>VYXD01008937.1:507991-589680 GCA_013397195.1 Hylia prasina | reverse complement strand
AATTGTTTGATGTGAGGAATACCTGGAGCCAGTATCCCTGCTCGGCTGGGATTATTCCTGCTTGGCTGCCCTCTGCCGGCATCGCCGAACGGTGCAAAGCCGGGAAGCGGCTCCGCGCCCCGCGCAGCGCCCGGGGCCGGCGGCGGGAACCGCGCACGGCCGCAGCCCCTGCGGGTCACAGGTCACAACAACCGCACGGGATGGATGACCAGAAAACAGTTTTGGTTGTTACTGAGTGAGAGGATTGCTCTAATTAATCCGAAAGATATCCCCACTGCTAAATGAGGTGAGGAAAGAGCGCAAGGAGAGATTTAACTCCGGAGCCGAATACAGCCGAGGCAAGGGGGCAGTTTATGACTCAACACGGTAGAATTTCTGCTTGTAAATGGGATTGCTAGAATTTTTTTCTTTTTTTTCTTCTTTTTTTTTTTCCCCAGCTGCAATTTTCCTAACTTGCAAATGAATCTGAAATATCTAGAAATAATAGTGTCTGTCGGGTAAAATGAATACAGGTTTTTCTTCTTTAAGGTTTTATTTTTAACTGTCTCTAGTAAAAGTGCTTTAGTCATATTTATCTCACTCATGAAAGAGCCTCTTTCTGTAACTCGTTTTGGATTTAACCCCTTTTGGGTTACCTAGAGTGTCAGCACAGTGTCTGCTGTAGGAGATCACTGTCTGTCCCTAATTCTTCACGGGTGTTTTATTGATACGTGGGAGGCCATCCTGTGTTAAAAACCAGCAGAATATCACCACTGTCCTCTTTGTGGTCAAGCAGCCTTATCAATGCAGAGGGAAAATAAAGCAAGGGAGGGAGTGCAGCTTTCTCCTCCTTTCTCCAGCATTTGCTTTCCCCTCCTCAGTGTTTCCATTTCCTCTTATATTTCCCACTTTAAAAGATGGACGATCAGTACCTGTGACCCTTAAATATCTTATTCTCTGCTACATTTACACGGAGAAGATTATTAAATCTGCAGATAGAATTAGAAGCCAAACTAAATTCTTTTGTATTGATATAATCATGGGGGTTATTTTAAATGTGATGGATGTAACCCAAGAGCAGAGAATGTCCAGGATGTCTAAAAGGCAGACACTGTATAAGTATTTATGAAAAAATCTGTGTGCTCTTAAGATGTCACGCATAATCCGCACTGTGTGTCTCTTCAGTGTCACAAGCACATTTACATAGATTGTCATGAATTTCAAATTGCACCTCAAATCAATGCCAGAGCAAAATTACCTTGGAGCACAATGCAGCCTTCCTTTAAGAGTTAATCATCCAGGTCCTGCTCCGTTTGGAGGCAGTGCTGGCCCTGCAGTGACACTCTCAGCTCTCTGCCAGTGTCAGGTGCCCTGACACCTCCGTGGCACCTCCGTGGCACCGAGTGCCACCAGAGTCTGGTGCCACCCCTCACACCCCACGGAACACGGAATACATGTGACAATGGTGCATTACACAAGCAGCCATTGCCTTAACTGGTGCCAGCAGTGTCTCCAAAGCGTGCCATGTACATGCTTAGGGCTCTGCTTTGACAAACCATTTGTAAACCACCCGTGGGGACTTTGCTCCAACAGGCATGAGAGCTCTGATGAAGCATTTTCCCAATGCTGTAATGCTGTTGCCGTCATCTAATTGCATGTGCCTCAGTTGTGGGGAAAGATGCCTTAAGTAGGCTGTTCCCTAGTTCAGTCTGACCATAAAAGGCTAAATACAGCCTAGCTCCAGCTCCATTGGTAGCCCACATCCAAATGTGGGATTCTGGTTGACCTCCTAGTTGTGGGGAGACAGCAGGAACTGGGGATTTTACAAGGACCAACCAGCTCAGGATGATGCCACTTGGTGGGAACAGCTGGGTCATCTGATCCCAGGCTTCTTGCCATGTCCCGAGGCATGTTGCATCTTTCCAGAGATGATAAATGCTTCCACTATGCCCAGAAACAGTATTTATCTGGTGTAATGAGTTTATTTCTGGAGCGAGACCATATGGCTGAAGCAGTTTCTCATGGCAGATCACCAGTTGCCAGTGCTGTAAATCGTGGTGCATCCCATATTTTTGCCACGGCTCTCTCCGCCACAGGCCACCCTTCTACTCTGCAAATCCCTGTATCCAGAAGCAGGATTCCAGCCAGCCTGGCCATTCAATCCCGAGGCTGGAATTACCACATGAGGCAGGGGCTCCTCGTGTGCTCCTGCTGCTTGGGTACCTGGTGGGAAGGGAAGGGAAGGAAAGGGAAGGAATGTTTGGGCCGATGGCAGTGCAGCAATGAGACATGTAAATGCCAGCAATGCTTTTTAGCATTTCTCAAGCAAGAGAATGGGCCAGCAGATACGTCGTGGAGCCTCGCCAAGCATGTAGGGGGACATGTTGTTAACTTGCTGGTGGCTGCTGTAGCCAAGAAACCGAGTAGCCATGTAGGAACTGTGGCGGGCGGGAGAGGGAGAGGGAGAGAGAAGAGCACATGTAGAAATAAGGCTTCTCACTCAACAAATTCTGCTGTTTGCATGCAGAAAAAGAGGTATTTTTGCAAGCAGGGACTTAGGAACAAGATGAAATCTTCCCACTTTTATCAGCAAGGCAGCTAGTGACAAGCACATGGTGAAAGGCTCAAATTTTTGGTGCAAATTACCATGAAAATAACTGAACACACAGAAAACTTGGAATTGCAAATATCGAGAAGCCATGGCTTTGTGGACTGACAAGATGGAAAAGATATTCATTCTAAGGGCTTTGAGGTGTAATTTAGTCTTCTGGGCACTGCCCTCCCTTTGTGGGTTTGCATCAGCTTGAGAGATCCCCACTAAGAGAGACAACAGGTATTTTATGTACATAGAAAACACAAATATCCCAGGCACTTGGGACATGTAACCAAGTATGGAAACAGTGCCCAGGACTGGGGCGAGCTGTCCTGTGAATGTTCTCCTGGAGATCACCCCCCTGTGTACTTAACTGCTTACCTGAAATGATGGACAATTTCTTCTTCTTTTCCAATCCCATTTTAAAAGATGCAGGGAGCTGGAATGAGTGCTTTGTTCCATCCTAAGGTAGCCACAATTTGGTGGTAGGTGAAGTAATGACTATATATAGTCACTAAAGTGCCTTTGGATAGTTCTGGAGAACAACTGCTGTATAAATTTAAGGTATTATTATTATTAAGGTATTATTATCCCAAGTTTGCTGCAAGTTAGAACGAGACTGCAAGAATTACCTTGGAGCAGCTAATACTGGCACAGTTGCAGAGTTTAAAGTTCTCTTTCTGTCAATATTGTGTCAATTTTATCTGGTGCTTTTGATTAAACAAACTAACCTGGAACAATTTTGGTAACTGATTTTCTAAATAGAAAAGGCATTAATAAGTGAACATCAAGTTGCACCCCCCTGGCATCCAGAGAAAGGAAAATCCTTTATGAACAAATCAGATGTGGTCACACTGAGTCCTAAACACTACTCAGCTACCATCATGCTGATTTAATCAATCCACACGAGGTAAAAGAGGTAGAAAGTGGAGAATAATACCTCTGATGATGAGATATTTTAATGAAATGCATTGGGATAATTTAGTAGGGAATGAAAGTACTATGGATAAAAGTGAGTCAGAAAGCATGAAAAAACACTGAACAGATCAGAGCATGTATAATATCAAACAGAGGTTGAACATCCCAAATCTGTGCTTCGCAGGTCAGGGGATGAATTGGAGGTGATTTGGCTGTGAGCCAGTGGGGTCAAAGAGGAGCTGGTGCAGGAATTAAATGGTGGCTGTAGTCTGGGTTTTAATGGGAATAGGTCTTTTGGGATTCTGCTGTTGCTGTATCTTGCTGGTTCATTAGAAATCATGCAGGGAGAGCTCCTGGAGCGGGGAGATGTGAGGAGTTGGTGTCCTGTAAGTGTGAGCCCAGGGACTCCTACTGCTGGCTGTGAAACAAGTCCCTTGGTGTCTTCATAAGAACCACTGTGGGCTGAGCTGAAATAAGTGGCTTTGCATACTGGGGGCAAATTGCCTGGGCTCTGTGGCCCTGCAGTGCCCTCCTGCATGATCATCTCCCCTCCTGCATGATCTTGTCAGTGTGAGGGATGCACAGGGGTGTTGTTGATGCTCAGGGACTGGGTGCACGTGCTGCACTGCTTGGACCACGACCTGAAGGTAGAGAAGCTCGCTGCAATTTGTCCCTCAACATTTTTGTCCATAGGGCTGGTTTGAGGCTGGTGTTCAGGTCATAAAGGTCCAGCCAAGATTCATGGTGAGGTAATAAGATTTCAAGTAGAATTTGGGTAAAATCCCCATGTGAGTCTGAGCACTTTGGGTGCTGAAGGGCACAAGAGATGCTCCTTAGCCTGGTATGTGATGTTGGATGTGTGTGAACAAAATTCACATTGTAATTGTCCCTTCCTTCCTGTACCATCAGATGTGCTGCTGACAGCTGTAAACAGGAACTTGCAAAAAGACAAAACCAAGCCAACAAAAGACCAAATGACAATTTACAGAATGATTAAAGCATATGCATGTCTATGTCTATTATTTATGTGGACCTAATAAATTACAAAGCAGGAAAACCATCCTTGAATGGATGTTGCTTCTCATACCTTGATTATCCATCTGGAGACTGGGTCCATAGTTTTTGTGAAGAAGATACTTTTTTTTTTCTCAGAATGCATAGAAGGAGCAGATCTTTTGAGTAGGAAGGTGCCATTTTTACACAGTCACTGTTCAGACCATAGCCACACTTGAAGCCAAAAATAGAAAATATATTTTAGAACTTGTTAAATTAAAGGAAAAAAAAGAAAGAGGAAAGAAAAGCCTCCAGCAGAACTTTGCATTCTCTGACTTTTCAGACTTTCAGGTCTGCTCTCCTGATTACACATTTTCTAGCTGATGACATGCCATCAGCTAAAGATGGATTTTAAACACAAGTCATGTCAAAAGTTTCATTTAACCTCTTCAATATAACAAGCTGCTGATGGTTTACATTTATGACAGTAGAGGTAAATTAATCTCTGATGGATGTTTAGAAGGGGGAGAGAAGATTTGCAAAGAGTGAGGAAGAAGTAAGATGGTAACTGGTAAAGGCAGTGGACATCTTCTGGAATGTAGTGAGAGGTGGGTGGGATGTGGGTGTGGTGATATTTCTAGATCTGCATCTATAAGTATAGATGCATCACACTTGCTGTGTGTATGTATGTGTGGTTTTTAAATAAAAATAGCTTTCCATTATACTGTGCAAGTCTGACATTTGATGAGGTAGAATATTTCCAGATGGGTTGGATTTTGGAGAATAGGGAGTAGGTTATGATTTGTCTAATGAAATGTTAATTTTTTGGCAGTCAGAGGGGTTTAGGGTAAATCAGTTAAACCCAAAGATGATTAAAAAGGGATTTGTGAAAGTTTGGAGTAGTAATTAGTATTAATTGAGGCCATCATTATTTTATATGGTAAAGGTAGCATGCACGTGTAGTTGGACAACAAAAAGAATGCCAGGCTCGTCTTCCTTATTTCTGAGGGTTGTAAAAGTTTGGGAGGGAGTTCTTGTTAGTAAGTAATCCCAAGAGACATAACACAGTAAAACCTTGACACAAGGAAATTCAGCCAGGAGACAGTTGATTTCTCAGCTGGGAGGTACTTCAGGAAGAGATGGCATCTTGCCGTCTCCACCAGGACTTGGTAATAATCCTCACTATTCATGAACAGATGTCTTTGGTTGGATTCCCTAGATGCATTTGAATTCATTAAAGGATCTAGGGAATCAAGATATTAATTCTAAATTATTACATATTATAGATTTTATTTCCTGGAAGAATGGGAACATGGCAAAGAAAAGAAGAGGTTGTAGCAGAAGTGGTAAATGATGTCAAGGTAGCACAATCACAGAAATATGCCACTCTAGGCTATACTGTGTCTTTTTTTGTTGTTTTAACAGTGGCTGTCTAAAATAGAGTAACTTTTAAATTTTTGCATGCTATGAGACCACAGTGGGGATGCTCATAAGTGATATTTGTCCTGTTATTCAACTGGAACAAAGTATTAGAACCCTGTTGAAATCAGTGAGGATGCCAATTTACAGCAGATGAGGATGTGACCAACAAACCTAAAGCATTCTGTAATTCCAAGCCCAGCTATTTCACATCTAACAAGTAAGGACTGAATTAAAGGGCCATTAGGGCCATCAGTTATTCTCACTGATCAGTACTTTTTTTACTGGGACACTGGAGGATTTATAAAACCTCCTGCTGATGGAGATTTTATGTATTAAGAGTAGCCTGCAAACTTTCTTTTCTCAGGCCAGCTCCTTTGAAAACTTGAGGGGTTATATTTTGAAACTGAACATCCAAAAGCTTTTCAAATTTTCATGACTAAAACTATATTCCATTACTTAGTTGCATTAACAGATGTGATTTTTGTCAATGGGAACTTGGCAGAAGAACAAATCCCATCAGTTAATATTTGTAAACTACTTAGAGATCCACTGATGGAAGGAAACCTGGACTGAGAATAAGAACCGCCAACTACTGAAGTTTGTTTGCTGAATTTTCCATCTTTGAATCTATATTTATAGGATTTCTTAACATCTCTTTAATTATCTCCTTCCAATTTTATTCCTCTTTATTTCTTCCCCATTTCCTGTGCACAGATTGTTCTTTGGTCATTTTTTCAGTTCACCCAAGTTATTTTTTAACACAAAGGAGAGCCAGGTCGCTTCAACTGGCCTTACAGGTGTGCTCAGTTGGAGTTTGCCCCCTCCCCTACCTCTTTCTAAATCCAATTTAACTCATTATAGCAAACACCCAGGACATGTACCCTGCTTGATATTAAAATATTGAAATGAAAATACCACGCAGTGCCTTATTTCAGAGTCCACCCCAAAGGAACTTTTTTTTTTTTTTCCCCTGTTAGTTTATAATTTCTCTGTTTTGATTTTATTCTCCCTATTCTTCTATCTCCATTTTCCACAACGGGCTTATATGAAGGGAATCCTGGGCAAATGGCACTGCCAGTGAGGGAGTCTGAGAATGATGAGGAGCTGTCTTGGCCTGTCCATCTGCCTTAGTGTTGGCTGCTCAAGTTGCAGCTCATTTTGCAAAAGACTTTTTGATCATCCTCTTTGATGAATGGTCATGACTACCTCCATCAGGAAAACATTCAAGGGTGCTTTTCTTTTACTTGCGCTTGAAAAATTTCCAACTGTACACTTTTTCCTACTAAGTATTAGTAATATTAGTAACATTTGATACTGAATATCATAAAAGTAGTTATTGAAGCACAAGTTTTTTATTTTTAATTTTTTTGGTGTGTTTTCTTTGCACAGCCTGCAGAAATGTGGAATTTTTAAACATATATGTTGCCTGGACAGGCGTCTCTTTCAATGTTGGTGCATGTTTTATTTTCCTCCCAGCACTAGTGCAACATATGTTTCAAGCCAGTCCTGATAATGTTTTTCAGTGGTATTCATCTGTGATATTTGTAGTGACTTTCCTGGTGTAATTGTAATTCAGAAGTTGTCTGTAGCCCTGTGATATGTGCATAATTGTCCCTGTCCACTGCAGCCACCAGCACCTCTTGTCAGCAGGATTGATGGTAACGTTTTGGTTCCTTTTTTGATAATTAATTGCTGTTCCTTCCAACAACAGGGGACTCAAGCAGAGCTTTTGTTGTTCTAAATTCGAAATCTTAAGTCTTGGAGATGTTTCCAGGAGGTATTTTTTCCGGTTCAGCATACACTGTAACCACAGGTGTTGTATCATCAAAGAAAGAACCCATATGCTAATATAGAAATAACAGGCCTGTTTATTGTTGCAGTGCATCACCATCAAAGCAAACAACAACAACCACCTGTCTTTAGCCGTATAATTAAACTGATGGGTCTTTATTCTGTGCTAAATGATATGGTAATATATGGAGAATAAGAAAAATCATCCTTTTAAACTTTTGAGATGTTTGCAGCACTGTTGAAAACTGTTTTTTAAAATAATGTGGGAGGTTTTTTTAACCAATCTGTTTTTAATAAAATAGTTCTTGTGGCGTAGTTGTGCTTTGCTTAGCACTTTTTTTTCCATGCTGGAAATTCATCTTTCCATAGCTATGGATGGCCACCTATTCTGGTATCTTTTTCTATGAGGTCTTCAGTGATTCATCTTGTTTGATTTTTATTGCCTTTTACTTTATCGTTCTCAAGGGCCCATTTTGTGTTTCTTTCTGCAATCAAAGGCAAGTTGAACCCCAAAGATGATCCATACCCTGACTGGATATCTGGCACATGCTTTTCTTCCTCTCTGTCACACCACAGAGATGCAGCAGTGGTTCCATTCTGCACACAACAAAAAATCTGTTGATTCTTTTATAGCCAGCACAACACTGATGTTCTCCCCTGCCAAGCACCAGCAAACACCTCAGGATCTGAATGTTGACTTCTCAGCCCAGGAATCAGTCCGGAGTGTGCATAGAAGTTTCCTTTGTATACAAGTTGGACCATTTGCACATCATGCCAGCTCTGGAAAGGCTTGGTCAGACCTTCATTGCCCAATCTTCTGCTAGTTGACCATGTTTCCTACCAAAACCAAGCTCTAAGAGAACATGCCTACTCCTACAGTTACTTTAATTGGAGAACAAATTATAATGTTGTTTTCACAGATCACTCTTCCTCCAGAAACTCTTTTGACACAGAAACTTGCATAACTAGTGCTCTTAGATGAGTAATCCAAATCGTGTTTTCTTTTAAAAAGCCAATCCTAAGTCCCTTTTGCTATCCACTAGACCTGTTAGTGCAGGCAGAAGGTTGTGCTGGCCTGCAGGGATGTGTCATATTGAACCTGTCATATAGGACATGGCTCACAAAGAATTTGGAGCATTAAGAAGTTAAGGTTTTTGACAAACTGGGAACTTTCTTTATGAATTATGTATTTCTGTTCAAGAATTAGTATGTCCTGCTTTTTTAATGATGCCTTTTTTGCTGTGCCCTTATTTAAATATTTCGGTGTGATTAAAGAGGAAAAGTATGGCAGGTCAGCTGGGGGGCTGTGCACCTTTCCCTGTTCTTGTAGGGTAGAGGAGGGGGACACCCAGCTTTCTGAAATCCCCTCTTTCAGAATTCAGCCTTATTCTTCTTGCCCTGTTATCATTTATGCACCTTCCTGGTGTTTGGGACTCTCTTTAAAAAAAAGTGTCTGTCTGAAGAGTGTTCCCATTGGGCAGAAATACTGCCACGAGGTCGTGGGCTGGGATCTTCACCTTGGCAGTTGTGGGTTTATTATTCTGAGGACAGTGCTTTGGTTTTGAGCAGATGTATCTTTACTTCAAGGTGGTAGAAAGGTTTTCTTCAACAGGCTGCTGTGAATGAGTTAATGCCAGCCAGGAGTGCTGCTTTTGGGGATGTTTTGTGGCCAAGGGTAAAGATTTGTTTATGAAGTTGGCAGTGTGAACTTTGTGTCTGTTTATATCATATTAGTTCAGTTGCTATAATTGAACAATAGAAGCAATTTTGTGTAAAGAAACCAGTGTATGCTCAGTGCTTTCTGCACAGGCAGGAGTGGTGGTCTGCAGAAGCCACGCCAGTCACTGCTCTTGTTTAATGAGCATTGCAGTAAACCTGACAGTCTTTTCCATGTGGATGTCCAAGCCACAAATTA
Organism: Hylia prasina; assembly: GCA_013397195.1. Lineage (NCBI taxonomy): Eukaryota > Metazoa > Chordata > Aves > Passeriformes > Sylviidae > Hylia > Hylia prasina. The sequence goes on along the minus strand of VYXD01008937.1, from coordinate 580,069 downwards.
GCCTCAGCAGCCTGTTTAGGATTCTTTGATCATTTACACATCAAGTGTAAACTGTTTTACACTTTTATCTCAAATACCATCCTGCAAAATGCTTCATTTTGCAGCACAGGTCCCCTCCAGCCAACGTTCTGCACCTGTTTGCACTGGCAAATCTCTCCTCCACTTTTTTCTAGGATTCTGTTCTGTAGATTTATTTCTAATCATCCATAAATAGACTCATCTGTGTTAGGTCTGTATGTCTGAGTAAGGGAAGCCACATGACAGCACGCCTCACTTGTTGGAGCAACAGCAGATCTGGGGAGAGAACTTGGTTTCAGGGGAGTGGATGGAAAATTCTTATTGAATTAAAAAAAACCATCCAAAATCTCTGACAGCTTCTTCTCCAGACTCGGCTTCCTTGTGTGGGACGGGGTGAGCTGCACAGGCTTGGTTAATCCTTCAGAAATATGGCTAGTAATGTTCAGCTCTGCAACAGCTCTGGGACTGGGGAGAATAGGCAGCTGAAAAAGTGTGTGGTGTTTTTTTTGGTTTTTTTTTTTTCTTTAAACAAATGCTGCACAGTTTGGTTTTGCCTTATCTGGATAGTGGGTTTGCCCACTTTATTTTATCAAATATGCATGTTATAAAAAGTTTAGGGATATGGCATTATGACCAGATAATCATGGTCATTATGGAAATAGGCATGTGTTGAAGGGTTTACAGGACGTGTATTTACATTTCATATAGGGCTGGGCTAAAAGATAGTTTTTCAGTTATCAACTACAGTTGATAAACTGTGGTTTATCAACTATAATTTGGCAGTTTCAGCCTGTTTTTTTAATTTTATGACTTCAGTGACTGAAGTATGTAACTGGCATTTATTGAAGATAAGTGAAACATCAAAAAAAAAAAAGATGTTGTATTAGCCAATGAAATTATTTCTTTTCCTAATGCTTTTATTTATAGGAAAAACCATAATGGAAATGTTCCCATTATAAATGGGAATCTTTCAAAATTACCTCTTTATAGCTTTGAGAAAATCCCAATGATTTCATCAGAGCATGACTGATGATACAAAAACCTAAACCAGTGAAGACTAAAATCAGGGCTGTGGTACAATTCGAAGAGCATAATGAGTTAAAATATATGTGATGTTTAGGGTTTTTTCCCCCAGGAGGGCTACAATTTTGTCTGCCTTTAGTAGTTGTAAAATGTTATTTAAAATAATTTTGCAGTTTGGGATATGATGGATAGGATTTGTGTGCTGCCTGTTTCCCAGGGCTGCAGGACAGGTACCAGTCTGATCTTCCCCCTCTCTCCACCTTAAGGCAAGATCACCTGTACTTGTCATATCTGATGGACACTTGTCTAATCTATTTTTTAAGACCTCCAGGGTCAGTCTCTCCATCCTCCCCAAGCAATCTATTCTAGTGCTTCCTTAGCCTCATTGTTCAGTAATTTTCCCTAATGTTTAACCTTAATCTTTCTTCCTTCAATTTAATCCCATTACTGCCTCTCCTCTGCCATGGGCATGGAAAATAGATTCCTCCCTGTTCTTTGCAGCAGCTTTTTATGTGTTTGACTCTGCTCTGCTATGCTGTGTCTGACTTGTTTTCTTAAAGCTGAGCCACCCCAGTCCTCATTTCCTCAGAGGTCCCTGTGGCCTGTACCCCCTGCAATGACTCTCCAGATTGCACATGGGTGGTTTTCTTCTTTCTCCAAACATACTTCTCAAGTTTTTGTGCTGCATTTTGTTAACAGAGGGAGCCTTGATGCTACAAGGTCTTGCAGAGTGGGAGAGCATTAAAGTGAGTGGGATGAGCGGTTAAAAAGCCCCACCTTTGTGCAAGTCTGTGGATGGGTGTCCCCATCACTGGAGATGTCACAGACCATTCACTCAGGCCAGCTGCTCCTTGCATAGAGGAGAGAGGAGGATGTGTTTTACATTTTTCTCCTTTGTAAAATAGGATTTATTTCCTGGGGTTCCTGGAGCAGCTCTAAAAGGGCAGCCAGAGATACTCTGCACCCTCCTGCTCCCATTGCTCCCCGCCCTCCATGCACGTACCTGCCTCATGCCATGCTGAGGTGTTATTTTCTGCCCTCTCCCACAGCCTGGGCATATGGACCTGGAGCAGAAACTTACGGGTATATGCAAATGTTTTAATGATGCTATTTGCATATCTGGAAGTGATTTACAAAACGCTGCACATGGAGTTGCTTAAAACTTGGCACCAATAGTTCGTGGAGGATCATGGCACAACACAACAGAAACTGAATTTCAGCTGGTTTTTGCCAGCTCTCGCACTGCACTTTTGGCGCCGGCTGAAGCGAGTCTGTCAATGAAGGGAACGCCTGAGTCCTCGTAGGAGCTTCAGTCCTGCCCAAGGGCAAAACATCCCATCATGGACTGCCTTTCCCTGCTTTCTTGTCACTTCAGGACGAGCAGCCAACTGCAGTTGGTCCTGGCGGTGGGAAATGCTCTCTTGAAAACCCTCAGGAGCGCGGGCAGGTCCTGGGGGTCGGGCAGCACGGGGAAGAATATTCTGTCACAGAGCTGCAGAATGGTTCGGGGTGGAAAGGACATTAAAGATCATCTTGTTCCACCCCCTGCCATGGGCAGGGACACTTTCCACCATCCCACGTTGCTCCAAGCCTGTCCAACCTGGCTTTGGACACTTCCAGGGATGGGGCAGCCACAGCTTCTCTGGGCAGCCTGTGCCAGGGAAGAATTTCTTCCTCATGTTAATCTAAATTTCTCTTCTTTCACTTTAAACCCATTTCCCCTTGTCTTTTATGCTGAGATCTACACTGCTTTTACAGATTTTGTTTATTTATTTGTTTTCGCCTCCTGGGATATGCATTTCTACGACTTGGAGATGCACTAAATTTCAATATTTGAGTTTGAATCCTTTTCAGAAACAAGTTGCAGTTTACATTAATCTGTACAATTTGTTTCTAGCTTTTTTGGAGCCTTTTTTTGGAGCCCCTGCATTATGAACCAAATGCACCTTTCCCATTTCTATTTGTAAGAGCTGATAGTGTCAAATATACATGCATTCCCTGAGGAAATGTTTTGTGTGGTGGGGAGATGGCACAAATGAGCAGAGGCACCTAAGCCCTGCAGCATCTTTTTCCTATAGGAAGCCAGTTTGCACTTTTTCGTGTTCACCTTTATATTTGCCACCTCTGTTTCCTTTACTTTCCTTTATTCTGGATTTTATGGTAGCAGTAATAAGAGTGAGGGCATTGGAACTTTTGGACAGTGCCTAGAAAATACGTGCTCTAGTCAAAAGAAAATCTGCTCTCGAGTCCCTGTATGCAAGTGCATCACAGGTGAAGCTCAAAATAATTTAGCAGACCTGAGTTCAAAAATTTTGGAGGTTTTTTTGCAGATGAGAAGCTCCTTGCAGAAAGGGTTACCATGAGTCCAGGTGAAGACTGGACACATTCTTGGAGTAGGAATCCACAGATTGCTGTTAAAAGAAGGAAATTGCATGTGACTAAAACTAGAGCTAAGTAGTATTCAAGAGAAGAAGTTTTATTTAAGCTTGACCTATCATTGTTTGCTGCCCAGGCATCTCTTTTGTCTGGAGGTGGAGGCAGACCCAGGGTGAGAAGGATTTTTGCCCAGTGCAGCCATTTCTGTGGTTGTTTGTCTTTTTTGCCATCAGGTAGAAAATTTTGTGCCATCTTAGAGGAAAAGGAAGGAGAAATCCGACATCATTCTGAATAGCATATTTAGGTTCTCTGAGGGTAAACAAACGTTGTCTGCCCGTGATGAAAATATCCCTTTCCCAAATGCCCTTGGTTGTGCGAGTGAAGGGCGTAGCTGAGGGCCCCTGCATATTAAATCACAAGTTTCTCACCTACTTATGTCAAGAAACAAGTGGTTACAGCAGATGAGGGAAGTGCAAGGAAACAGCAAGGCAGGATATCTTGCAGTGCACCAGCCTCTGAGCCACTGCCAAGCATTTTGTCAGCTTGGTAAGGAAAAAAATCTTAGAGGAATTTTAAAGAGAGAGAGCCCAGCTCAGGGCTGATTCCTCCAGCTGCTCAAGGCTGTTCTTCACAGAAATATTTACCTTCCTCGTCCTACTTAGAGGGTTCAGAGTACTTCATGTAACTCTGTGTCTATGGGATGGGGTGCTATGGTGGGATACCAAAGGCCAAATATTTTCTGCAGAAGGGAATAAAAATATCCTGTTGCAAAAGACAAAATCATTCCCTAGATTTTCCCTGTTGCAGACAATGCACAGCTCCCATACCACTCACAGCATGTTTTGTTGCCATTCTGCTAACATTGCATGTACTTTATATTTTCTCTGCAATTGTATAAATAGCATATAGGAAGAGGGAGACTATTTAGGGAAAATACTAATTAAAATGAACAATAGGAAATAGGAGACCTTGTGTTTCTAAAATTAGAGGCTGGTTATTCAGTAACAAATAGCCCTGTCATTATTAGTTTGTAGTCCCTCCTTTCTCTTTCCTGACATGCACAATATCACTGTTATCCACGGTTTGCCTGTCTAAACATGGTTTCTTTCCAAAGCTCTACATTGTTTGCTAGCCCTTGTTAAAAAAGCTCCCCAGTTCTGGGCTTATCTGGCAAAAGAAAATAAGGAGAAATGTTCTTTCTAAACAAAATGAATTTGATGAAGAAATAAAAAGAACGTTAACAAAGGCACTTTCATGCGCTTCCTGCTGGATCTCACTATTGGTCTCTGGTAATTTCAGAATCCTAGGAGCATGGGCCATGGTTTTATTTCCTAATAATTAGCAAGCGTGTTGATGGGTTTGATGGCTTTGTTAAGAATGTGCTTGCTTAGCTTAAAGGGAAAGTTTGATTTGAATCTTGGAGAACGGTGAGTAATTGCTCCGTGCAGGCTTGGCTGTGGTCGGGGCTGTGCTTGTGAGAAAGGCAGTGAGGTTTGTGTGAGGAATGACCCCCATGTGCTTTTGTAGCAAGGCCCCATGCCAAGCCCCTGAGCAGCTTCAGAACTTTTACATCCCAAGCAAAAACACAGAGACAGGTGAAATTTATGTGTACATAGTGGATGGCATTTTTTGGCTGATAGTGGCTGATGGATGCTGGATCCCTGACAACAAGGACTGACAGCAGAAATGCCCATTTGAGGGTGCAGTTAGGGCAGCTATGGATTACCTGAGCTTCTCACTTCATGGAAAATCAGCTCCTCCTGGGGGACACACCACACAGGGTTCACAAACTTGTTATCCTGTTGGGCTTTTGAATTCTCAGGAATGAGTCTTACCCACACCACGCCAGTTTTTTGTTGTTTCTTAGTGCTGAAATTGTGTTGCTCATCACTGGATTGTGTTTTGAATCTGTTTGAAAGATGCTGGACTGAATGAAGTCACCTTGTGCTGTCATTGCCTCATTTCTATGGCTGTCTGGAACAAAAAACAACCTTTGTGAAAGGTGAGAAGGGGATGTAAGAAGGTGTAGGAATCTGTGCTGGCTCAAGGGACAGCACCAGGGGAAACAGAAAGGAAGAGAATAAAGTACCCAGGGAAAAAGACAAATACAAAAGAGGAGCAGGAAAGGAAAAGGCATGAACAGCCATAAAAATCCAATGCTGTCAGCTGAAAACTGGAGTGGTTCTGTCATATTAATGATGAGAAACCGTACCTCTATTGGCTTTCATTGATAGACCTGCAAGCAGATGCTGTGGAAGGAAGGTGACTTGAGCACAAGTGAAACTATCTAAGACACTGTACACTTGTTTTGTAGAGTGAGAATGTAGTGAGGATTCATCCATCATCATCACATCCTCTGTTGAATGCATTGCCCTTGGCAATGGGTACTCAATAGCTAATTTAGCTTTTCTGTTGTTCAGTAGCAAGATTTTCATTCTTAGTTCCCTTAGCTGTGATTTTTCATCAGGAAAGAACAAACAAATCCCTGAATTGAAAACTGGAATTTATGAAACACATATTTTGGTTTCCGATGCTACTCATCTGCTGGCATTTAATGTATCAATTGCAATTACACTGCTTGCTAATTGTTTTTCTGGATCTCCTGTTTCCAGCCTTAATTGCATATTAAGGGGAGGTGGTGATGATAGTCAGAGCTTTCTGTTCTGCTAAATGAGAAGAAAATGAGCAAAACTTCTACAAACCCTTAGTATAAAGTAAAGGAAATATCAGTGGACTTTACCACCCACTTGATTCCCTGCATGGGGCCTGCTGTATGTCAAGGTGCCAAGCCCAGGTCTGTAGCAGTCCAGATAAAGGGAAACCTACAGCTTTCCACAAAATAACATATGGCCATGCCACTTGAAGCAAGAGCACTAAAATAAATTTTTCTCTTGGAAAAAAAAAAAATTAAAAGTGGTAATAGATTCAGCTATATGAACAAGTTCTTTCCAAAGACAAGTGCAAAAACCCCCTTATAATAGTTTACATTGGGCTTAATTTATTTAAGTTGAGAGAAGAGCTGGCTTGACACTGCTGATACCCTCCTGTGGATCTGGCAGTTTAGGTAGTCCCAACCCAGTACTTTGGTCACTCAGTCGTGCCTTGCTTTGCATTTATCATTTCACCAGTGTAATATTCTATAATAAAATGGAGAAGTTAAGATAGTGTGCACAGCGGCCATCAGCTCATTTTTAAAGCCCTAAGTGAAGGAGCAGTAAAATCTTCTAGGAGTGTAAAACCCAGACAGCTTCCCCTAAACCTGTCTGTGGCAGCTCAGAGGATGAACTTGAAACAAACAGCACATGGTGTGATATTGAACATTTCATGATCACGTGCTGAGTTTTGTAGACTTTAAAAACTCCACGGCAGTTTAGAAAAGAGGCACCAGTCTGAGATAAGAGTTTCTGGGAATGGACTCCCCTCCCTTCACAGCACAGATTTCAAACCTGTGCTGAGCAGAAGCTGTTGCATTAGGGGAAAAATACTGATTTTGCATGGGTTTAGCTTAAACCCATCTGGTGAAAGTGTAGATCACTGGCTTATTATAGTGCACTGACCAGAAGACTATTCCTTTTCCCTTCAGTGGGGCTCCAGGGCGTCCTCATCCCTTGTTTGTCCATGTGGTTTATAGCCTTCTTGGGCAAGGGCTGTTCCACACCATGTCTGGGACACTTCTGTTAAATACTGTGCAGATCTTGGGGGGAAAACCCCCTCTGGGGTCTGACTCTGGTGCTGAGCAGCCCTGACCACCCCAGTGTGGCTGAGTGAGGGCACGATTGGTGCCAGATGGTCTCTGGGCACCTGGTGCCTTCTCTTGCACAGCCCCTGGCAGGGAAGGATGGGGCAGAGGACAGGCTCTGATGTTCTGGAGTCCTTCACCTCTGCACCTTGTCTGACTCACTGCATTAAGCCCTTTTGAGACTGTTGCTGCCTTTCCCTCCTCTTCCCACTTATTCTTTATTCCTCCTCCCTGTCTAACTAATTTAGGAAAAAAAAAGAAAAAGGGGGGATTAAAGCTGTTGGGCAGGTGTGGTGGTTTTCAGAGTTAAACAACACTGAAAAAAATACTTTCCCTTCATTTAGTGTTTTAAAGAAGTAATAAGTAACACGGCAGGATACGATTGTAATAATATGAAAAACTCTGAGGTATCTGAAGCTTTATTCTGTTGCCTCCTGCCTCTCCTGATCAGTATAAGTCATGCTTGAGCTATTACTTTTACTGTACATAATTTCTGTTATCCTTTGAGATCCAATCACTCCCCTGATAAAGTGATTTTCTGACTTTTTCAGCCATGCTTACCTAGCTGTTTGTATATGTGTGGATGTAATTTATCTGTTTATTATAATTCCAATAATGAAAAGAAAGTGAAATGCTATTATGAAGCTCAGCATGGTAATCAGTTTGTTGTTATTGCTGGCCATGATAATCATTCTTAAGTCTCCTTTTTGCTAATGGCACTCATTTTTTTGGATTTTTTTCCAAGTTGGATGGGATTTAGTCATAACTTTAATGAAGACATGTGATGGTAGAACAGGACACTTGAGTTTGTGAATAAGTTTACTCATGTGAGTAGATCTACGTATTTTAAGTGGGCATTTCCCACATAACTTAAGAATGGTAGGTTTTAAGGCATGGAATTAGGTCTCTTATGCTGCCTGACAAAATCTAGACTCGTGGAATCTTTGTAAATAAGGTCATTGAAACTTGTGTCAATGAAAAATAAATTTATATTTAGAGTAGCTTTCAGAAGAGAAAGAAGATGTATTTCTAAATCATGTATCTATACCAAAATAAATTAAACAGAACAATACATAGTTCAGGGATAATGGATATTTGCTGTTTGTAGTAAATACTTCCAAGAGAACCATCATAAAATTAGTTTTGTGACTTGCACAGTAAAAGCAGTGGAAACAATTCCTCAGTCAGTGGGTAAACAGGTTTGCTAACATTGATGGACACAAGCTAGGAAAAGTATTGAGTTTTTTTTTCTAATTAGCCTTTTTTCCCTACAAAATTGCCTCTTCATAATTTCCCTCCATGTCCAGTGCATAAAGGTATCTGTGTATATTAATTCAATTTATATGCCAATGATGTTTTATACATTGTCTTGTCTGCATCTCATTACTGTCATTAATAAGCACTCCAATACATCTCGTTACAAGGTTAATTGGGACAAATCTAAAATACGTCCCCTTTTATATTGCAAATATGATATCTCCTGGCAGCACATTCCTGGTGGATGGACACAGAAGTTAGGATGTCTTAAAGGTTCCTACAAGGTATCATAGCTGCATTCAGTGAGTACATTCTACTCTAAGTACAACTGTATGGAAAAACTGGCTGCATGCAGCAGAATCGAGGTGACACATGCACCTTCCTAGGACAGGATGGAACACAATTTTGTACAGCTACTCTGATTTTGTTTTGGTTTTTAGCCACACTTGTGGGCCAAAAATCTTTTATATTATGTTATATGTGCTGGTCTTTTTAACACGGATTTATGGTTTTGAATGTCTGGTCTGAAAAGTGCATTCCTTCACAAGGCTTGGCTGTACCCAGGTATGGCAAATTTTAAAAAAGGCAATTTTCAAGTAAAAGGTGTTTTCTCTGGGCAACAGATAAGAGCCTTGGTGTTTTTATATAAAAATTCATCTCATGGCAATATCTGCCAGCATCAGCTAAGGTAACACACTGGAACAAGTGCATGATCACATATATGGCTTTACTCCACAGGACCAAGGGTTAAAACCAGGCCAAGCGGGACTGAGATGTTCTCTGCTGTAGGTGTGGCTCACGCTGCCAGACCCTGGGTGCTTCACCTGATGAGCTCAGTTCGCCTCACAGGTTTTGGGACTTGAGTTTGTGCATTGACTACATTGAGCATGAAGGGTTAAAAGCTTCCATAGCATCTATGAGTGGTGTTAGTGATGTTCCTTACAGAGAGATTTATGTCCTGTACCACAGGAAATTAATTCCTCTCCAAAGATCTGGGCTAAGGCTAATACACCAACTAAATCCCTCCAAAAGAGGGCTGTCCTAGCCTTTGTTTCCTCTTTGCAGAGTTGAACTTCAGTGATTCTGTATCCCTTGGTCAGGAGATCACCCTGCCACAATTTTTTGATTTTGAGCACTACCAAACTGGAGACATGATCAGGAATCCTAAAGAAAGGGCTTTAGGCAATGGCTTAAACTCCTGCAGCTCCAGCCTTTCCTGTGATGTTAGAACACTGTGATTTATGCTTATCTGAAGTTGAGACAAAATTTAATGTAGTCCACTATGTGCCTGGAAAAAAAATAGATTTCCATAATGCTGTTTCTGTGGGAGGGACAGAAGCATTGTTCACGTTTTAAGCTGAGGAAGGAAACTAGAGGACAAAACACTGGACAAGAAAATGAGTGTGTATTAGAGAAAATGGTAAATTCCAGTTCCTCATTAGCACAGTAAGTCCATCTTTTTTTCCCTGACATAGAATGTAAAGTTTCACATCCCCAAGCATGAGCTAAATAGCCTAGGCAGGCTGTGTACCATAGCCCCAGTTTAATTGATACAGTTCTGTCACTTCAAAAAAGCCACATTAGTGGCATGTTATCTCTACTGTTGTTTGTTCCAGACCCTAGGCAACAATTAATTTTGTCATGCCAACAAATACTTCATTTGATTTCTAATGTACCATTGCCATAACAACTTGGATAAATATACCCTATAAAATCTATAGATAAGCTTTTAAAAAGGCGGCTAGCTGATACAAATCTGAATAAAAACCCAACCAATTACCAAACAAAACCACAAAAAACACCCCACCACAGCTCCCCCATCCTGTATTTGAGGTTGCTCAGTGGATCCTTATTGTCACAACAGGAAAGGCTGTGACAGATACTATTATGTTTATGCCATTGGATACTGGTCTGGCCATGTATGGTTTGAGGGACCAGTTTTTGCAATGCAAAGCCACAGGATTCAACTAAGACCTGACCTGCTCTGGTCCTGCTGTACATTGGACCTAAATAAAATTCTACATTAGTGATACTGATGCAGAGGTGTTTAGCTAAATAACTTCCTTAATTATATATATATATATTTTGTCTAAAGAGCCTAATGAAACTTACATAAGTCTTATAGGAAATATTATAGTATTTTTGCATTAGAGTCAGCCTTCAGTAACACTCTGTATTGCTAATATTAAGTAAAAGTTTTAACAGATTAAACAGTTGTTATTGTGCTTGAAACTTCTCTAACGTTGCAAGAGCAAAACAAATAATGGGTATCAGAGATCTCATCCTGTGGAAAGTACGTTTCAAACCAAACCCCCAAACATGTACTTTTATCTCTCAAAATCATCCAATGTACACATGTATCTGCCAGCTTGTCCAGTGGTGAGGCACTCCGTAGTGTATTGAGAATAACTTATTGTTTAAATTTACTCTTGCTCTGCAAGTTTCTGGCAAAAATAAGTTTGACTTTGTTTCTGTTGAAAACCGATGAAAAAACATCCATATGAGGTATTTTACAAACACTATTTTAACTGATAACTTTATGCACTACACATTTATTCCTGTTACTTTAAGAAAAAAAACATTTTCTATGCATTAAAAATCCACTATCATGTTTTTGTGCTCAAAATCTCATACCTGATTTTTTGGCAGGATAAATTCTTCAGAATCTGTTATAGATACTGAGATACTTATGGCTCTTTCTCCAAAACACTTTACTTTCTATTTTTTCCCTTAATGGCTAGAATTCCTAGAAGAGACAATACAAGTATCAAATAGTCACTGTGATATAGAAATATTTAAGAAGTGTTTGGGGAAGACACCCCTAGTCCATGTGTCTGTATGTATGTGCTGGTTTTTTAATAAAAATTTCAGGAAGGTTGGAGGGGGAAAGCAAGCCCCAAACGATCTTTCCTATATTTTAAATCCCTTAAGATCAGACAAGGTTCTTCAGTCCAAGGTTGGATGCTGTGTCATTCTGAGCCTGGAGATGTCCCCATGTCCTGTGGAGGTTCCATGTGCCACTGGCAGCAGTGATGGAAATGCCACTTTCAATTCCTCACCCAGCCTGTGTGTGACACACTGGTGGTCCCAGGGGAGGGAGGTCCCTATTTCCTCTTTCCTCTCTCCCTCTGGATGGTTGTGCTGGTGCCAGTGCAACAAGTGAAGCATTGACAGTTTCCTAATAATCCCTGTAGTGCCCCAAGATGTTCCATCTTCCATGGCTGCCTCAGGAGCACGGCAAATAGTCCTTAAGTCTCAAGAAATCTTGCAAGATGCCAGTTTAGTCCTCAATAATAGACCTTTCACATGTCTTCTGAGTCAGAAAGGCAAGGATGTGTTGAAGGCAGAGCACAACCACCTACAGAAAATATTTTAACATGTTAAAGGACTTATTTTCTGGCTCTTTTGTACACTTCCACTCATCTTTGAATAGTAGTTCTCTCTCAGTTTTGCGTATTGGTGTATTTTGGTGCGTTGCCTCTGAACACGCTTTGGTAAACAAAGAGAAATTCTCGTGTTGTCTTCATATCTGCAGTGGTTAGTTTGGGGAAAATATGGGAATATTCATTTTCCTAAGAAGCAGAGATTGTTGCTACTTACCCAGAGAAAGAAGCAATCAAAGTGACACCTAACTTTAGGGCTTTTCAGTCATTAATACAAGGTATCATCTCTGTGAGAATAATTTACAAAGCTTCTGCTATGTGTGAAGATAACAAAGCATATTTTAATAACCCAAACACAGTGGCTGAAAAGCCCATAGGTCTTTCTTTCACTTAGTTTATGAATTCCTTCCTGAAATTCCCCTTACCCCTAAAATATATCAGAAGACATGGAAATAGCAAGCACGGCTCGGTCCTAGCACTCCTCCCTGGCTGCTGTAAAATTGAACTATTCAAATGTGCTTCAAAAGATGAAACAAAATGAAAAGGGAACTAGATTTATCTCAGAGGCACCCACTTCTGATGGCTGAGGTGTTTGAAGTCCAAAGAGCTCCCATTGAGTATGAGCCCAGGAGCTCAGTTGTGCTCTCTGGGCGCCTGTTCCCCAGGCAGATGTGACATCCTTCATGTGAGAGAAGGTTTCTTCTCTCATCAGAGCAGAGCTTTGAGGTGAATTGTTGGATGTTTCTCAATTTCCTTGTTTGCTCCCCTGTGGCCAATGACATGGCCACTTGTGTGTTTTGTAAAGCAGCTTTGAGGTGTTTTTGTCTCTTCACACAAGGGAAGGTCACTTCACCACAGAGAGCTGCACACGGGCAGCTGTGACACTGTGGGCTCCCTTTCATTCCTGTTTGCTGCACTAAGGGCTCCAATCCCCAGAGACATGGGAAATCTGTGTGCAGAGCACATGGAACTTTCTAGCAAAATGGTAACATTTGTTAAACTCCACCCGGTGCTTTTCTAATTCCTGCTGCTGGGAGGGAGCCCCGTGCCCTGTGCCTGGGATGTGGCAGGGTGTACATTCCCCTTGCCACCAGGCAGCATCTCATTCCATCTCCAGATTGCTACCAATAACAAGCAAGCCTAGAATGTTTGTTGAATCAGTGATGGTGTTTTGATTTTTCTCTCAGCCAGTACAACCAGGCAATCAGCAATGGAAAGGAAAAAAACAAAACCAGCGAAAGCATGTTCTTTAAGCCTGTTTTAAAACATTGTAATTGGCATTTTAGCTTCTGCTAACACAAGTTTGGAGCACAGCTCAAAGTCCCTCCCTCAGACAACCCCCTAGGGAGGAGAGGATGGTAAAAAATGGGCCAAGCAGCTGTGACTTGTACCTGAGAACAACAGAAAGCTCAGCTCAACAGCCTGCCTGCCCTAGCGTGTATTGGGGGTGACTCAGCCCTGCTGCCACCTCAAATCCTTCATCCATTCTGGCCTGCCCAGTGAGAGCAGCCAGGCAATGCTGCAGCACAGGGACCAGAAATACCTCCTGGCTGTGTCCCCTGAGGGAACATCTCTTGGTAGCTCAGGGTAGCTCTGCATCCCTCCCCATTGCCTGGGCTCTCACTACAGCAGCTGCTGTGTCTGAACAGAACCTGCACCCAGGGGTGAGACCTTCACCACTGCCTCAACAAAGAAAGCTGGCAGAAAGAAAACCTCTTTACTGCTTTTCTTCAGGCTGCTGGAGCTCCAGGATTGTGGCATTATCTGGGCTGAACTTTGGTGGTAGATGGCTGATGCTCTTCTTAAGACTTTCTACTGTAGGAGAGGTGAAAATACCCACAGCAGTTTAGGATCTGGGTAGTGATGCAGGACTTAGATAGAAAAACTTTATGAAACAAGTTCCTGAAAATGCTGGAGGGTGAAATAAAAGAAAACACAAGGGGTGCAGCCTCTTTCCACTGAAGATTTGATTCCCAGCTTGGTTCTGCTGCTGCAGAAATCAGGACCATGGTCCCATGGCCTCAATCTTAGAGTGTTGGGATTTGTTATAGATATTTAAAACTGGAAAAACAGAACTTTGCTGTTAGGATGAGTGTGGCACTTTGGAAGCCAAAGGTGATCACGTGTGCTGCAGAGCAGGTGAGAAGAGATTGTATCCAAACAGATACATTTATCTTTAGAAAATAAGTAAAAAAATTCATTTTGCTTTGGCAAAATGAAAACTTTATCTGTAATGTTTCTGCCAGATTCTTCAACTGACTTTTTTTTAGATACTGTGTGACTCTGGTCCTCCCATTTCCCAGTGCAAACTGGAAGCAGCTCCTAAGCTGCTGTAGCACTGGTGGAAGTGGGAATGCAGTCAGCCTGAAAGAAGGAGGTTTTTCTGTCACTCTCAGATGTACACTTCTGTTACTGAGGTTTCTTATCAGAAAATGCACAATAGCACTTGAGTGTACGAAAACGAGCGCTCCCACCAAACGTCAGTCACTGCTGATAACAGGAGTTCAGTGGCAAAAACAAGATGTTAGAGCCTGTTTATCTTCTGGCTGCATTGTAACCTGTGTTCTGAAACACAGACCTGCAGCCAGACAGGCTCTTGCAGCTGCCCTGTAAAACACAAGAGTGGTTGGGTTTGTGCTCCAGGGAAATGTGTGTACCCAGAAGAGCAGGGGAGGTGGCAGTGGCCCACCCAGGAGGAGTCAGATAATGGTGTTCTCTGTTCATCTGTCCAAGCACAAGTGTCCTTATCTGGGAGACTCTTCCATGTCCCTTCAAAGGACCAGAGGAACATTTTGTACCCAGTTGCACCATAAGACAGTTTCTACTTTGAGAATTTTGAAAGCAACTAAAAAAAAAATAAATCTGTCTTTAATGCAACCCTCACCCGAAGGCTGGGCTGGAGGGAGCTGGGCTGATTGCCCTTGCATGGCCAGAGGTGGGAAAAGCACCATAAATGGGAACATCTGCAAGTTGCATCCACTAGTGGACTCAAGCACTTACAGGTGATAGAAGCAGCTGTTCAAAGCATTATAACATTGAAATCCAATTCCCCTTCTGCCTGATGCAGAAAGCTGGGTGCTGTGAAGAGCCAGTTTTGCCTCTGCAGACACCAAGAGCTGACCTAACCTTGATGGAACAGACGATTCCCATGTGTGCTCCTGGGCATGAATGCCACAAGGACAGGTCAAGCACTGTCTGTGGCACAGTCAGAAAAGTTTTTCTTTGCTAAAGTATAGTTTGGAATTACGTTGGATTTATCATCCTACCTGTGAGCATTTGTTTGCAAATCATTTTACTGAGTCAGTGCTTCGGTTTGCAGGAGAGCAGAGCAGTGAGTCACAGCACAAGCTGGCACTGGCAAAACCTCTCCATGTTAATGAGCTACACCCAGGAAATGTCTCCTCTGCCTGGGGGAACTGCACCCCAGCCGTCCTCCCCTGCAGCTTGTCACATCCTTGGTGTGCTGGCAGGGAGTGTGGAGGGCCATGTGGGACAGGTCACAGCTGGGCAGAGCTGGAGGTACTTCATCTCCAGTGCAGGGAGGCAACACCAGCATCCCTTCCCCTTGTCTCGCATTTTTAGGGAATGAACATGTGCTGCTCCGTCCTCAGGAGGAACTGGTGTGCCTCCAAGTGCAGCTCCAGAGGGGAGCACTGCTGGCTGCCCAGGCGAGGTGCTGGGTCAGTGTCCCTGGAACAGTGTGGAGGTGCAGCAATGATGAGCAGTGTCCCTGGCACTGCCCCATCCCTTGGGGATCTGTTGTCGTGTGCCTGTGGACAACAGAAAGTGTGGCTGGTGCTCTGCTCCCTCATGTTCATTTTGCAGGTTGGCTCACAATGCTCTTAATGTGAGGCTCATAATGCTATTTAAAAATCGCTTTTCAAGGAAACAAATGTGTTTTCTGTGAACTGACTGCACGTGTTTATATAGCAGATAGATTAATATGAGGGGGATCTTTTCACCACCCAGTGAATTACAATACTAAGATAAGTGATGTTATCTTTTAAGGCAAATGTTTTTTGTGTACTAATACCTTATCAGACATTATACCAGCAGAAAAAAGTTCCTTTTCTGAGGCTGATAATACAAAGCCTTATGCATGTGCCTGTCTTGAGTGTTGCTTAAGAACAGTGAAACAAAGAAGGCATTTGAAGACTATTAGCACAAAATGAGCTCAGCCATTGATTTTATTTCACTTAGTGTTTTAAAGTAGGTTGTATGCTTGCTTCCCACAGCCCATATTTGATGTCTGTGACGCAAGTTTGCGAGTGGTTGGTTTGAATCCTGAGGAAATAAATGCACTCGGGATCCCATTCTGAGGCAGTTGTGATGCTCTCCCTGAGTGATCAGGCTGGGTTGGGTGAGGGTGGGTTCCTAATACTAACTGAAACAGCATTTCAGCTTCATCAGTGAGCAAAATCCCACACTTGTCACTCAGAGAAGCAGCCTGAAAAATGTGGGGTATCTTCTCTTACATCAGCTTTAACAACCCCCTCTTGTAAGTGGAATTTGCACACTGGGAGAGTGTTTGGAGATTCATGGTCACAGTATGAAATATAAATCTGCTGCATTTTATTGGTGAAAACAACAAGTAATATTAGAGTTGTGCAAGTATCAGCTAGTTTAGGCTATGCTTATGTTGACATTTTTATGAAACACTTTAGAGGTATTTTTCTATGAGTACCCATAATGGTTTTTGTACACGTGAATTAATCATATGGGTTAGTACCATTATCACAAATTACTTGTGGAAATCTTTAGCAAGAAAACTGAACTGAATATGGGCAGGCAATATTGCTAATAGCATTTAAATTTATGTGGCAAATTTACTAACATGATGTTGAAAAAATATACAGTATCTAATTAGAGAAAAAAATCCTTCACTTCACAAGCATTTTATTTTATGCAGCAAAGACTGTCATTCCTCCTGTGAAGTTTATGTTGGTTGAAAGCATAAATTTTGCTGATATATATACAGGTTTCTGTTCCCAGTGGTGAACACTGTTACATTTAGAAAATTGACAAAATCAATGGCAGTAAACCAAAGATCAATTTAAATTTCACATTTAGCTACTTGTTTTAGAGTTTCTCTGAAATTTACAGTCACTAACATGTTTTATGTTTAGAAGAAATAGATGAATACAGCTGCTGCACATTTGTAGCAATTGTTTCCTAAACCTGTGAACTGAAAATACATAAATGCACGTATAAAATTGCACATATAAATTTACACATATGATATAATAGACATAACACCACTCCTCTGCCATATAATTCTTTGCAGATTTTTTTCCTTATCTGCTGAAAGCATTAGAGAATGGCCACTAATAAGTGTTATAAAAGTAATGAATAGTAATTGTTTTAGATACTCAAGCTTTCGAAGCTGTTAATTTACTCTCCCATTCTGCAATAGTTGTCACTCTAAAATCAGGTCACTATAGAGGTAAGAATCTATAAATATAGTGCCTGTGTCATATCCCATCATCTCCAAAAGGATCATGCTCTCTGTCTGTTTAAGAGGTTTACATATTCCTTATAATACATGTATGATAAATTAAGCACTCTTTTCTGGGCCCCTTTAAATGGAAGAAATTGAAAACACAATAATGATATAATTAATTACGGTCTTATACGTGCAGAAAAATTACACCTTTTTCGATTAGTGTGAAATATAAGTGTCAAATCAGTAATAAAATCCTGATCAATAAAACAATAATAACGATGTTGTTAAAAGCAGACCCAGAAAGGTGTTCATGGCAACACGTTTTAGGGGTTAGAAACCCTTTTAAAATAAACGGATTTCATCTTTACACTATGTCATCTAAATCATTACAATGTTTGTGTATACAATTATCATCAGACGATAAATTGCAGCTATTGAATGGATTAAGTTTGAACTGTTTGACCTCATAAATCTGGGTTTGTCATAGCTTCAGCAAATGCTTGTGTAACAATCAGTTGATTACATGGCAGAGCAGATGTATGTATGTTAACTGGAAAATATGAAAGGATCAGGGTAATTCAAAGTTCATTGGAAGAAGTTTATAAATGTCTGACAATGTCATGTTAACACGTTCTCCATATACCTTTCTACTTGGTATTTTTTTCTATTTCTTTCTCCTGTTTTACTGTGGGATTTATGCTTAATAGGAAAAAAAAATCATAAAACTAGAACTAAAATCTTGAAATATTTGGAAGAGAATTTAATGGAGCAGTGAAATATTTTGGCAGGATCTAGTGAGACATATTCTAAAAACATCATTAAAAATGGACCAAATACCAATCATGAGTAAATAGCATTCTGGAAAAAAGCAGACACACATGCTTGAAGTGGAAAAATGGCATGAAAAAGCATGAGGCACTTGACAAAAGAGGAGCTCTGGATTTCTGTAGGATTATTTTAATCTATGGGTCATATCCCACAGATTATGGATCTCTCTGATGTGGTTCACCTGAAATAAGAATGGTCAGAAAATGAAGGGAGACCAGGACTTTAACTCCAAATTTTTCTTTTTGTGTTGGAAGGCCAGTCTTTTTTTCAGTAGTATTGATAATCAAGAGAAGGGAGCAGATAAAAATAGTTGCCATTACACACTAACGCTTGTAGCTAAGCATAAATAATTTGTTATTGGACATTTTTTTAAAAAAACTGAATGCTTTTACACAAAGTTTCCCTGTGCACACAAAAACTGTGTCTCTGCCTCTGGCTTTTCATAAGAAAAGAAAAGAAACAACCACATGTTTGAATACTTATTACATGTAAATAAAGCTCAAGTTATTGCATATGATGAAATATTTTCTAGGCTGGCATCAGTTTGTGAAATCAGCTCAAAAATTATGACATGATGGTTTCTCAGAATCCCCCCAGTACTAAAGGCAAGTTGGACTGATTTTTGAAAAAATACTAAGCTGTAACAAAGCAATTGAATCTCTATGCATATCTGGGTCAAAACTGATGAATGATTTTTTGGCCATTTTAATAATATCTTAGTTTTTGAAATTAAAAAATACTTCTTGGGTATTTCATTAAAAAACTTACTTTTTTCAGGGTCAAATTTAGCTTACTTTCATGTTAATATTTTTAAAGAATCTCATGTTCAAATCAAACCTTTCTATGATAAAATATTTGAATAAACCCAGAAGAAACTTTTTTTTTGGTTTTCATTTCAGCATTAAATTATTTCGTTTTGGCTCCCACATGAAAATGATAATTTTCTCCCTTAACTTCTTAGCTGACTAATGTAATGTAAAAAAATCCCAGCTCTTTGAATAAGAAGAGACATGTTCAGAGTGCACACCCACCAAAAGGTATGTGTAGTGTAAGTGCATTCTGCACTATCCACGTCTCTTCCTATTTTTGTTCAGAATGCCTTTGAAAAAAGGTTTTCCTCTTTGTGAGAAATACCGTGCTTAACAAGTGTCACTTGAAATTACTATTTTTTATATGCTCCTGTGAGAAATATTTGCAAGAAGTGCAATCGTGCTGCTCTTTTTGAACAGGTCTGCTCTGCCCAGGCTTCAGATCAGGGACTTGAAGGTTGGTGTGGGGACAGCCTTTATGTCATAACACGCCTTTTATTGTGAAAACCTTCAAAATCCAGCCAGGTTATACACTGACAGAAATTGCAGTTTGCACTTGAGCGACAAAGACTTTGATATTTAGCAGCTCAGATTTCCATATGTTCTGTCCTTGTGGAGCACAGGCAGAGCCACTGCCCCGCGCCGAGCCGAATCCACCCGTCCCCTCCCCAGCTCTGGGGCAGCTGCACCCCCAGACTAAATCAGAATACATGCCCATGGCTGTTCCTAAATGTGTTTAATTTGTTAGTGAAATATCAATGATAATTAGGAACTAATTTAAAAAATGTTAGTATTGAAGTCTTACTGGAGGAATTTTCCTTTGTGGTTCCCACAGTGTTCCTGTAGGACTGTCTCTCTTCTTAGCTCAAAATATATCTGCCGTTAAATACTGAAGGCAGATTCTCATTTTGAGGAAGATCTTTAGGATGTAAATTGTCATTACTCCAAGAAAATCAGTTAAGTGACACTTTTCACCACTGGAGGAAACTGCTCCCAAATAATACTTTGATAAATGTAACAGGAGCCACTCTGCTGGGAAATCTCCCTGTCGTTGGTGTAGGTGTGTGTGTGAAGTCCCTTAAAAAATACCTTGGATTAGATTGTTTGTTTGCTTGCTTAATTTTTCTTTTCACCTTCAGCCTTGTGGCTGTGGAGGGGTTAATTTGGAAGGCATTACAAAGTCATTTCTCTATAGCAGTTGAAGTAGAAGTCTGCTTGAATTTGTGCCACTCCTCCCCATTTAAAAATGAAAAAATAAACTGTCACAGAGATAATGTTGTGGTATCACTTGAGTTGCCAGTGAACAATAGTCTATATCATAAGAAAAAAATATACATATTTTGCCACAAGCCTCTGATCAGTAGACACTCCACACAGAATGAGCATAGCAACTACATTATCTTTCACCCTGAGGTTGAGGTCATTGTCAAGGATTTGAGGACAAGCTTGTATTGCAGCTGCCTGCATTTAGAGCTGTCAGAGCTTAGAAAAACCTGCCTGATGGACACGTTCTTGTTTTGTATTAATTTTTTTTAAAGCCCTGCAATCCTATGGGAGATTTAATTAAGACCAAGTGTGGAAATCTCCAAGAAAAGGATAGCACCTTTAAGTACCTGCGGTTGCTTTTCATTCCGGTCCCGTGAACTCCTACAACCGAATTTAGTGTAAGAGAAAGCAAATGACTAATGAACACTACCTCCTCTCCAGAGCAGCTCCCCATTCTTTGCTGAAAGGCAAAGGCTGGCTAGACATCCAGCTTTGGAGGGGCTTGTTTCACGGATATTCAGATCTCAACAAAACAGCTTGCTGGAGCCCTTAACTGTATTACAATTGGCCTCTTAATGAACAGATGAACTTTTCTTTTCACCGTTTCGAGTCTGTTATCCAAGACTAAAGGGTAGCATGGCTATTTCATTTCTGACCTGCCTAACATATAATTAGAAGGTTCCTGGAGGTACTTATAATTGAATTATGGGTTGTTTCATGAGCATTCTTCCTAGTAGGTAGGGATGTAAAAAGCAAAGCTCATCTGGAATGCATGCAGGGAAAGCGGATGATTTAGTAGGTCTGTATATTGCCTGAAATATTAGATTACAAGTATGAGTCAAAAAAATCCACTGGTTAAAATTTATTTTTATTAGGAAAATTATCCTAAGTCTAAAGCACCAATTTCTGTGACAGTATAACTGGATACAGCTCGATTGATTTTAGTGAAGCTCTACTCATTTATACCTACCTCAGGTTAGAGAAGGGTCCAGTGAATTAGTCCCAGTCACATATTTTTCAGACATGAAACATTCAGCTAATCTCCTGGAGCCCTGTAATTGGCCAACATAAAACATTACCAGATGATTAAAATTACAGTTGACTTTCAGATTTGTTGTCAAGTAGATTTGAAATGTGGGGAAATAACTTAAAGGGTCTCTTTTGCTCTCGCTCTCCCATGTTTATGGATTGATTGTCAGATGCACAGCCCTTGTAGGGGAGCAGCTCATGATTGCTCTCAGCAATACATGTCCTTCACCTCTTGTGGAAACTGCTGCTCTCAGTGCATGGACAGGGTTATTTAGATAAATGTCAGCTTGGAAAACACAGGAGTATTAGTAGAGGGGAAGGACAGCACCTTTCAGATATGACCAGCATTGTCCTCTGCTTCGTTGTGGATTTAGTTTTGGTGGAGGCCCCATCTCCTTTCTTTTAAAATGCTGCCAAGCAAAAATTTTCACTATCTGTACTTTGACTATAGATAGCTAAATAACAGCTTATTCCATCCTGTCAGGGATGCTTTTGGAACAGCAAGTTACTGTTCAGACATCAAGAATACCTGCCAAATAGCCTTCATTTGTTTAAATCAAAACCAAAAATTCCCTCCACTTTTATCTAAATATGAACTTGTCTTTTCTCATCCAACTCCCTTTTAGTATATATGCGCTATTTTTCCCAAGATATAAATTGGGCAAAAGACTGAAAAAACCACATAAATCAGAATGTTCCCCTTCCATGGCAATCTTTGCATAAATGTGGAGAAGGGGGGAGGGTTGAGAAGTAAAAACATTGACCTTTCCAGCTGAAGAGGCAAAATTAAGTTCTGAGGTCACAATGTGCTGCATGATGGAATAAGGGTCAAGGAGCCACTCCCTACAGCATTACCTATGTGCTGGGAGCCATCGTGATGGCTATTTGCAATCTCTCATATAGAAACAGACCAGTCTTAGTCTGCTATTTAGAATGTCATATTTCATGAATTTGTAAATGATAGCAAGAAAGCCTTTCTATAATCTGTATTAAACCATTTGATTGGCGGGGGGAAATCTGATTTTATGAAGCTGATAACTATTTAAGCTACCTTCAAGTCCAGTTGCAGAGGAAGAACAGGAGTATTGGTTTTATTTTATCTGTGGTACATTCTTCACAGGCAGCTTTATCCTACCTTACCTTTTAAAATAAAGGGCACATTGTTAACCTTGGAATGCCAAGGTTACTATGCTCCAAGTAAAGATTATTTTAAAAATATCTGTCATCTTCAAGTATAATAACCTGTGAATGTTTGTTAAGAATCTTCAAATAGTTTCTGATCTGTTTCCTAATAAAGCACTGAATAACAATAATAAATGTACTGTGCACTAGTCCAGCAGAATTATCTTAGTAAGTGGTGTAAGCAAAGCAAATAGAATCTGAAAACCTTTTCCTGGCATCAAAAGTCATAAATCTGTTTGTTCCCTTCTGGAGATCCTGTTTACTGAACTGTCTTGTTGACATTGACTGTTCCTCTCGCCTTCTATAATCAGTATTTTAAATATGAAAATAAATGCAGAATGGAGTTATAGACATTTCCTCTTTCTCCCCAACTGGCCCCACATCCACATTCTGAAAGAACAAAAGTCAAATGCACCCCTCTATTTTAATTTGTACATTACACTACCAATCCAATGGAGCAGGTCTCCAGCAGAATTTTCCATAAAGGGTGCCAAAGACAATGTGGAGAAAAAAGCAGCAATGCAAAGTAGAAAAAGAGGAATATGAATTGGTAGAAGAGTAGAGGTCTTGGTTCATGTGCAGTGTCAAGATCACAAACAGAGCAATACATCCTATGCTGGGATCTGTACCTCAAAGAGGATGGGAAATACCCAAGAGATTCCAAGCAGAATCTCTTTTTTCCATGAGTAATGATGCAGCCTTTTCTATTCCATGTTTTTGGGCACATTTATATGCCTAATGGGCTTTCAAAGGAGAAGTGGTCCTCATCAGTGCAGCACAAAGAAGATACACAAGCATAATTCTCCCTGACATATCTTGTTCCTGTTTTGTGGCCTATTTATGGTGACTCCACTGGGGAGAGACTGGTTTTCAGTCACTCATCTTCAGTGCTTGTCTCTGTATTAGTGGTATTTAGGGTAGTTTTGGAGGGCCACGCTGTCAACATCCCACTGCTGCTGCCTGGCTCGTGTTCTCACTCTTAAATTCTACCAAGAAACCTCCCTTTGGCATCTGAGAAAATCCCCAAAACCACAATTTTAGGTTCTTAGGAAAATCAGCCATGTTATCACTATTTCTTTGTCCTTTAAGTCACTGTTAAGGAGTGGATTGTTGATTTCCATTTCCTGCTCTCTTTAGAGCCTTTGTCATAAGAATCTTGTGGTTCAGGACTGGTCAGCAAGAGGTCTGCATCAAAGCTCTTTTGCATAATGGGCTGAGGAGGATTTGCTTTGTTGTTAAAAATGTTTTTTTCTTTTTTGAAAAGCAAAACACTGATTCATTCTTATAGCAGTCATGTTAGAAAGAAGATGAAACATTGCCAAGAAGCTATTTTCTTATAAACATCGTAATTCACATCTTCTCATTCCCTCTTCAATTTCTCTTCTTGCTGCAAACATCTAGACATTCCCTGTCAGAACATGCAAGTCTTTGCTTATGTCTTATTTCTTCAAATGATTCAAAATGTGCACTCATTAAAATACTGAGATCCTCTATTGAGTATTTACTGTTTTTCCTATTGCTGTGTGATATTTTGGCAGCTCTCAAAATGTTTGATTCTGTTATTGTGGAAAACATCACCTTTGTCTACAGGAGCAAGCACTAAACACCTGATCCCTGGCTCCAGCATTGCTGTAAAGAGCCACTGACTGCCCAAAATTGCCTTTTTGAGTGAAAGTCTCTCATAAAACAAAAAGGAAACCACAAGTTCCCTTGTTCCCTTTCATCACTAATGTTGTACCTTGGTCTCATCCAAGGGGAGATGTACAATATATCGAGAGTTTCGGAAGTCAAGATTGTGTTGTGATAATGCTTTTGGTAGTTTTAGATATTGGTGACATCCCTATTTTACCTATCTATGAAACAATTGTTGCCTATAACAAAGACAAGAATATAAAAGTTCTAGGAAACTTCTCTGTGTCAGTTTTTGTTGTTGTTGTTTTTTTTTTTTTTCCCCCTGAATGAAGCATAATAAGTGTAGGGCTCAATCTGTGGCATTTCCCATATTTCATAGAGATGCCTGTAGGGCAGCAGACCCTGATAACTGCTTGGAGGTGTCATTCAGTGCACTGTGATTTGAGTGTTGGGTGTGTGGAGGGCTGTGAGCACATGTGGAGAGGCAGTGTTTCTATAAGGTGCAGGGAGACTCCTCAGTGCTCAAGAGTGAGCTTCTCAAATGAGTTTCTGAAGATGGTCTTGAGGAACTGATCAGCAAGGGGTAGTTTACCATGACTGCATGCACTAAGAAATGTAATTTCTGTGTTTGTGACAAAGACATTTGGAAGACCATAAGGCAACTCTCAGATGCATCAAGTTGGACACCCACACTTGGAAGTTTTGAATATCATGGCTTTAATATTTATAGTGCCCTAAGCTGATACCAGCATCATTTCAATGATGCAGCAGCCATACAAAGCAATGAAGTTGCTTCATCCATTTTACTACTTTTAATTTCTGTGTAAGCACTTCTTAGCCTTGTAGGCTCTGGACATGCCAGTCAGCCATGCTCTGTGGTTTCACTGGCTCTTAGCTAAGCTGATAGTCTCTCAGTATCACCTTTTCAGTCTCTGTAATATTGATTTACTGTTACTGTTAGGCCAGTAATCAAACTGCAATTCTCTCTTTCTAACTGGGATTGTTTGCTATTCTGTATTTTTATTCAGGGTTTTCATCTGTAGCTTACATTTCTCTCTACTTCTTGTTGCTTTATTTAAGAAATTACTACCCTTTCCGTTTCCACTCACTGACTCTCTCCTTATTATTTCTTTCTGGCTCAGTGCATTTACCTGCCAGCTGCTTCCCTCTGAATTTTTTCAGCTTCCTTTGTATTCTTTCTCCACCCATCACCCAGTATAATAATATATCCTGTTGCAGCAAATGTGTCTGATCCTGTGCACAGTAGTTAATCTGTGAATTTCCTTAAGGTTTTTCATGTATGATTTGCTCTGCACATGCCACTGTAAAATGATATTTTAATTCGTTAAAACCTCCGATAGTTATTAATATTTAAATCAAATCAAGTTAAATGACTATGTTTTTCAAATCAAAGCCTATATATTGCAGGAGACTGCAAAAACTATTAGTGTGTCTCATTGAAGGCTCACAGAAAGTTTTCAGCCTTCTCAGAGAAAGCATCAGTATTCATTTTTGATGCTGAGCCTTATGAATCCTTATGTTTATAACACTCCTCAACTGGAATAAATCTTCCAGCTGATTATCGCAGCATTTGGCACAGTGCCACAAGCAGTTCTGGGAACAGTATTCAATCAATGTGTAAACTAGTGAAATGCCAGGAACTTTTGAAAGACCATGAAGGATGATTAGTTAGTAAAGAATAAACAATGTTCCAACGTTGAGTGCAGCTACCAGCTAACGCAGGGCTGAGGAGAATTTTCCGTGATTTAAAATGAATATATAACTTATAATTTAGGCAGGTATTTATGTTTTGTTATTTCACACTCCGACATTTATTTAATCAAAGCCAGGTATACAGGGGTAAGATTTTAAAAGAAATAAACACTTTGATTATACTGTAACATGTCTGTGTTACCAACCATTCACTCATCCTTTATTTATAGTTAAATGGGAAGCTAATTGAATATAAAAAGTGAAGGTTGAACAAAACGTTTTAGCATCTTCAAGACCTAACAAAAAAAAAAAAAAATTTTCTAGTCTTACTGGAACAGTCATGCCTTAGATTGTTGCCCTTTATACTAAGTTTTGGTGCTTGATTTTATTCATATAACCAGAAAGCTTCCTTTCTAAGTTAATAGCACTTGTACTATTGGGGAAAATGATTTTTCTGTCCATGTATGTTTGAAAGAATTGAGTTTTAAAGCAGTAGCAGACTTCTGCTTTTCCCTCAGAATTTAGTGCTCTTCTGAAGTGCTCACCTAAATCCTAAAAACCAAAATAATCCTTGCATCTCAGAGGACAGAGTTAGTCCTATATACTTATAAGCTAAAGCTCTGGTTTCCACAGCTTGCAGATTATATACGGTGATGCCTTTCATTTATCTATGCTCATTCCAGTGTCAATGGGATCCGTGGGGGTTAATTAAGGGTAGTTTATAATCTTTAGGAGATCCTAAATTTTCCCTTAAATTTAATAACCAGTCTTACATGCAGAGCTCAACAGCTGAGATATGTAACCTCTATCTCCTAGAGCACCCTTTCTATATATAAAGGTATTTCTCACATGCTGCACCAAACTTTGGCTCCCTGTTTACTAGTCAGGCATAGCAAGAGCGGGGTTGAATCTCGGAGCCCAAAGTATTTTTATATTATTTTAAAGAGCAACGTTAAGTAGGCAAAGTATGTGCTGACAGCCTCTCAGACACACTGTGGTAGCACAGAGTCAGTCTGTTGCTGCATCCTGCCTACTGTTTGGTGCATAAAAATAATATCTGCCTTGTGTGTGACAAGAAGGTGTCGGGATATTCTCTTGGTGAGGCTGGAGACCAGAGATGTCTATATGCTTCATGTTATGTCGTTACATTTATTGACAACTGTAAATATAATACAGCTGAACTCTGCCATGCTACAGGAAAAAACATGTAGGCTTTCATTCTTCTCACAATAGCATTTAGTTCTTTAAGTCCAAAAACTGCACGGGGTCATGCACTGGGTTTATTAGATCTCATAGTTTTATACTTCTATACCCAGAAGTTCAGGTCAGCTGTGTGGTTTTTCCCATGATCTCATTATGTGTGTCAGCAACAGACATGCATACAAAAGCAAAATCTTTGAAAAATATTTGGATAATAGAAGAGTTCATGTTTTCTATTCTCAGGCAGAATTTGTAGTCATCTTTTGAGCAGTGCTTTACAGTAGTTACACTATATTCCAAGTGGGAATAAATACATGTTTTCTAAGGACAAGAGTAATATTATGACAGAAAACATAATAAAACATTGAATTGGCAAGATGCAACAAAATAGGGGTAAAAAGAGGACTGTTCAGTCTGGTTTGAAATCTCTAATTTAATATATGTCTGTGCAGAGATGTTACAAAAATAAGAAAGTAACGTAAATTACAAGTGTGTGACGTACCCAGAATTGATACCCTCCAACAAATAAGATGTTTTGCTATGCATATCCCTCTTTGAAACATCTGTCTGTATTATTTATATGCAGAAGTGCCCTATCTCACTTTTTTTTCTTCAAACTAAGTCCTTGTGCGCGTAGGATTTGTACCGTTTTACATTATTGAGATGTTACAATGAGATGAGAGTAGGGAGCAGGAAAGTGATGGGGGTGGTGTGCAGGGTGTTTGTGTACGAGAGGCAAAGGGGAGGTTTGTCAGTGGGCAGAACAGAACAGACTTTAAAAGAACATTGGTATTTTAAGATGCATACCTTCAACACTAGGTTTTCTTTTTCGAATGGATTTGAGTTTTTTAATCTATGAAGAAGGTTAAAGTGGTGGTATCTTTGTTGAACCGCCAGTGTGTATCTAATGCTTGGAGGTTTTTTCCACTCACGATGTGGAAATGGTTTCAGTTCCTTTTAATATTCATTTAATGTCAGTGCAATATATATTGCCACCTTACTTACTGCATTAGTAAAAAATGTGCTTATGTGCTGTGATTCTCTCATGATAGAAACATAAAATCTTGGAAGGATCAAAGTCCACCAACATTCACCCTCCTGCAACAGCAGGAAATTGATCATGTGAGAGATGCTCACCTAATGCTAACAGATTATTATTATTTATTATAGCACTAACAGCAGGGAGGTGCATTAGACACCAGGAGGAAGATGAGGTCCTTGTCCTGGAGTGGCTTCAGTCTCCGGGGTGATCTTGCAAACACTTAACTAGATGACCAACCATATACACATGAAATCTTTCCAGCTCACATATTTTAAGTATTTTCTTTTTCTTATGTACAAGGCATTCCTGCAGGGTCCTCAGCACTAATTAAAGTTAACGTTTCCGCTCTGCATCACAGAGAATGTGAATGCATAAAGGGGAAAGGATCAAACTCCTCCAGTGCCTTATGATTGTATGGAAGTTTTATTAAAAAAACACACCCCCTTTTCACTAGGTGCCTCTTATTTCCCTACACTGTATTTCCCACTTAATATTTTACAGCCAGCAAAAGCTATATTTTGTTATGCAGCCTTATTAAAACAAAGATCTTACTGACCACAGTGAAATTCCCGAAAGGCACCACTGTTGGACCAGAGTCTACAGAGGCAGTTATATAAACCAGCTCAGAAAAAGGACATATATTATACTCTGTCATGTATATGTTAGGGTTACTCAAATGGCAAATTCTGGTCTAAATCCAAACGAAAGTAAGTTTTGCCCAGACCTCCCTAAGACTTCACTCGTTTAACCCTTCTGTGTTTGTGTGTTTGCTCCCAATGTATCAAGGAGGTCTTGCAGAGTATCCCCAGCATTTCTGGCTGGGCTTCTGAGGTCTGTCAGGGCAGGAGCTGGCATCTTGTTCTCTGCAGTAAAATCATCCAGAGATATCAGCAGATAGGTTCAGTTCCCAGTAAAATTATTCAGCAGATTTCATTACGAGTGTGGCAGCTCTGTTAATCTGCATTGCCTATAAATGTATGGGGTTTTTGCATGTTGGATGTTGTAATGGCTTTCATTTGTGAAACATCTTTTTTTCAGAAGTCCCAAAAATGCTAGCAAATGTGAATAATTTAAATCTCTCCATTTTGGACACATGAAGCTTAGAGATTGCCAATTCCTTTTCAGATACCGATGAGAGAGGAATGTAAATCCCTCTTTCAGATTATTTTTGGGTTTAGGTTTGGCTGTGCCTCTTGATGGGTTTTTATGCTCCTAGTTATAATGCAGTCCCACCAACAGACTGATGCAGTGGGGCTGATGGACCATTTCTTGACCCCCACAGTCACGTCCCAGCCACTGATCCGTTTCTCACATTTCTGATCCAGGAATTTTATCCTGATGACAGTCATGGACTACTGAGTCTTGGCTGTGGACATCAGGGCTCTGAAATGGACTTCTACTTCCCGTGTAATCTACAATCAAAACCTCCTGCCACCCAAGTTATATTTCCTGGGTTTAAAAGTAAAAAATGGGCAAACGCAACAAAATAACAACATGCAAACTGTATTGATAATGAGAACAAGTTTATAATTACTAAATGCAGAGGGACATATCAAAGCAGTGTTCTTCAAACAGGATATTATTTTGTAATTAAATACAACTTCAAAAGAAAAAGCTAAAGACATGATCATTATAATGTGCATTAAGTGCAGTTGAAACATCATTTGAGTAAAACAATGCTGGGTAACAAGGAGGAGAATTTATGGAGAAGGAAAAATTAAAATCATTCAGTGTTAAGAGAAGCAGGCCAAATTATATTTGGAGAATTATGTTTTCTTAACATCTCTGTTATAAAATTATTCCCTGCATTATTTATTCTACAAGCCTTAATTAATAAATATTAGGTGACTGATTCTTGCAAAAGAGCAGGGGCTTGGTGGAACGTATTCTGAGCTGGTCTGGTTCACACTTATCATAAAAATGAAAACTACTGGAGCATAAAGAACTTACAAAAAGGCAGCATTACTGTGGATTTAGTGCAGTTGGTGTTTGATACACTGAGTTGTATTCATCACATACGCTGTGTCAAGGCATTGCTTACAATGTGTCGGATCATCTTACAGGCCATAAGCGAGCACTATATTTAAATTGAATGATACCAATACCATTCTGAGTTAATTCTTATATAATAAAGTATAAAAAAAGCAAGTAGCATCCATTTCCACATAATCTCTCTTCAAACTTATCTGTATTTGACTGTATTTTCCCCGTCAGCTTAAAAAAAGCAAATATAACCGAGACGCCACCAAATTTAAAAAGGGTATTACAAAGACATTTAGTGAGGACATGCTATTTATTGGCTTTTTGATGGCTATAGTGTTTAAGCACATCACAAACAGAGATGGGCTTATTTCACATCTTCCTGAGACCTGGAGGCATCAGTCACATTCCCATTTGCAGAGACCAAAGCAATGCGGTGACACGCCTGCGCCCTGCGGGGAGTCTGCGGCGCAGCTGAGAACAGAACCGCCTTTCTTTAACTGTTTTAACAGCCACTCTTAAATTTTTTAACTGGTTTTGGTCTCCTGCTAAGGGACACCTCTTGCCCTGTGAAATCCATCTATCCATCGAGTCCCTGTAGCTGTGAGTGCCAATAGACAAATCCAGACCCCTTCATATTTGAAAACGTTGAGGGAGGTGTAACTCTGAGTGGAGTTACACTGGAAATAGCAGAGTTGTGCTGTTCCTGGTGGAGGGTTCCCCAGTCTCACTGCCCACAACAGGAGCCTTGCTCCTCTGCTGGAGGACTGTTGCTTTACCCTTCTTGTGCATGGTAGTCCCCACCATCGTGGGGTCACCTGGCCAGCAGAGATGCAGGTGTCTTGAAACACATCTCATACTTCCCCTGAGCAGGGAAAGTGCATTCTGGTTTATCCTGCTTGAATGGTTCCAGAAGAACCTTTTAATTAAATGTTTCACAGGTGAAATCAGAATTCATGTATAGTTGAAGCTGTTGGTGGCCAGACCCCTGCAAGTATATACTACTTCTGCCTGAAAGAATGACCTAAAATATCTTGTTTTTTCCCAAAGTTTTATCATGTTGTATCCTCATTAAAAGGTTGTCTTGTCAAGAATCCAGATTTTTTTCCCCATGCCATTAGGTAGATGACATTCTTTGTAAACACCATGGACTTCAGTAACTTCGGTAATAGAGGTCAAGGTATGAAAAGAACAGTTGAGGGAGATTTCAACGTACGTTTGAAATTTTGGGTAAAGTTTACTTTACCCTCCCTCCTTCCCCCCCCAATTTCAAAACACCAACAGGCTGTCCTTGCTTTTGGAGCGTCTCGTTCTCAAGGCTCTCACCTTGCAAATCTCTACGTATGTGCTTTAATTCTTAAGTGTACACAGACCACAGCCAAAGCTTGGGCATATGTGTGCGTAGGACTAGGATGTCGTCTGGCAGATGGTGCCATGGCACCTAGATTTCTTCAGAAGTCAACTGAAGCCTTCCATCACTTCATGGAGATAAATAAGAAAGCAAATTTTGAATGTATTATAAAGTGTTATTCACTCAGAATTGTTTAGAAGGAACAACTAGCATAGCACATAAACTGTGGGTAACTTACACGCTGCCTTGCCATGTATGTGAAAGTTGAATGCCAGAGTTTGTCTCTTTATTTAACATTTTGCATGCAAAAGAACAAGGTATACCATCAAAACAAAATTTTTTTTTTTTAATGGAAGGAGAACAGATACATCAAAATCAAGGAGAATAGCCCTGAGTCTTGAATCTTAATATAACTGTTAGCTCATTAACACGAAACTCGGCGGGTTTTCTACGTCCCAAAATGTCCTTATCTCTGCAGAGCTTTGTGCTGATTGCTGAAGGTGATTTTGAGACAAAACACTTGCAGAACGGTGTGACACAATTTGTCTTTGTGTCAGAGGGAACTGTTTAAATGACTTGAGGTAAGTCAGCAGAATAGTATAAGCACATGTTTGCCCACAGTCTTACCTGAAGATATAGTTGAGCTTGTATTACAAATAATTCAGCTGTATAAATACCTCGTGCCATCTGTGTATGGCAGGGGAATTGAGCCAGTAGAAGCTCAAGACCTGTGTCAGTGTTCTCACAGAAGGACTGTTTATGAACAGATGTTATGTGGTGTTTTTCACAGAAAATGGGCTCTGGAGAGAGAAAATGTCTATCAATTACTGAGGTATTATGTATAACAGCAATTTTTAACCTTGAGAATGATACTTAAAAGTTCTCTGTGAAATATTCAGTGCCGCGACCACTTCCTTTGTGCACAGTAACACACGCCCTTGCCTACTGCCCAAATTCTTTTTGAGATTACACTTTAAGTTCTTTTAGAGAAAATATATTAGGTAGTGTAGAACTTGTTATTCCCTGGGGAAAAAAAAGAAAAAAACAAAAACAAACCGTGGCCTGACTAAAAAACTTCTTGTATTTGCTGATCTAAAAATCAAGCTGAGTTTTTAAGATTGGGTGCTTGTACACTCTATTTCATGCCTCTCAGACCTGTCTAAGGAATACATGGATTCAAAAATTGTCATTTACTAAGCAAATTATAGATGTTAAATGAATGGAAAAAATATGTATTCTGGCTAACGTATGTTCATGCCCTGGTAATTAACACTGATTTCAGTTGGGTGCTTGGAAGAATGAGGTCTTAGTGAATAAAAATGAATTTAGTGGAACTGAAAAATCAGGCAATATTCAGTAAAATTTAGTAATTATGATATAGCTGTATTTGTTTAATAGATTGCCAGTGCTAGTTGGTTAGACTAGTCATATCTTACTCTTCATTTTTATCGTTTCTGTAAAACTCCTGACGTCACAGGGCCTTTGAATCTGGGCTCTCCATGATAATAAAAACATAAAAATGGAGCCCCCAGTTGTTGCTAACAATTACAGCCATCAGACTTGGACTGTGCTTTACTAGTCTGCTCTTGCTTCAGGAGACAAAGTGTATCTTGCAAAAATGCACCATTATTAAATATTCTCACATGGGATATCTATGATTCTATAAGACCCTTATATGACCTGTGGACAGACAGAGTGTTTTGCATAATATATATACTTTTATTTTCCTCTAGCCTTCTTATTATTTATTCAATAAATCCTTTTTTTCTTGCTGACAGCAGTTGTATTTATAAAGCTAAATCCAACACAGCAAAATGTTCATCACTTTATAAACTAAACGCTAATGTTTTATTTATGTGCAATGAACAGAGAAAAAAGAACTGAATTGATGTTTACCTAACAAGCTGCAAAAAAGTGCAGTAACATAATAGTGAAGTTCATAAGCATTCTGGCTTGTAATTTTTGGTGTCAACATTTGAATTGCAGAAAGAGCTTATGCAGACATAGCACGTATACAAGTGCAGTTTAGATCTACATCTATAAAAATAACATCTGTTTAAGCATACATTACATTTAAAAATAACTGTACAGTGATCAGCTGGTTAAGTACAGTTAACCAGATGCCGTTTTAAAGTGCCAGATGGAACAATGAAACTAAGATTGAAAATTAAAAAATACTGTGAAAGGTCAAATCAATTAAGCAACCTGTTTTGTTGGCATGTAACAGTTAAAAGTAAGTTTAAACTACTTAAGGAGTGAGCAATGTGAAGATGAAGCAGTTAATTTTTAACTTGCTATTTAGAAGAGGGAAAAAAAAAATGCCTGCCATAGTTCCAGGGTCCCTCAGCAAGTCTAGAGGGATACTGGGAAAACGGGCACGGTTAAGTAATGTTTGCTTTGTTTGCTTTCAATTTAAAATAAATAATATCTCTCAGGCTTTTAAGTAACGTCTTTTATGGCGTTCTGAGCTCATGCAACACAGATGCAAACATTTCTTTCTTCACTCCTGTGACCAGTGGGAGACTCCTTGGCTGAATCATCTCCCTGGGTTTGCTCTTTATCGCTTGGGATGGTGTCCAGAGGGGTCAGGGATGGGCTGGGGAAGAGGCTGATGCCAGGGAGTGCCATGGGAAGCAGACATTCCTTGTAAATGGGTTCTCCAAGCCCCGTTTATTTTTGGGAACTAAACCCACCTGAATTATGAATGACACCCAATAAGAGGTGTACAGTGCAGTTTTAGAAACAGAGGTGTCACTGTGACTCTGTGAATAAACGACAAACATTTGTTAAAATTGCACCTGATCATAATCCTCTGAAAGACAGATATGAGGAAAAGAGAGTTTATCCACCTCACCTCTTTGAAGTCCAAGGGGAAAATCTTTGAAATATTATTTAGGCAATGCATTTTTTTTCTTCAGTCCCAGTCAGTGTAAAATTCACAATCTAAATTTAAATTCTGGACAACGGGACGGTGCTATCCTTGCTTTAATCAGGAAGGTGTGATGATACCTGCAAGTCTGTTGGCAGGCAAGGCAGAACTCATGGATAACGAGAGAGGAAGTGCTGATTTTCTGATTTTAGCTGCTGCTACTTTTGAGGATTTCTTTTTCCTAAATTCTGAAATCACTGCAACTCAGACACCCTATAATACAGCACATTGCTGGATAATCCTCCAGCAGCAGTGCAGAAACCACAGACATCAGAAACCTTTTTGGAAAGAAGGTTTAGGGACCAAATCTGGGCGAGCTATGGGGCTCCAGGTCGCGGGGGAGAGATGCTCAGCTGCCCTGGGGAGCAGCAAAATCCACCCCCAGCAACAGCAGTGCCATCCATCAGCAATCCCAGCAGGAATTTTTCCTGAATGAGTGCAGGGCTATTTTCAACCTAGGAACTCACTGTTGTTCCTTTGTTTTAGTAACTTTGTTTATGTGCGGTTGGCGGAGGCCAGGGGAGGAGGGCAGAGCGCCGGGGGCACGTTGCTCCTTCCTGACACCTCCTCTGTTGCTCCCAGTAAAGTTCCCAGTAAAAGGGCAGCTGCACCTCTCCGGCGTGCACGGCCAACTGTTTAGGCCAGAAACACAATGAAAAGATTCTGAGGCTGTCAAAATAAATAGCTTCCCGGCAGGGGGTGGAATAGTATGGCTGTTCCTAGGAACTTCGTGTACCCTGCTTCCAGAAAGTGCTGGGATAGGACACGCTACGGAGAGAGAGGAAACAAGCCTGGCTTCTGCACTTGGCTCGCTCTTCCTCCTCACACTGAGAATAGTTACCCTACAGATCGCTGGTCCTGTTGGATTCCCTTTCATGGAAATATTTTGCGTTCCTGCTGGTTCAGTGGCTGATGTTCAATTATTTTTATTTTTTTATTTCCCCCCCAACAGTTTCTCTTCGTTTGACAGCATAAAACAAACATTTGGGCCTGCTGTAAATAGAGAACATACCAGACCAGTGGCAGGTAGCTTGTGATGTTTAAGTGGGTTGCCAACAGAAGTTTGTAAATCTGCAAAATCGTATCATTATATTTAACAGACAAATGTGTATAATATAAAATCAGTGAAAAGATAACATAATAAGTACTTTGACTATTATCTGGGGGCCTAATTAGACTGGTGGAATCACTGTAGTCAGTGAAATTAGAGTAATACAACTGAGGGGAAGGAAAATCCAGCCCTTTAGCAGAATGAACGTTAATGGAGCCCCGTTGACATTTGCTGTCCCAGGTATTCAGCAGCTGGTCCTTTCCTTTGTAGAAAACAGGACTTTGCTCTTCCCAGACCATACTTTCCTGTATTTAACCCTCTGGCAGAGGAAGCTGTGGAAAGATAAGAGGGGCTAATCCCTGCCTGAAGCCCAGAATGTTTCAGCAAGCATCTTCCCATCCTTGTTGCTGCTTCTCTCTGGTCTCCAAAATGGTACCTTGCAGCAGAATGGGGCTGCTAAACCCTGTGTTCTGCTCACAAGAACAGGTGCTGGGAGGCCAGAAACCTTCAAGAAATCCAGGGCTGTGTTCCCCTCTTTGCTCCAGCTCAGGCACTGAGAGATGCTCCCCTGGCATGCAGAAGTTCTGGGGCAATATTCCTGCCTGGGATTCCCGGTGCCAACAGCCAAACCATGTGCAAGGGGCAGGGGGATGTGTGGACTGGCAGTAGTGCTATGAAGGACAGTGATGGAAAGGCTGGAGGGTGTAGAGGGAGCAGAGAGGAGCATGAATTTCATTTGTTGGACTGGTGGCTGACTTGGGGATGTGAATCATTCAGCCTGAGCAAATGGTTTCCCTGATGGAGGAAATAATTCTCAAGGAAGATGTTTTGATTGAATTTTGCCATCACGCTCAGGTGCAGATGAGATGACTGTGCTTGCAAGGCACTGGTGGGGTGAACTTGTGTTGGTTGAAGAACACTCTGGCAGCTGGCAGTAGGATTGGGGCATTTCTTCCTCTGGGAGTAAGAACTCCAGCAAGCTGGAGCACCTGGAGGGTGAGACAGAAGATCTACCTGGCTGCAGGCTGATTGATTGTTTTTCTGTTTCCCCCAACACCCAGTGCTTGGCCAGCCTTCCTCATTACTCCTCTCCTCAGTGCTCTCCTAACCTGTAGCTAAATCACCCTTGGCAAGTTTTCCTTCCCTTGCAAAGACGGCAACTCCCCTGTCAAGTTCTTGAGCATTTGTTTGTGCAATGAAATCTGTGATGCTCTAAATCTCAATGTGCATCAGCTGGCATGCTCTGACATTTGGAGAGCCTCACATTCATTGTGTGCCAGACACACAACAAGAGGCCTCAGCACAGATGTAGCTGGACCCCAGGTTCATCTTGGAAGGTAGGGAGGGAGGTGCTGTGGGTCAGCAAGTGACCTGGAGGCTTTTGGAGGGGGAGGGAGGACTGGAAGGGAGCAGTGGATAGCCAGCTGGCTGATCGCGTCGAAAGCAGGACAAACAGTTGAATATCATTTTCTTCTGAATTCCTAAAGTACTAGGACATCTGGCTACCTGAAATACATCAACAAATAGGTCAGCTAAGACTGCAAACTGCCTCACACAACAGCACCGTGAGGAGAGTGAGGGCAACTCTGCCAAGGAAAGCCTTCCTTTTCACAGTAACATTTTCTTCTAAAATACTCTGCAGGCTTTTTGACTAAGATCACTGAAAAATGTGTTAGTCTTGGAATCTTTAATTAAAAGAAAAAAAGAAAAAGATATTCAGGGAAAGTGTATTTCTGAGGTGGAAGCAGGAGTTCTGCAGCTCTGGGCAGCGTGGACAGGTCTCTCCCACTCGAAGGTTTTCTGTGCCCCTGCATCCTGGTATTCCCTACTTGCAGTGTACCCAGTCTAACCATCACGTGGGGAGAGGCCTTCTCCCCCATTTTCCCATGTTTTCCCTTACACCACTGCAGCTGTGCTGGTTTGGGAGCACTGTGCACCATCTGCACAGTCCCAGTGCTGACAGGGGCTGGAAGGTGGGAGGGGATTGGCCTCAGCGACCATTCCATTGTTTCTTATTTCTACAGCATGGACAGTACCTTATAGAAACCCCCAGAACCGCCCAATAATTGCATGTGTTTCATCTCTCCTCAGGCATTTGCAGGATAGGATTTTTCCTTGTGGCAATGAACACTCAAAATTACTCCAAATTTCTCTATGTGAAAATGCAACACTCCAGTTATTTTTGTCACCGGTGACCTTTCCAAGCCTCTTTTACCCCAAATTATATTTATGGATGTATCACAGCTCCTTTGCCTGATTAGGGTAATGTGTGGGAGCTGAAGTAAATGATGCTACTGTTTGTCCCTTCTTTTAGAGGCTTTAAAAAATATATATTTTTAAAGCCTGCAAGGTCCTCATAACCTTTTTCCCCACCCTCTCAAGCCACAGCGGAACCAGTTGGTCCCAATATATAAAATTCTTACAATAAAAGTCAAATATGGAATATTAAATCAAATAAAATAAAGTCATACTGTTGTTGTTATCCCTTTATGGATTCTGGGGCACTGGGTAATGCCTTTTCTCAGTCTTTCTTTTGCTAAATCAACATTAGCTAGCAACACACCTAATCTTGACTGAACTATGTTATTTCCTGCCTCCCTGCCTTTCCTGTCTAAATCTCACTCTCTGCTGAAGCAGCTAAATTTGCTGCAAATGAGGAATATTTTGGGACACGAATTTTCTTACAAAACATGGGGAGAGATCTAATGCTGCAAGCAAACAGTGCTCTAATTAATGCAGATCCAGGCTATTGAAAGCGTTGGTATGTTCTGGTTATCAAAAAAAGAGATCAAGAAATTGATGCTGAACCCAGTACTGGCACACAGGATAAATACTGACCGCAAACATTTTTGGGAATGGTACCGGAGCAGATGTGAGCTCAGAAATTCTGGACCTGGAACATATGGGTTTTAATAAACAGACTTCTGTTCCAGCTCCTCAGTTGCTTTTTTTTCTTTCCTTTTTTTTTTTTTTTAAACTGTTCTTGCTTAATTTTATGTGCCTGTGTATGCTTCCATTATTAATTAATCTACAAGTATTTGGCATCGCTTCATCGTGGAGGTTTTCTTTAATTTGCAAATGTGCTGTTTTTACTTTGAGCAGGACTTGTGTAGCTAATGTTAGAATGGAAACATTTTTAACCCTCTGTTTCACTGGATTCCTATCATCCCCTTTTCTCCTTCGAAGAGGAGTAGCTGCCTTTATGTGTGTGCACGTGCACACGTGCGTGTGTGTATTATTAGCTGCGCTGTCATTTTTAATCCTTTTCTTTCAATCATCATTTTTCCTCAGACATGAAATATTTCAGTCTACCACGCTGCACGGGCTGCTCACGGTGAGACACTCGTAGCATTTTCAAAATCTAAAACAGAGGAATACCATGAGGATAGAACAAAAGAAATTAAAACACTAGATATGCCACAGTTGTCTTATGCAGCTGTTAGAAATTTAATTATTTTATCTCATAGAATAATGTGCCCTTCAGAAATCATTTTGGACTAGATGTTTCAAACCAATGATCTGTAGTTAATTATCTTTAATAACTGTTGCACATTATGGTTAGATCTATGTTTTTGCTAAACCAATTAATAATATCTTCATTAGTATAAAGACAAGGTAGCTGGATCCTTTCATTTTTCACATTGAAAGAGCAGATATTTTAAACAGTGTAATTTACTTTAGCCATACATTCCCGATGATATGACTAATTAATGAAACTTCAAAGACATATAACTTCCAAAAGCTACTTATTTAAAGTCATTGTTGAGCACTTAATGACATTATGTTGGGGCATTGCAGAAACCATCACTGCCTGAGTGTTGAATTTGCTAAACCTTTTTACGCTACCAAATTGAAGGCAGCTTGAGTTATATTGAAAAGCATCTTGAGCCAATATTTCTTCATGTTCAAAAAAAAAACCCGCCACAAAACCTGTTGATTGTAAGAGGAACTATCAAAAGTTCATGACCTCCATTCTGTTTACATATTGCAGCTATCAATTTGACTTATTCATGCAAGTCTGTGTGGAAAACTCCAGAAAAAGAGCAAAGAAAATACTCTGTATTTTAAGAGTTGTATGGAATTAATTTTTTTCAGAACCACTTGTTGTCTAAATATTCCTTTTGTATCTGCTTTTTTTCCTTTTATTGTTTTCATGTCCATGCCTCTTTTTTTTCAACTGGCTGATAGCTACCACATAATTTTAGTCTCACAAAAACTTCATCCTGAGTACAGTATTTAACACACTGCTTTGGTATTACCAGTGCTCCTGATGGCACAGAGAATAAAGTTATGGATGTTATGGGACCAAATAGTTTAGGTCTCCTGTTTAGGCTTGTGAGCTGATGAAAAGATTCTCCTGCAAAATTTCCCTGACCTTGAGGTAAACTGAAGGCAAAAAAAGATGTATTCTGTTTTTCATCTTCTGTGTATTTTCATACCATCTTCAAATATCATGCAGCCATCAGGGAAGGCTTTCTGAATCTTAAAAGAGCATTGCATATACAGCCCTCCAAGAACTGGTATTTCCCACCATGGAGAACTGTACACCAGGAATCAACTGAAAATAAAAAANTGTTTCCTATGAGATGAGAGCGAGGATCATTTACTGGGGAAAAAAAAAAAAAAAAGAGAAAAAAAAATTACATCTAAGAGAATAAAACAGTGCAGTCAACTGTGCACAGGGCTGGAAGGCCAGGAGAGAAGTGTTAACAGCCAGTTGTGACAGCTACAAAATAATTATCCTAGCAGTGAGCACCTGGTCCTTCAGCTGCCGGGCTTCCCACAGGAGTCATCTTCAGTCCTGGTGCAGATAGGGAAGAGGTGAATGCATTTATTAGTCAGGATTAGACTTAACTGGAGGCAGAGATGGGGCTCATGGTCCATGTCTGTGCCAGGCGTGTGCTGGCAGAGCTTGGGGTTGCTCATCCTAATTCACACCTAAAGGCTGATCCTGTTGGGAAAGTGAAAGAGATGTGGATTCCCTTAATACAGATCTGGTGGCCTTGGGGGGGTTTGGGGTTGTAGAAATGCATCACTTAAGAGCAAAGAAGGGAAGGAGCTTTACAGTGAGTTATTAGTAATGTTTTAGGGGCTTTGACCGTGTGATTTGTTGACTGGCATTTCAA
Source organism: Hylia prasina (assembly GCA_013397195.1). NCBI lineage: Eukaryota > Metazoa > Chordata > Aves > Passeriformes > Sylviidae > Hylia > Hylia prasina. The sequence goes on along the minus strand of VYXD01008937.1, from coordinate 539,692 downwards.
ATACAGGTTAACCTCCTGCAATGTGCAGGTTTACCCCAAGTGATTGATATTTAATGACAATATTAATACACAATAAAAGGAAAAAATGCAAGGTGTTTAAAAAGAATCTTTTCACACTGTATTTCTTTTTTTTCTCTGTGTGCCTAGGGAATTAAAAGAATGTGTTGGAGACTCCTCAGGGGCAAATCTATAGTGGCTTTCTGGAAATGACCAGTTCAAACCAACTTCTGGGAACCTGGCAGGGGAAGCATCCAAAAGATCTTTTTCTAATGGCAATTTTATTCTGACAGCTTGTAAACTCAGATATCTCTGGAAAACAATGGCATTTTTCTCAGGTGCCAGCCCTCCTGCAAAGTTGTTTTCCCCTCTTAAGCCATGCCATCTTAAAAATGCTGTGTATTAGTGCCAGACTGTTTGAAGCTGCAGCTATTAATGCTCCAGTGAGCTGTAGGAGCCTGTGCGATCCTCAGCTCGATGGTCTGTTGGGCTGAACCTTCTCTATGTAAGGGAGAGAAAAATAAATTCCCCTAAATGATCATTATCCTTTTTTTAATCCTGCATGAGTGTTTTTCTTCAGTTACCCTGAAAATACTGAAATAAAATAACAGGCTGTCTGCAAACTATAGGTATATTTGATGAAAAACTTGAGTAAAATTACTTTTTTGGAATTGCGTTGAATGGAATATTTTAGACTTAAAATTTTGTATACATTTTCATCTAGACTTTACTATAGGGTCTACCTTTTTTTTTAATTAAGTAATGGACATGAAACACTGTGTTTATCCTTCCTAGAAATTGAAAAAAAAAATAGCTTCCTATGTTTTTATTAAAGGACCTAGTCATTCTGAAATTCTTCTGTATTGGTCCATTAATATTTTTGGGATATTTTGCGGTTTAAGCAAAATAGGTGTGTTTATAGTAGTCATAAATATTATCTAGCTGCAACTTATTCTTAATGCCCTTGTAAGAAAATAACGCCATTGTTCATTTTCATTCCCTGGGGTTTACTCTTTGATGTGCTACATACCTAATCAATCTTTAAACTAATGCCAAGTCTGATTAAAGATTGTCAGATGAGGCTGGTACTTGTTACTTCATATTTTTGCTGCAAGGAAGGAGTGTCCAGATGAGGAAGTTCAGTGTTTGGATAAGTGAAGCTGTCTTATTAGCTAAAATTTTTTTAACTGAATATCTCCATGCATGAGAAATGTCGCTGCAGAAATGGATGATGTTTCTGGAAAAGGATGTGATCATCATTTTCCTTTTTCACCTGTTCAGGGCATCCATGTTGGAATATTACTGGAGGCATTTTGAAATTACCTCTGCTGTGAGAGTAGCTTGAGCTGTTGTTTGTTTCTAGCATACAGCTGTATTTTATTTCATTTCATTTCAGTGATTTGTCATATATCTTTTGAGAACTTTAACCTCTCCCATTTTGGGCTGACACGGTAACTCAAACTCTTTTCTCTTCCTTTAAAAGTCTGGGCAGCCAAAAAATCCAAACATTCACAGTGTTTCTGTGCCTTGAAAGTAAGTTACCAGGAACTGGGAGAGGCACTGGATGAGTTAGGTTACAGATGGAAATCATTATTCTGTTTGATGAAAGTTTCAGTAATATTCTCCAACCTTGAGGTGAAGGAGGCTGACTTGTATGGCTCCGTGTCACAGCATCTTGTTCCAGTGGGAAAGTAAATGAAACTCTTCAGTTTCCATAGACTTGGACTTTGCACTGGGGGTTAGTTTGCATGAGATATCGGTATCGTGTGCAAGCCAGAAATGAATTTGAGCAAATCTCAGTTGTATAAGCTGATGTTAGTGAAATTATTGAAAATTTACCACTTGAGAACTTCTGGTAATTAAAGATTGCTTCTGGAGGTTCCCCTGCTCTTCAGAAATAACCTTGTGAAGTGTTTGTCTAAGGGCTATTCACAACCTGCCTTTCCCAGAGTCACTCCTCACTGCTGTGAAAGCAGGGGCTGGATATGGAAAACAAGCATTTTTAGCACACCTCCTTCTTTGCAGAGCCTGTGTTTGGTTGGTAAGCCCTCAAGGAAGAAACACATAATATAGGGAATTTGATCTCTAATTTGGATATCACATTCGTAACACCTTAAAATTATGATAATGTGATTCTGTTACTGGAGGACTAATTGGGAAACCACAAAATCTTGGAATGCATAAGCCAGTCCCACAGTAATGTTACTTAATGCAAATGCATTGGTTTTGGGGTTGGGAGCATTTTATAATTTAAGTAAGCCGTTTAAATTATGTGGTTATAACTTAAACAAAATGTATTGTTCATGGGAGTGATAATTCAGAAGCTTTGTGGCCACTTATCCAACTCCTTATCCCATGAGAATTATGCATGTTATAAAAAATCTTGAATGAACCAGCAGTGGTTAAGAATATATATCTGAACATTTCCCTAGCTCCCTAGAAAATGAGTGATTGAAAATGTTAAATGTTGCTGCTGCCATATTTATGAACAGGAATCAAAGCTCTCGGGGCCGTACAACTTCATTTTCTGGTTGTAGCCCAACTCATTTGGCCAAAAGATACCCCTTAGGAGTGAAGTAGATGAGAGAGACTCGAGTCCCATCTGAGGGAAATGTCTTGCAAGGTATTTTCTTTTCAGTAATCAGTATGAAACAGTCGTATGACTTGTGTCTGTTGAACTGAGAAAAAGGATTTCAGATACTAAAGATCAAATAGAATATTGGTAAAAAACCTCATCTAAAACCAAAACTTGTCAGAGAATGAAAAAATATCCCAAACCCAGACGTTTTCTTTTTTCCTTAGGATGGAGACTATTTCTTAAAAGCAAGTTCATATTCATCTGCCCATTCTGATTATGGCTGGGTCAGAAAAACTAAGGATACTGAGAGAGATAATTGCTAAACTAACCCAAATCAGAGACGATTGGAGAGTTGGCATGAAAACCTGCTCAGGTTAAGCATGTACAGTGCCCTAGGACAGAGGATGAGCAGGGAGCACTGATGGGGAACAAAGCTACTGCATTTCCCCTACTGTTTTTCTTGTTGATGATGTGATTTTTTTTGGTGATAGCAACCGGAAACAGTATTTCCTGAGAAAATAATAATAATAAAAAAAGTCCTCTGAAAACTGCGTGGCTGGAAAAAAATCTGGTTCTTGTAGCTGTGAGAATTAGTGTACCACCCTGCCCTGAGTAAGGATTACATCCGGAATTAAACCCAGCTTTCCTCTGCCTTTGTTTTATTTATTATCTGCAGAATTGCTTTGTACGAATGTTATGAAAGAGCCCCGCATTGGGGAGTTTTTTTGTAAATGAGCCATTAGCTTGAGTAAACAGGATCTGGACGGAGTTTGAAGCCTCCACAAGGCGGCACTGGCGCATCTCGCATCCCAGTTCCCTTTCCCTGCTGGATGCTCCCTCGCCAAACATTTAGAAATTTTATGTGCACGCTTTTCATGAAAAAAACCCCTCTTCCGCTTCTAAATTTTCGTGTTACCTTGCAAAGTGTTGGGTTAACAAAATAGGAGTTAACCTTGATAAAAGCCGTCAGTAATTTCTTACACAATGGATATTGTGTGTTCTGGGAGCTCTAAAGCAATGATAATGTAAATTGCCTATTTGCGGTGACAAACAATATTCTTTTAGTACTTCAATATATCAATGACTCGTGAATTTTGTACCCAGTTGCTGCTTTCCTTTTCTTGGTCTTTGCAACATGTTCAAAAAGTTTCAGAAGCTGGTTTTATTCGATTTCTTTGGGTTAACAAATGGAGGCACCACATGCGTGCATGGTTCTTTTCTCCCCCCACTGATCACAGCTGGTGACTGATATGAAGCTACTTCTTGTCTTTACAAACTTGACTCCAGCCAGCTGAGATCCAGGCCCTACTGCCTTTTCTCTATTAAATACATACTGAACTCTGTCAATAAACAGCAACATTGGAGAGGAGGGCAGTGGGCACAGCAAAACAAAGTGGTTTTCCTGATGGCAGTCCCATTAGCAAGCACAGAGTTGCTGCTATCACTAAGATGGTAAGGTCGCCCATTTCATCTACTTATGCAGTAAAAATGCAACTGGACAAATGAAGTAATAGCAGCAAATGCTTCCTCTGACTCTCTTTCACCCAAGGCAAGCTGAATGGGGTTCACTCTGCAAACCCTGCAAGCCTTGTGTCCCTATTCCAAACAAAGCAGGGCTGTTTTAGTGAGAGATTTTAGTATATCAGGGTTTAAAGGAGATTTTAACAAACTTTAGAATAAGACTTATACAATGACCTTTTTTTTCTGTGCTGTTATTACTCCATAGAATCATTGAACAGTTTGGCTTGGAAGGGACAGTAAAGATCATCTCATTCCACCCCTGTTCCATGGGCAGGGACACCTTCCACTATCCCAGGTTGCTCCAAGTCCCCTCCAATGCGGCCTTGGATTATTCCAGGGATGGGGCAGTTACAGCTTCTCTGGGCAGCCTGTACAAGTGTCTCACCATCCTCACAGTAAAAAGTTTCTAGTTGTCACGATTGTTTTGAAAAATGTGGACTATAGTTACCATTCTTTCGACAACTGAATAGCTTCAAATGTTGTGATTACTGTATATTAAGCAAAATTTCCTTTTTAGTACTTAGCAGTGTGAAAACAGATCAGAAGAAAGAAACATAGAAAAGCTCTCCCTCCTAAAACCTTGCTGGCTCTTCTCCCTTGCTCTGTGGTCAAAAGTTAAATAGGATGTTCTGATTATCACCACTCCCAAAACAGATCACTGGGATTTTTTGTTCAAAATAATTCCTCCTCCTCTTGCAGCTAGTCTGTGCCAACAAGTTCAAAATACGGGAAGCTTGACCTTAGCTACAGTCCTTGCTGATGTGCCACACATCCTGCGCTGCCCAAGGAGCACGGAGAGCTGAGGCAATCTGGTGGAGACTTCCGAGCTCTGCCCTTTCCACCAGAGCAGGGACACACCAGGGGAAGAAAAGCCCATGGGGAATCTGATGTAAATTTACTTGAAGCTAACAGGTTCCACAGATTTCACTGCAATATTGGAGCGGGACCCAAATATGTAACAAATTGGCAAGGAAATAGTTCCCACTGTATATGTGGCAAAAAGGAGTCTTCACCTCCCAAGTGCTAAAGGGGAAAGTCAAAATCTCTTTCGAATTCTGCCACATTCACCAGTGTATAGTGAAAGAAAACATTCCTCCCTGATCCCGATGCTGGCGATGATCCAGAGCCCAGAGCACTCTGGGAAATTCCACTTTCTGAACCCCGCTGTGCTACCTAATCACACAATGGGCTACATATGCCATCCAAGAAAATAAACACAGGTCTGGGAAGCTGTTTGTCCTGCAGGGCTAGGAATGCTCTTCCTAACTTGGCAGGGCAGCATAATCCTCTCTGAAAGGGGAGAGAGAGCTGCTTGAACTCAAACTGACTAATGAGATTGAAGAAAAGCCCATCAGAAGCTGGCACAGACCTTCGCTGGCCCTGCCAGCACACGCCAGGTGACACTGCTGGGTACTCTCACCGTGGCTCGTGCTTGTGTCAGACCATGGATCTCGACCCCAACAAGGGCCCAAAAGATTGCTGAGTGGCAGGTTGTACCTCTGAGCTTGTGGTTTATAGGGGAGGCTGCTGCCTTGGCTGATGCCCTGGGCAAAATCCTACTGAGCTTCAACCTTCACCATAGACCATGGGCATTTCAATGGTGACTGAAATTTCCTATGACTGCAGGGTCTTGTGGTCCATATGGACTCCAGGCTGAGATCCTGGGATATCAGTGAAGAGAAGGGGTGGAGGATGGGAGTGGTGGCCTACTGAAGGTTGCCAGTTGGCCTGCAGAAACTGCAAACTGCATCGGCTCTCCTGAGACCCGTCTGGTGCTCTTCTCCACTTGGCTCTTGAGATTGTAACCAAATTCCTCGAGAACAGGACTTGCATTGATTATAGTTGAATTTGGATCTGGATTTTAAATCACATTATTAGCTCTTCTAGCAAGATGAACTGAGCGATACAATTTGATTAAAAATTGCAGAGACCTCCCCTTCCACCTCCCTCTCTTGGTTTTGGAGCAAATGTGTGTTTCATGGTAACAGGGCATGAAAGTGTTCCACACGGGCTTTTTTAATTACAGAATTAATAAAATGCACTATACGTTATTCTCGAAATCTACAGATTTGTTGCTTTAAACACATCATATTGCTCTCTGAAACACTTGAAACTCTCAGAAGTTTTTAAAAGTGTGTGTTTAGGTTAAGGTTAAGTTGCCCTTGACAGCATTTTTTAAAAAGATTTGAATTGTTGAATAACCACCTTTCACCCATCCCTAATTGTAATTTAAATGACAATATGCTCCCAATCAATAGCTCTTTGTCACACTTTGAAGATCAAGGATGAGATTTCACCCCATGAGTTTACATGGCAAAAGCTTCTTTTTCATAATGCTAAAAATGTTGCATCCTGCTGTTAAAGAAGTATAAGAATACCTGCTCTCAAATAATTAGTTTTGAATAAAAGCATTTAAGTCATACTTTATAGCCATTAATTTGAAACAATTCAAAGCCCTTCATTTCTGCACTTTGTTCACAGCTAAGTATTACAATAGGCATTTTAGCCAATTGGAAAAAAAATCAGTTACAGCAAGATAATTTGAACAACTTAAGTTGTGTGATACTGTAAGAGGTGGGTTTTGAATAACTATAGCTTTATTTTGCATCAACTCCATTTCTGTACAGAACCATCTCTGCAAGTGGAAAATTGAAAAGCTTTTAAAGGTGATCACTGTGTGTATGTGACTTAGCAGCGCTGTGTGCTTGTCTGACAGGTACATATGGGGGCTTGTGGCTGTTTCTCCAGCTGTACATATAAAGACAGGCATTTATTATACAGGCTTCACTCAAAAAGCATTTTATTTTATTTTATTTTATTTTATTTTATTTTATTTTATTTTATTTTATTTTATTTTATTTTATTTTATTTTATTTTATTTTAATTATTTGTATTTTTATTTTATTTTATTTTATTTATTTTATTTCTATAACTAAACTCTTTCTCAGAGTCCTAGGCAAGGGCCAGGCCTCTACTGTGCTTGATGTTATGAAATGCCAAACAGAATGATGGTCTTTGTCTGAGAGTGCTTACAATTCTTGTTTTTTAGTTAGAGCGGTGAAATGTTTTAAGAAGGATAAAGTCTGGCCTGTTTCTATGTTGCCCTTGGTAAACCCAATCTAGTCTGGTCTCAAAAACGGAGCAATTCTGCTGGTTGCCAGGGAGAATACATAGGTATCCAATGAGTCATGGTCAAACATACGGCCATTATTAGACCACAAACACAGGAGGAGAAAAAAGATTTCATTTGGACCTGTTGTCCCTGCCGAGCTGGTGAGGAGGAATAACAAATAAGCCAGTGGAGGAGGTTGCTCTTTAGGTATTTATGAGGAGCTTCTCTCCCTGTGGGGATAGACTGGGGAAAAGCAGAAATGTGCACGTTGGAAAATTTAACTAGAGCAAAGGAGGCTGCGTCATGGTGTAACTAAGAGCACTTAGCACATTTTAATGGCAAACTGGAGACAATGGGAAGGAGAAGCTGAAGCTGTAACGGGCTTCAGCGAGCACAAAGAACTTATTTTTAGTTTGGAAGAGACGGGGCAATCAGAAGACAGACACAAAGAGAGAAGTGATTAAGTTTTGCGCTAGAGCAATGTTCTCCGTGGCAGTATCACAAATGAGCACGTTCATCCAGACCAAGAAAAAGGATTCTGAAGGAACAGGACACAGGGTGCTGAGCACCACAACGCATGGCTGTGTTCCTGTGGCTCAGCAGAAAAGGTCATGTCTGAGAATTGTTACAAGGAAATGATTTGCAAGACTGGGCCCATATGTATAAATTTAGAGAAAAATCTCAATTAAAATTGCAGCACAAGTTCTTACTTTTAGCTGTGGGCTTGTGCAAATACAGAGTTAAAACCAAATGATGGAGGAAAGGAAAGAAAATGTATTTCTGAAGCCTTCTTTAAACAGAAAATCTATAGAATCATAGAATTATTTTTTAAAAATACTTTCAGTATATATACTGTAAAATAAAGACTTTGCACTTGGGCAAGTCAGCTTCTCCTGAGTTATCCTTTAGTGAAGGCTTAGGAAACGGATTTTACCCCTGCACTGATTTTTGGCTGGACCAAACTAGGAGAAAATTGTGATGTTGAACTCTTCCTCTCTGGGCTGCTTAGTGGAAGATTAGGAGAGCATCAGGTTGTGCTTAGGGTCCCACTGAATTGAGCCATGCCCAAATACAAAGCACCAAAATATCGCCCTAGCATTGCACTTTATGCACAGTGATCTCAGAGTAAGGATATGGAATGGCTGTGAATGGCTCTGGGTATTCACAAAGCCTTTCTGTGCTCCAGGTTTTCCTACATATAAAACAGAGGCAATAATATTTCCAGTTCTGACACTAGTGGTTAGGGAATTTATACTTTTGAACATTAATTTGTGTGAAACTATATTGGCACAAAGTATTGGTTCTGTTTGCATTGTTCCTGGTTATTAACCCTATTACTGGTCATTGCATCTGTATACTCAAAACACAAGGTTTATTGATGGCTTTTATTTCCTATATGTGTCATATAAATGCCTTAACAGATGAACAGGGTAGTGAAAATGATAGGGTACTTCAGAACTGCTCGAAGTCACTGCTTCTTTAATAAAGCTTTGGTTTTGTATGTCGGGAGAGATGGAATTCACACCCCAACCTATGCACAGCTGCAAGCCCTATTAAGTGAAACCCCTCCTAAATTTAGATCCAATGGCCTCAGCCCTGGCCAGCTTCCAAAGACCATAGAGGCCTGTTCCACTCCTTCCACATCTCCCTCCCAACTTACCAAGAGCACTGAGCCATCAAACCCTTTGCTCAGTGGTGGGAAGAGCCAGTGCAGGGTTTGGGGGCTTGGAAGGTGCAACAAAACCTTCCTGCAAGGGGGGTAATTTTCACATGTGAAAGTCAGTCAGCAACAGTGCACTACAATCACTGCAGCTATTAATAAGCTGTGTATCCATTTTCCTGTGTACTGTCACCTCAAATAAAAAGGGCCTTTTTTTTTTAAAGTAGCCCTAAAGACAGCGCTCATGAGGTGAGCAAGTCTGAGCCATGTTCAGACAGAGCATTTTAACAATCAGGAGACTCCTGATGCCTGGGAGTTGCCAGGGATTGCATGTTAACAGTAAGCCAAATCATCAAAATGCAGCTTGAGTAGGTCCAGTGAGGGTGTATTATATTGCAACAATTGTGCCTGTTGGAGCTAAGGTTGAGTGGGCATTCCTATTATAAACCCCAGCTGGTAGGGTTGAGTATTTTGACCACATCAGATAGTGTCAAGTGAAACTTCTCATATGAATTGACACCCAAATACTTGTAACCTCCCTTACAAACAGGATCAAGCTCTTCCCCTTCCACCTACTCCTCTTCCCAGCCTACACTCGATTTTGTAACTGGGTCATTCTCTTCCAACATGAATGGATTAAAAAAAAAAAATGTAGATACTTAGTTTAAAGAAATCAAGAGTAACAGTGCCGATTGTTGGTGTGGGTTTCACACCCATGTGCTTGATGTCACCTCTGTGTGCAATGGCCATGCAGACCAAACCTGGGCCATTGTGTCACCAGGAATAATTCTGTGATCCATCAGGCTCTCAGTGATGGCCAAAGTGTGGCATGACAGTGATACTGCATTTCACCTGACAGCCCTGACTAAACTGGTGGAAGCTCAGTACTGGAGCACATTTCCTGTCAGCAGGCAGAAAGTTTCCCTGAAGGTTTTGCCAAAGTGCTCTGAGTGTGCACGTGTGAACAATGTGTCACAGGCCTGTAGAGCTGAATGACACTAGCAGGGATTAGAGGGGCCCAAAATTTAACAGGATTAAAGAAAAAACCCATGAACTTGGATAAAATTTAATAAAATTATCCCATGTGATGTTGCTGAAATTTTCAACACGGTTTTCTGGATGGGACAAGAGGACTGTGCTGCTTCCAAAAGAAACTAGTAGAGGATTAGAAATGGATTTTCTTCATAGGAGAGTGACTCTAAACTTGATTTAGGAGAGGAAGGATGCTCCAGTGGAGAGGGTGCAGCTGAGAAATCAAACCCCAGCGTGCTGTGCCATTTTCCTGTGGTCATGAGGAGGCTGAGCAGACCTAGATCTTTGCAGATATTAAGGACTTTACCCCTCAGCAGTCTCTGGGGACATTTCCAAGGAAGTGAACATTTCCAAGGACAAGACCTTAGCCTGTAGTGCCCTTCTCTCCCTGTGGAAAATGAAGAGCCCAACATTTACTTGCAGTGCTGGAGTGGACAAGCCTGTTCCATCAGTAAAGAACTGAATGAGTCAGGGGTTGAGTAGGAAGAGAGGGAGAGGAAAATCCTCCCACTGATAAATTGCTAACACTCTTTTGCAAAAGATTTAAGATACTTGATGGCATTGGGATAGTTTTTGTGTGTCAGAATTACTAAATACTCAGACGTCTGGTTTTTGCCAAACCCAGTGTGTAAAAGCAGATGAGATATATTTTTTACAAACTTTTAAAAATCACCTACAGCGCTTAAGATGTTGAAGGTAGATTAGATAAGACTAGCAAAGTAATTTGAACATAAACATTTATTTAAAAAATATCCTCTGCTTTGCTGAGCCCACAAACATTGTATAAATAATACACAGTTCATGAATAGGAATGAACAGACTTGTACCCCTCACTGGTATGGATTTATATTTTGCACCTGCCAAGACTTTATTAACTCTCCTGAAAACAGTGGTATCTTTGCAGAGAGATCTAAAGGCAGTTGTTCTTTAGAAAATGCCCCCAAAGCTTAAATGTCAGGTATTAATGGATAGATATACAGATGTATTTAGACAATTAGAAATGAGAATACATGACTAGTCATATTTATAAAACTTAAACAAGTTAGGGGCCTGTCTGCTGTCCTGGCTCTGTCAATGTCCTTTGATATATTCATGCATTTTAGGGTCATAAGGAATTATATTCTTATTCTGCAACAATGCTACCTGTGCTTAACTTGATGTATGCACATAGTCCTAGGTGGGACTGCTCATACAAGTAAAGTATTTACATATCTGTAGGAGCTGGCCTGAAATGGTAAACATTACAGAATGGGTCTAAACTACCTTTTTTTTTTTTTTTTTTTTTTGACCACATTTTTAAGTGTGGTCAAACTTCAGAGGTAGCTGATTAAATGCTGGTGGTGAAAAAAGTGCATGGAAAAACCCTGCCTGGGATTTGGTCTCAGCTTGTCTGTCATATTGTTTTGAATCTAGCTTCTTTGCAACCTTCCCCTGTGTGCTCCCAGGGGTCTGTCTGAGCACTGCTGGCTACAAAGCCTTCTGCTAAAGTAAAAACCCCAAAATAATGCATTGACTTTCCTGTGCAGTTGGGGGGTTAAAAGAAAAGAAACGTAGGTAGGAACAGCTGTCCTGGAATGTGTTCAGTGTGCTTTTCTCTATTTCTGTCATCTAGTTTAGTGAAAAAACAAACAGCAAAAACCCCCAAACTCTCACCTTGTAAGTCCACAGGTGCATCAAGAATTTGAGTCTCAAACAGGGGAAAGTAGGAAAGTTTTGGAATCATTTATCTGCTGAAATGCAGCCCACATTATACAGAACATGGAATACTTCAAGCTTCTTGCTAATTGACCCTATGTCTGTTGTTTGGGTCAATTATGAGTCAATTATGAGCACATACATCATCATTTGTAAGGTATTTACTGTTTTATAAGTTTTAAAATGGAAATAAGTTATTAGCTTTAAAGTACCTTTTAATCTTGATATTAATAGCAAAGAGAGATACATTTGTCTCTATATACTAATAATCTGAGGTTTAATACTCTATTTGATCAAAAGGAACATCAAAATGATCTTGTAAGATCTCAAAATACAGCCTGTGTGTGCAGCAAGGTGATGGGGTAGAGAGAAGTTCCCCATCAACTTTGTTGCAGAATCAGGATGGAAATCCCAGTGGCACAGTTAGTTATTGGATGACCTGGGAACTCCTGCAAATCAGAGAACAGTAGGAAATGTGCCAAGCAAAAAATAACACCGAAGCATTTTTATTGGTGTTAATGCATTTTAAAACGTTTTTCTTTTGTTAAATGTAAGAAATCTAGAAAGATGAAACATTTGGCGGGCTGTGACCGGTGTGGTGGATATGGAAAAGAAAATAACTTAATTGATGGGTTTGGTTGTAGTTTTATTACGGCCAAAATGCAAATATGTGGCAATTGAGTTGGAAACGAGCATGAGATCCCTGGGAGAAGTAGCAGGAGTAAGTGGTAACAAGGAGAGGATTATTAATACACTAAATTCATGTTAAGGAAAGTATTTTTGGCTTTTTTAATATGGGAAAGTGTGAAAAGATCTGTGACATCTTCAGGGTAGAAATTACTTGACAGGTGATTGAAAGAGAAGATTGTAGAAATCCTTTCTACCAAAATGGTCAATGATATCTTTGTAGAGCCATCTCCCCTGGAAAATATCAAGTATAGCATACTTTGATTGAAACATTTCATCCTGTTACAATAAGAGCACCAGAATCACTATTTTTTCTGTGTAAATTCATGTACCTCAACCAGCGTTGGACATAGTTAGGCTCTAAGGGACAGGAAAATCCCTATAAACAAGCCCAAATCAAGGATTGCAGTACTGTTAACAAAATCTGTGAAGCATAGACTAGCTCCCTGAGGTAGGGTGGACACTCTGGGAAAGAGGAGAGCTTTGGGAAGCCATCCCAGATGCCAAAGCAAAGCACTGGCGGGGCTGAGGGCACAGCAGCTGCTCCACTTCCCTCCTGTTGGGCAGGTTGGGTTTCCTTTGCCCCCCTGGGAAAGGCACTTCACACCATGTGGAAACTCCATGTGAATGAAATCCTCTCACTTTATGCATAGCCCTCCAAATTATCCTTGTATGAAATCAGAGGCACAACTCAGCCTTGGTATGTTTAATGCTGCGTCTCCTTTTCTGCCTTTCTCTCTCTGTGCCTTATTTCTCGTGCCAGACTTATTCTCCCTTTGTTTTTATGGGTTTTGCAGCAGTAAATCTGGCTGCTGTTTAGCAAGGAGAGCTGTAGCTTGAATCAAACCTTAGTTACAGACTGTTTCTTTTTGTTGTTAGACACTACCCGCCTCATACTCTACCTGGCCAAAGCTGCCAAGTTTTGGATTTCCTAGAGGAGGCTTTTTATTCTGTCATCTTGTCTGCACATGTACACACAACCTCCAATTATATAATAGGTGAACTCACTGTTGTGCTATTGTGCATTTTCCTCTTTTTACAAGCGAACTGCACTGACACTTTTTTGTGTTTTGAGTCTATTGTTACCTCGTGCTGGGGCTGCAGCCCTGAGATTTCCTCGAATCTTCACTTTTCCCACACCTAATCAAGAGCTTATTTTTAGCATGTTTTTTTTCTTCTCCCTCCGCTTTTTCAGTTTAAAACCTCTAAAATACTAAAAATGGCCAGGCCAACACAACATCTCTAAACACTGAGCATTGCATAATCTTCGGGCACGTTGTCCGCCTGCCCAGGATGGCAGAAGAGACTCATCAGTGGTGAAAGAGCTCAGTGTGTTAAAAAAAAACAACCTAAGAAACAAGGAAAAGGTGATTCCCTTGGTGCTGCTTTCAGGCTCAGCTTTCTGAGGGAGCTCCTGGAGGGAGCACCATGTTGTCATCAAAGCCTCCAGTGTGCAATTTATATCTGACAGTGAGGAGGAGGAGGAGGAGGAGGAGGACGGGCTTCCCCTTCCAGCCACACATGGTGCGTGGGCACGAGGCTTCCCAGAGCTGGGCTCTCAGCTGGCACACATCTGCCTCGGCACAGCTCCCCTCCTTCCCAGCACATCCAGAGAGATGAGCTTGTTGCAAACCAGCTCTTTGTCAAGAGCTGGTTTCTTGGAAAAGTGACCGCGCTTTTCTGATCGGAGGAGCGGGAAGATGCAACCTCTGCCCCTGACCAGCCTCGGGATCATCCCTCTCTGCAGACCACATAGGAGGAGGAAGGGGAAAAACAACTGCAAACAAACAAAAATGGAGTGAGGTGGCTGAGACCAAATTAGATTAATTAGCCCCAGGCTGTTTTGTATGTTTATATTTAATTTAGGTTTAGCTACTTCAAAGTTCACATAGTTTTAGTTAATAACTTTTCTATAACTTATTATTTTCAGATGTTGGCAGGTAGACAAGTTGTGAGTCACCTGGAATATGAGGCTAAATAAGTAATACTCACTGGCAGGGTTTTGACCATGACTGATTACACTCCTCTGTCTTCTGTGTTAGAAAAATATAGCTTCAGAAGGAAAAAAGTCTACTTTTCTCACTTCTCCTACCATTTTATGTTGAAATGTCCATGGGGTGGGTTAGATTTCATACATGGCTGTCTAGCTTTCAAAAACTTTCAATCTTTAATCTGCTGCTTAATGGTTAGTACATCCTGTAGCATACCAGGTCTTTATTATTTCATTTGACCTCTTTTGTGAACCTAAGAAGGTCCACAAGACCTGTTTGTTTATGAGCAGGGCGGTCTAGAGGTTAGTGGTCTTAAATCACAGAGGAGAAAATGAATGGGCAGCTCTTTACTTGGGATAATAAAATTGTTGTCACTCCAACTATAGATTTTTGTAGGTTATTACATTAGTTATATAAAATACTGCCTCATCAATGCAAATTCCAGTTCCGGCTAGTCCTGATGTTGGCTGTAGAAGCAGGAATTCATTCATATTGCTGGCAGTAAAAAGGAATAAAATTGTGTTTGACAGGAGTGGAGAGTTAAGATCATAACTTTTCAGAACCAATAAGGGTTCATGGAAAAATATATACTTGGGAAGAACAAAACCCTAATCACAGGCGTTGCTTACTGGAGGTCTACAGCTGTGACAAATGGTGTGATACTCATGAATATGCAAAGTTCTTTTCAGCCTGTAATTATAAGAATCATTGAGCCTATGTATGCATCTCATAGGAAGCCTCAGTTGCATAAAGCAGCAGATGTATTTTGGTGACAACAATCAATAGTAAGAGAGAAACTAAACTCATCATAATCCCAGGAGCTCAGCCTGGACCTGCCAGGCTGTTTTTCCTCTAGATTTCCAAACCCTTCCATGAATTTGCACTGGATTAGTGTGTGTTTCCCTCTGCCCTCAGAGAGAAACACACCCAGTGTTTCCACCACCCTCCTTGACACCCAGTCAGATATACCAGCTCCCCTCCTTTACCTTCTCTCCTGTTATCCCATATCCACCTTGGAGAGAGAGAAATAAAATGCTGCTTTCTCCAAGCCCTTCTTCCTCCAAACAGAAATGGTCTGTCATCCCAAAGCAGCACCAAATATTTGCAGGGCGGCAAACCACTGGGTTATTTTGCTTGATTTTTCTGCTGGCATTTTATTTGAAGAGCTACTTCCATCTGGAGATTAAATAGCCACAGAATCTATCATCTAACACCTCTTTCCTACTGATGTGTTTTGCAGATGAGGCCCTGGCTGGACCAAATTCAGCAGCAGTGGCTGGAGACACAACCCCACATGTGCAGGTCAGCGCTGAGTGCAGGTAGGGTTAAATTTGAGTTGTAGCTGGCAGAGATGGGACTTGGCCTCTGCCTCCAGGCATTGCTTCTTGGATATTGTCAGGGAGTCACTGATGGATGGAGGAGATGGCAAGAGGTGTGTCTGTTAAAGATTTGCCTTTCACTGCTCAAAGAACCTAGAAAAGTCTTAATTCAAGAGTCACACAACAGATGCTTGGATCTTAACCTCCTTAGCCCTAATGAAATCATCTCCAAAACCAAAAAGCTGGAAAAGAAAAAAACAAATCCTGATAGTTTCAGAATCAAGTGAGACATAGGAGAGAGGTAACTAAGACACCTATAGCAGCTTATCATGGAGGAAGATTATTATTACTTTGTTATGTGCATCTGGGGACAGAGGCAGCTGTTTGTGTTTTCTAAATATCACCCTGGGACTAACATCTTCCCATACCAATGTAAGCATATACTTTACAAATTGAAATACCTGTTTATCAGCAATATCAAAGTATCGGTGTTTATGGCAGGTTTATTTTGGCAGTAAATTTTGTTGCTCATGTTGGTCTTGACAAAAAGCATTCAGATGTACTGTGTGTTAGGAAGGAACATCTCAGTATTTTGCACCCTGTTTTCACTGTTCCCTTGTCTGCTTTTACAAGATTTATCAAGATTTCTTTCTACCAGGGGCAAAGTTCTTTTGAAAACCATGGGCCCATGTCTGTATGGTCAGTTACAGGCACAATTAAACCCTTATTCAGATGTTATGAAGGTGACCATCAAAATTTGTACAGGTTGTTTGGAGTTAACAGCAAATGTCTGAAGGAAACATATATTTTCTGCCCTTCAAAAAATCACCTGGAAGGCATAAACAGGCTATCATGACAATTGATATTGTATAGTTTAAAACTCTTTAGGAAATGGCTCTTTTTAGGGAAAAGGCAATAAAATTTATGCGTTTAAGAACAATAGGATATTTAAATATTGAGTAAAATGTACCATATGAAGAGAAATTGTATTCCAAGGGGCTTTATTGTGTGTTTTCAGGGCCTCTTGGCTCTTTGTTCTTCTTAGCCTAAATGAGACAAAATTCTTGTTCTTAGACAGCAATATACTGATTTTGCACAGAAAGATCTGTGGGTTCTGGCATGGCTAGCCTGTGTCAGAAGGTAGCATGTGAAATGTAGGGAGCCACAATGATTCTAACTGTAAGCCATCAATTTTTTTTCTTGAAAAGTTGGGACCTAGCCCTCAGTACACACTTGCCCAGGGAAGCGTTTTGCACCCCTTCATGTGGCTGTAAGACAGGGAAAAACAGAGCAGACTCTGTGATAGAACCATTATTGTTTTTCCCTAGGCTGGGGGAAAATATTGGCCCCCACTCTCTGCAGAAATTGAGCCAGGAGAGGGGAGGGAGCAATGAGAAGGGACTTTGTGATGCCTCGCGTTTGGGCAGAAAAGAGGTGACAAACACCTCTAAAGCCACCAACATGGCTCAGGCTCTGTGGCATCACAGCTGTGTCTCACACCTTGCTCAGGACTCGTGGCATTTTAGCACCTTTAAGCTGTTGACTTTTTGCATGCCAGAGTCAGATGGAGAGCTGTACATCCTCATGGCTGGATGGATGTGCTAAGCATGGAAAAATGGCCCTAAAATACAAATGAGTGACCTGTGGTGTAGCAGAAGGGGATCTTGTCATGCTGAGTGCTGTGCAATCTGTTGAAAGCAAGCCTTCATATTGATTAACTACCTTCTTTCTGCTGCCATAACATAACTGAAATCCAATATGTTACATAAATAAAAATCCTTCTGGTTATTAAGGGGTCATTTACTTGGGGGAAAAATGTCCACATGAATGTACAGCCCTTACACATTCTGGATGGATATGATAAATAATTGGAGTTTATGCAGAAAACCCACCGGGGGTAGAAGACTGTAGGGGTGGAAGGCTCCTTCCACCAGCACAGTTGGGGTGATTTGGTGTCCCTCATTTTCACCCTGGCAGCACCTTCTACCTCCAGGAGTTCTGCTCCCTGCTGGGACCCCCAGGCCAGGTGAGAGCTGGGCAGCTCCAGGGATGGTTGCTGGACACAAATAGGGTGGGCAGAGGCAGCACACTTGATAATGTCACCAACGTTTGATTTTTTAGGCATGAACTTCCCATAGATTTCCAAAACCTGACAAACAAAAGGCAGAATTTGGCCTCAACCACAGATTTGCTGCTTGGCACATTTGTACATTTCAATTTCCAATAAGCCGTGTTCTCTAATCACAAGACTTCTAATCTTCCACCACCTAGTCACCGATTTTGAATTCAAATTTCCTTCTTTTTGTCTGTATTTAAAAAATAATAATAATCATTTTCCATCTATTGCAAATAACAATACAGATCCACAGACTGAATGCTGAAGTTGTAATTCAATCTCAGGCTTAGGCTGCCATTCATTGATACCTCGAGCTGTGCTCTTATTATTTATGACATCAGCAGAAACTCTCAATTGAATTGCAGCCTTATATTTAATTAGGGACTATGTATTATTTTGTATGCAATATCCAGAATTAAAAATAGCCCCTTTCCAGAGTATAATGGGGAAAAGGCAGCAAAGTTTGAATATATATTCTAATTGATATTTCTTGTACTTATTCTAAAAGTAATCAAAACGTATGTTAAATATTAATTATAATATTTTTACTGCATTGTGCACCCTGATTTATTGCTGCCTCTTTTGGTTCACTTTTTAATTACTGTACATTATAAGAAAACTAAGGGGTTTTTAAATAGAAAAGTTATTTAGCATTAAAATTAATGTATAATTCAATATCAATCTTCATAGTGAATGTTATATTAAACGTAATGAACAAAAGGTGTATTTAACACAGTTTGCAAGTTTTTTTTTTTTTACTTTTTTTATTTTCTCTCCTCTCGCAACATGCCTCTCAACTCTCTCCACATTTAAAAGTCGGGGACAAAGCTCATAAAGGAACAAAAGACTAAAATCAGGGATGGTCTTTTTTTAAAAGAGGTACAGTTTCAAAGCCTGGAGGGAAAAAAAAAGATAGAAATCAAAGTGCTCTTGAATACAGAGAACATTTTAAAGGAAATATTGAACTGTTTGCTTAAAAATCTTACATTATTGCCTTCTTTTTAAACTCAATTCCTTTTTGAAGGAGAACACCAGATAGGGACAAAGAGAATATTTTCATGCAAAAATCAGGCACAGGTACAGAGGCACAGCCAGACATCATTTCAAGTGGGCACAGGAATTTAATTCAAGTTATTCTCTCCTTTATTCCACATTTAACAAAGTTGAAGGATTTATCCACCTCTCTGACACTAGTGCAGACTTCACTAGGTAACATTTGTATCCAGTGGCAAGTAAATATTGGGCTGGATTTTTATGTCCACCTGAAATGGATTCTGGTTATGAACCTCAGCAGTTGTGGAAAATTAAGTTTAGCATCACTGTGGGTCTCTGCACATGGCTTTGTTAAGCTGTTATCAGCAAGAACAAAGAAATGATCCTTGTTTACCCACCCGGGTCTGATTCAAAGGCAGCACAACCCATTTTTTTTTTTCAGGGGTAGATTCACCTGATGTTTGGAGGCAGCTCTGGGGAAATGATGCACTGGGCAAAAGTGTTCCCATGAGGGTGCTTTGGAAATCCAATCTCCAGGGAAGGAGGTGTAGTAGTGGGGCCTCACTGAGCCCCACTGTGTCCTCAGGGGGAAGTGGAGGAGGACTCAGGTGATGCCTTCTGCCCCAGAGCAGGTCGAAGTGTTTGGAGAGATGGATAAGCTTTTTGAGAAAATATTTACAGATGTGTTATCATTAGCCTGAGAACCTTCTTGTCTAATCTACATGACCTGGTTTCCTGAAAGGAGAAATGAAAAAAACATGTTTGTTTTTAAATAAATAAGAGATCCCTCACTAAATCATCTAACATACTGTCTATTTATATTTCATAAGGACAAATGTTTCTGACAACTCTCATAATAAGTCTGTACAAGTATGCCATGTTCTTCCCAAGGAGGCTTCTTTGAGTGACATAAATTGCCATTAATGAAAATTTTAACAATTCAGGATAAATAATTTTTAACTTTTAATGTGCAGAGATGCAACATAACATGGCAGGCCTTGCAAGAGAAGACATTTGTTTTGGAAGGAAGTTGCAGAGTATATTTATTCATAGACCAAAATAAAAGCAGCATGAACATTATTTTTTAATAGCTCTGCATGTTGGGTGGCTGTACAGAAACAGTGATATATTCCTTCAGTAAATACTGGAATATACAGTGCTGTAGTGCCTTGAGGAAATCTCAAGTATCCAAATGTTAAAAGCACTGATCTTGCAGAATTAAGCAGTGATGTTGACCAAGAGGTCACCTGGGACAATGGGACTCTGTGTGAAATCCCACCACAGCTCAGCTCTTTGGTCTTTTATGACTAAAACAGCTACTGAACAACCAGCACTGAGAAAGAAAACTTAATAATATTCTTCCAGAAATCCACCCCCTGCCAGCAAAATCATCGTATTGCAACCCTAAAACACAGGTGCCAGAAATATCACCCAAGGGAACAGGGAGAACTTCCTTGTCACTCTTATCACTCCTTCCCTCATCAAGCTGTGTCTGGGTCCACTAATCCATTTGAAATTCCTATATCACTGTCATTTACCCTCCGTCCTGCCCAGTGCCATTGATGTTGGCATTGACAGGCACCTGTCACTTCCGATGAATTCTGGATCTGGTCCACTGGACTCGTGTGAGGCAGGCGAGGATCATTAGGATTTTGCAGTGTTAGTTCCAGCTTTCCCCTTATATAACAGCAGCGCCACTTGAAAGGCACAAAATATAGTTTCAATAAATGGCTTTCAGATCAGATAAACGTTTCAGCTCTGCTCTGGAGTTTACAAGAGCTGACAGTCATCTATTTTAAGTGTACGACGGACACTCAAACATCAGTGTTTAAATATCTAATAACTCTTACATAATGATTTGGCACTAACGATGCCATCACGCATTCATCTGAAAAAAAAGCAGTAAACTAATCCAATGGAAAAGAAAATGTGGATATTTTTGCTTAGTCGTGTATTGGGCAGGGATCCTTGTCAATTCAATCAGAGTAGATTTATTTTTTAATGTTTGCCAGGCAAAACAAAACTTTTCATTCAAAATAAGCATTTCTTTTCTGTAGTCAAGTTGGTGGAGAGTGAAAATGCTGTCTGTTGCTATAATGTAGGATCCTTTCTGTGTTACAAGAAGTTACTCTAATAACCTGTATACATCAAAGTCATGCTGAATTTGTTACGTAAAAATATGCAGTTTTGTTGTCTGTATAACGTTCTGAAAGACTTCAGCTCAGCAAAGCACTTTTATTAGTATTTACTACTCCCACTGAAGTTAATATACCTAATTGCAGACAATAAAACAACTGAGATCCTTCAAATTAGGCACATCTTTAATTGCTTTGCGAAAATTGAACAGTAATGTCATTATGTTAACAAACACACTTATCTAGAAGAGGATGATGTAATCAAACATGAGAAAGAGTCGGAGCGGAAAACTGGAATCTTTATCATTAAGTGTGCAGAGCCCTTCCAGAAGCCTTAGGAAGGAGGCATGATGCAACTGAAATGTAATCCAGTGGGGGGAAAAAATGGGGTGAAGAAACCAGACACATTGCAGAGTTAATTCCTAATTAAAATTAAAGCTGACAAAACAAACCCTGCAGGCAAGCATCCATTAGTGCCACAAGGCATAAGAACATGGAAATTTATTTTAGTGCAATAGTTTTAGCTTTGTGTGTTTCCTCAACCAATAGCTGCTGAATTATTTGTAGTCTTCAGCAAGAGGAGCAGTTAGAGGAGGCAAAGGGAGAAAATGGTTGTGGCTGGTTCTAAGTAGGCAGAGGACTTATTAATTGTAATGAAGTTGGACTAAGCTCTTGCTAAATTTCTCTGAAGGGGAGTGGCATGTAGGGAATTTTGTTTAGAGAAGAAGTTGAAGTTTTCATTCAACCGTTGATTTTTTGGTAAAACACATCAACTCATATTCTCCTGCAAATACCAGGTTATTGTTACAAAACAGGATCAATTATTCTGATCTAATCCATAACTTGGATAGACAGAGAATCATTGAATCCTAGAATATCCTGAGCTGGAAGGACCACTCAAGTCCAACTCCAGGCATATTTCTTACACATGAGCAGGGGGATCTGAGAAACAGACCTGCCCTCTTACATTTTGATCTTGATTAGCTCATTCGACTTCTTTTGGAATGATACATATTTTCCTGATTTTTAAAAGCATCATAATGTAAGGAGGAAAGTAGCATGACTAACGTTGTTTATCAGAGTGTGGTTTCTATCTGATCTTCTTTATAATGCACACAGTAGTCCTGCTCTCTCTTGTGAATCACAGAAGCAGCTGCAAGCATCCAGATACCACGTTTTGGTATAAGGGAATCACACACCAATTTACTGCTTTATTTTTGTAAATTTTTTTCTAAAGCTATTCATAATTTCCACTTAAGTGGCACAATGGGGCTTTCCTGAGGCTCTTGTGCCCATCATCCACAGTGGCTGCAAACAGAGATTCCTCTGTTTGTTGAGAAGTTGGTCTATTAGAGGGATCACAGGTAACATTTAGTAACAGATTTGATACCACGTCTGTTAGGGTGGAATGCACTATGCTTTCAGTTTAATAACATTCTTCATTTCCTATCTTTATATGGCAACTGATAACAAAAGCTGGAGAAGGGCAATGATTCCTGTGCATGGAAGGGAGCACAGAGGACTGGGGCTGGATGGAGAAACAACGATCATCTGTGCCATCATTTTCTTGAGTGATTAGATCAGGTTTCTTTGGGTGACTGTCCTCGTCTTCAGTTTTAAGGTTCAAGGACACCAAGATCTCATCTGCCTACTTATGGCTGCATTGGAGAGCAGCACAGTTTTGCATAACTTTAGCTAACTATGCATAACATAACTAACCTGCACTACTGTTGGTAGAGGGTGAGCAGCAGTGTTTATTGGGGAAATGATTAATTGCCTTTTGTGGTTTAACCCAGCAGCAACAGAACCACCACACAGCTCTTCTCCAGTGGGATGGGGAAGAGAATCAGAAAAAAAGTAAAATTCGTGGGTTGAGAAAAAAACATTTAGAAGGGTAGTTTAATAACACCATATGGTCTGCAATATCCCTTTGCTCAGCTGGGGTCAGCTGTCCTAGCTGTGTCCCCTCCCAGCTCCTTGTAGCCCTCAGCCTCCTCCCTGGCAAGACAGCATGGGAAGCTGAGAAGCCTCTGACTCCACCAACCCTACTCAGCAACAATTAACCATCAGTGTGTTACCAATATCATTCCCATCCTAAACCCAAAACACAGCACTGTACCATCTCCCGGTAAGAAAATTAAGTTTACCCTGGCCAAAACCAGGAAAAATCCAGAGGAAGAGCTTCCCTGAGCCAACAGCCTAAGAGCTGTTTTTCCTTTCAGAGCTTCAGAAATTAGGGCATTGATGCCCAGTGCAAAATGTCCTCATTGTCCACCTCCTGGCCATGCTGCCTGGGGCCGTTCAGGTGAGGAGTGTTTGGAAAGTGCCCTTAGAGCAGGGATGGAAAGACAGCCCAGCCTCTCACTGCCTCCTTGTTCTGCTCCAAGATGAGATGAGCTGTAGCTGAGATGAGAAGCAAGGATGTCTCACCTGGGACACTGCCCAGATCTGCTCTCCAAAAGCTGCAGTGCTTCACACTGCCTACATTAACATTCCCCCACTTCACTCTGTCCCACGCCTGGTCCCACCAGCAGTGCAGAATATGGCTTTGAACACACTGGGACCTGGACTGGGAGGACTCATGCACAGGCCTCACAAATTTGGTTGCTGTGAGGCTGAAATGGACTGGATTGGGCTCAGGCTCTAACCAACAGGAGATTTCAGCAGCTCCAGCAACCAAACCTCTCTTCTCTTGCAACTTAAATGCGCCATCAGCATCCACATGTAGAATTTTTTTTTTGTTCACTGGAATGACCTTAGGACATCTGCCAGACCATGCTCCTACCCAAGGCAAGGTCAATTCACCCTCCTCCTGCCATTCGAGCCCAAAAATACCCAATGCTTCTTGTCTTGGTCTCACCCTCCCCAGAGCAACTGCTTTACAGGAATATTTGGGTTATGCAAAGGACATCTCAGGGAGCTTTGGTAGCAGAGGGTGTCAGATCTCCTGCCATCACTGTTGTGAATGTGAGTCAATGTCTTACTGATCTTTGTCCCCTGAATCCCTCAAACCCTTTCTTTAACACTCATAGTTGTTTGAGACTTTCCGTTCTGCATTTTCCTCCCAGTACAACCCTTTTGCTTTCCTCATGACCTTCCCAGTGGCCTCAGAGAACAGATCAAGTGGGAAACAGTTTTGTAAACAAGTCACTTCACTTCTCCTAGGTGAAATGTCACTGGGGAAAATGTCATTGTAGTGGTGATCAGAGCCTTATCCCTCTGCAGTTGCTCAGATCAGCTGAGCCCTTGAGAGATTTTTCCCTCTCACAGGGGAAAAGATGTTCATGGATATCTCCATAGAATGGGAGACTTGGGAAGGCAATTTGCTTGCTTCCTTTTCAAAACATTTTATTCTCTTTCTCTTTTGCTGTCCCCCAAATGTGACATCTTTCTTAGCATGTTCTTCAAATCATCCAGTGCAACTCTAAGGAGTTCTGCACCTGTGAGTTCATTAAACCAAAATGTTCAGGATAGCTTCCTCGGCTCACTTTAGACTAATTAAATGGTTGTTTTCATCAGTTCTCGCAATTTATTTTACTACAGATAACAGGAGAATATATCAGCCTCGGAATTGCATTAAATATTTCCCTCATAACATATTGTCAACAAAAGTCCTGCTGAATTAATGACTTGTGTGCCTGTTTGAAAGTGGGATTGTACTTGTCTAATTGTGGCATCAGTTGTCATAGTGACTATCAGGCAATCCGGCAGCAAACACCCTTCCTTGGCAGGGTTTAGGTAAAGCAGCCTTTGTGCAGTTGTCAGCCAGAGATTTATGATGGTAAAAACTATATTTGGCAGCCAAATCAATGCCTTGACCACTCTTTGTGCTCCTGCCCTTATTTTAACTTAAACACTTGATACTCTACCTGAATATTAAGAGGCTGTATGTCTCCAGAGCTGTTTTGTTATTAATAGATCACTTTTTATAAACTGTGTGTGGGATGACTGGTTATTTGTATATATGTCCAACAAATGCAATTGCTGGTATTTTCTGAACATGTAACTCCAAATGTCAGATCTTGCAAGCACGTGGATATTAGAGGATGCCTTTTTATGCCTGCTATTAAAACATGTCGAGTGATCTATAAATTACCCCATTGAGATAAACAGTGGATTAAAATAAGGCACTCCCATTCTGTCATCACTGTAATATTAATCATTGGAGTTTTGGTCTTTAATGTTAAAATGTACCTTTTAGCAGTTTATGTCACTCCGTATTAAATTACATGTGAACTGACAGATTTTTTAATCAAAACTTGCATTCTGAGTTTTGTTTTCTTCATAATGTCACAACAAGGTAGGAAAATAATTTTGCTGATGTCTATGATTTTTTTAAAACATTTGATGTTTTATTTTTGCTGTAAAATTTGTTTTTCATGGTGGTTTTCTTAAGTTTAACTCTGACTTGTTTCTTTCATTGAGCTTACAAAAATTATTATTTTAGTCTTATTGTATCAGCTGGTGAAGGAAAGGAATTATAAATTTTATTCAAAACATTAGAACTAAAGAGTGTTTGAACCAAAGAAAGTATAAAAATTTCATTATGTCAGTTCATAGAGGAAAACATTTGTATGGCCAAAAAAGCATCACAGACTGGTTCTCTATTAAACACAAATATTTTCTTGACTGGATCTATTTTTTGTCATAATTCCAAATGAAGTTGTGTTAGTAGGTTTAACAGCAGAGATTTACTTTTTTAATAGCAATGGACAATAACAGGGCCGTGTATGTAAATGCTTTTCTAATCCAAATATGCAGCTTTGAGACTCCTTATTTTCTTTCATAGGGGAAGTGGGCTGCAGCTCATCTGGTAAAACTACAAGCCTAATCATTCAGGATGAGAAATCAGAACTTTTTTTGGGTTTGGTTCTGTGTCAGATCTCTGAAACTTTGAAGGCCAAGTTCTCTGTTGTGTTACGTGATTCCCACTGCCCCAGGATTCACATCAAAGGGTTTACCCATTTAAAGTGCTGTAACACTACATGACAGTGGGTGCAATAACCATTTTACTGGTAAACAGCCTGAAACACACACTGCTGTTCACATTCCACATTTTCATGTGGTCAGAAAAGTAACTTATTATTGAAGACATATCTTGATTTTTTGTCCTCCAAAGCAATTTAAATACAAATCAAGTTTAAGAGTGTTCTGACTTCAGTGTGTCAATGTACTGAAAATATCTTTCCTTCTTTTAAGGTGATTGTACTCTGTGACCTGTCATATATGGGCTGCGTCTGTGCATTTTTTTCTGTGGATGTTGGCTCTGGAAGGATTTCTGTAATCATGAGTTTCCCATTTCTCCTCCCCCTCCCCTGTCATTATGTTGAAGGGGACAGAAGTGTCCTGACAGGCACCACCAGCCAGGGGTGGCCCTGGAGCTGCAGGTACACCAAGAGGGCTGCTCACCTGTGACAGCCAAATGTCAGGTCAGGAGCCAGAGGGAAAACCTGAGGGAGGAAAGAAGGAATTTGAGCTCATGACAGATGCTCCCAGCAAAAAGATCACAGAATCATAGAATTGTTTGTGTTGGAAGAGCCCTTAAAGATTGCCTAGTTCTGACCCCCTCGCCACAGGCAAGGAACCTTCCACTGAGATGAACTTGGCAACAAAGAGGAAAACTTCCAAGCCAAGAGAGAAATTCGCCTCTGCACCCAGTCTCCTCCCTCACAGAAGGGAGGGAGTCTTGCTCTTGAAGGAGATGGCAAAGTCACGAGTACAAAGCAAAGAGGAAGACAGTCAAAAATCAGTAGCAGGTACAGTGGATTCAGAGATAGTGATGGTTGGGTAAATCTGTGGGACATCCGTACAGACAACAGATGGATGAATCAGGAGAGGAATATGGAAGGGAGATCCTAGAAATGGAGAGACTGGAAAAATTGCCATCCTAGTCACAAAGAGGGATCCTGGCAGGAAGTGTGTAGATGTTATCAGTTAAAGGTTATCTCTCACTGCTCCTGCTGGGTGCCTGCTGAAAGCTGGTGTGGTGCTGGAAAAGGGAAACATTTGCCTCAAACATTTTTGCAACGCTTTATCAGTTTGTTAACATTTGGTCTAAGTGTTCCCGGGCGTGCCTTTTCCCCATCCCCCCACCTCAAATCCCAGGCGTCAGAGCTCCTTTCACAACATATTGATAATAACCAACACACTTGTCCGACTTGGAAATAATAAAAGCTATAGACCGTAATAGATTTTTAAAGTTACATTTCGAGTTTAATGCTCATAACTGTATCACTGGGAGCAGGTACTTGGCACAAATGTCTCCACTGGAGCATAAACACCTTGGCCTATAGCCTCTGAGAGTTTATCAGTGCCATGGGAGATATTTCCTGCTATGTACATGCTCCTCTACAATGAATGAACAGCTTGCAACTACATATTAATCTACTTGATGACCTAGATCAAGAACAAGGAAAAATAATATTGATAAGTCAGTCACTTTTCCTTTTTGGTATATTCCTGACTATTAGCACTGGTCGGGAGGCAAACAGATGAATTGAGACTTTGCTTCTTGACACAGGTCAATATCATTAAGAAAACTTTTAATTAATTCTGGGGCAGAATGAGCTAGTGTCTGAATGGTGAGTGTGTTGTAGAAGGTGAGCTTAGTTCTGCTGGGATGGATCTGAGAGCTGCAGTGTTACAGCGCTGAATGGGTGGTAGAAATTCAGTTTCTGTGAACACCCTGCTGTTGCAGTGATCTACATCGGCCAGGATCTGGGCTGTCATGCCTGATTCTGTGAGAAACTTTTCCGTGCAGGTTATTTTGTGCTGTGTGGCATCACCCTGTTAACCTCTGAGCATTGTGTCCTGGCTCCAAGCAGAGAGTTCAAATCAAGGCAAATAAACTCAGGTGTTATCTGCTAGAGGATTACACAGCCCTGCAGTCATTCAGCTGCAACCTCTACAGTCACCTTCCTATACACCCTGTATCCTTCCTGGTTATGCTCATCTTTCTCCTAGCACCTCTCTAAATTACACACCTGCAGAGGCACTGATCACTGCAGTGTAGCCATAAAGGAAAGACATTGCTTCTTTGCCCTCCTAAATACCTTGAAACACCGCTGATTAATTTTTCCCCAAAAATAGTCCACCCTGAATGGACTGAGAGGGATTTACCACTGATATTCTGTAGGCCAGTGTGTGGGGAGGGAATCCTGCCTCCTTAGCTCTGACCATTGTGTATTCCAGGCCCAAATTCCTCTTTTCTGCCACAGAAACTAATATGCCTTTTAGTCTTTGTTCTTGCCAAGCTTAGAGAAAAACAAGGACTTTTTCCATTTAATGTAAGTATCACAATAAGAAAAAAGTTTCAAGTGAGAAAAATATGAGTGTTGCTGTTTTCAACAGAAAGTGCTCCCCAATGATCCATATATTCAAGATGTATGGGAAATTAATACCTTAACACATATATTAGTATGTCAAAATGGCATGCCTACTTACCCATTTATCAGGTTAAAGGAGGAGACTGGTGTGACTTTAGATAGTCATTTCATTTCTATGTGCCTACGTTCTGTCATTTAAAAACAGGAATATGGATAATAAACAATAGCAGAATGTTATTGAGTCGTTCACATTTATAAAGCCCTTTGATATTGTCTATGCCTCAGTTTTCTCATTTGTAAAACAAGTGTAATAATTCATGTATTTATAGCTTTAAAGGGTGGATAATCTAATTTGACATCCTGTGGAGCAAAATCCTTAGCATTTCATTTAGCTATTCCTTCACTGTTCTCAGTAACTCATGGCCTAAAGAAAGAACATTTTAGAAAGGCAGGAGATATTGATTTTAAAAATGTCATGTGACTGATAACCTTCCTCAACTCTTGGCAAACTATGCCCTTCATCAAGCATCCAAACTGTTCAAACTATCATCCTTATTCACCATGTGATATTGTTCATGATTCCTAACTTTCCAGCATGTTTTGAGACACCTTATAGGTAATTTATTTTATTGGACAATTTTTACAGTAGATTCTGTCCCATCTATTAACTTCAATTATTCTGAGCTATGCCAGTGGCCTGCACTTTGTGACATCCTGCTCTGCTATCCCTTTTTTAACAAGTCTGAGTCACACTGGCTGCAAGATATCCAATGGTTGTTTGTAGAACATCCCTGGATAGGAGAGAGACGTGTCATTAATGATGACCAGCCAGTAATTTTTCTCAAGTGGGCAGAGGAGCATTGACCAAACCATTGCTAAGAGGCTGCTAAGTGGAGCTCAGCACTGTCTGACTTTCCACTCGTCTTCCCTCCCCGATCTGTAGAGCTCTGTTATTTCAGGAGTCACTGGAGTGCACAGAAAGGAGCATTCCAAGTGGTGGGAACCATCTGCTTCAGAGGGTGTTGCTGGCAGCTCGTTTCCAAGCTGCATCTTAGTCAGGATTGAGAATTTTCTATATTGATGCCATGACTAAAATTTCCTTGTCGGCCGTGTGTCATCCTCAACAAATTTCTGATGTTTTGGTTATTGTGAGGAAAACAGCTGGATGCAAATACGGATGAAAGCAAGTCCAGCAGGAGAGATGAGGTTGTGCTTGCATGGGTGCACAGGCCCACACACACCAAATTGCCTTTGTTGTAATTGCAAACTTGCATTTTCCAAATCTTTCAAAGTATAATTCTGTATTTTCCTCACATTATGTTTTTTGGATTGGTCCCTGTGAAGGAAAGAAAAAGAAATCATTCTTCTGTGAAATCCAGTGTGTCTGTCAGAGAAATATAATTTACCATTTCAAATTCCAGTTGTGGGTAACTTGTTGATTGACAATTTGTTTGATTTTCAAGGTGACAAATAAAAACAGTTGCCTCTGAGTGGACTCTTGGCTACTCCATACAAAATAATTTACTTTTATCCTTTTTAAAGCTGCCTTTTGGGCCTATCATGAATGAACCAGCTGCCTTGAAACTTGGATAAAATATTATTCTTTTACATATATAACAAACCAGTGAAACAGTAAAAATAACATTGGCATAAGCTTGCCAAGGGGATTTGGTTGAACCATTAGGTAAGGTCTGCCAGATATATATAGTTTCAGCTGTTAAAATTGCATATTCATGTGTTTTCCATATACCTATTGGCCTCTCTCTCAGAGAACTTTGGAATATTTTTTTACTAGACTATAATTAAACAACAGCAATCGAGACAGGGTATTCCCCAGAAATTGCAAAATGAGGAGTATGTGGTGGCCACTTGCAGAGTTGCTCATTAATCTCAAGAAAATTCAAAAAGAACAGACTTGGTGTGAAGAAATGATGGAGGGGGGGCCCCACAGGACTAGAACACAATCTTATTGTACACGTGTTTTGCAGATTTAAGTTTTGTGCAAGGAATGCAATTGAAATAAGTCCCTACAGTCCAGACAAATAAGTCTATATTATTTGTCCATATAATTTCCCCCTGCCCCTAGAAATTGACTTGAGTTGGTGCCACGTGTCCCAGTGCCATCAGTCTGTATGTCTGGGAATAATTCACTCGGAGGCTAGCCTAGATTTTTGATGATTTCCCTGCCATACAGTTCTAGCTTGCTCTATTTATGAAGCAGTGAGTCAGGTTCTCTGTTTCTTTTTTCAATGAAACACAACATTGAGTAGCTCCTGGGATGTTTGTGTTGGTGAAGTTTTCTATCCTGAGAGCTCTGCCTTACCACAGTTACCTTCTCAGTATGACATACAAAGCTGTCTTGATGTAGCAAGAAGTAATTAATTAAAAGAACATTCTTTCTTGCCCTATCTGTGGGAAATTAGAATTTTCAGACCCCTACCCCAAATCAGCTTGGATCAGGAGTGTGAAGCTTATTCCTGGAATATTTATTACTCGAGAGCTCTGCCATCTAAATGGGGAGGTCACATTTCTGCTGCAGATGAGTCTGAGCACTGCTAAATTCAGCAGGACGGCAGGGAAGTCATCCAAAGCTCTCACTATGGCTTACACATTGTCACCCACCCACCTCCAAAGTATTTATGTGACCCATCAAAACTTCTGTTTCTTCGCTCGCTTGGGTTAAGGGTTGACGCCGTTGTCTTTGGAGACCTCAGACTCAAACTCTCCATATTGATGGTCAGAGCAGAAAATGGACTGAGCAGGGCCTCTGAAATGCTCCAGCATGGAAATTCACACAGTTGTAGGTTCTGGGTATGGGCTGGGGGCTGTCCATGCCATCTTCTCCACCACTCCACACTGCGGTCCCACCGCACTTGCGTCACCTTGCCGTATCTCTGATTTTACATTCCCCACATGCTATTTTGTAATTTTTCACACATTAGAGCCATGAAAGCAGTCCAAGGGTAAGTGTTTAAAAGGATTTTAGAAGAATATGATAGGGAACCAAATGTAATCCTAAAATTATCCCAAGATGAAAGAAAGCAAAGGTGATTTTTACATAGAACCTATTTTTGTGATGGACTGGGATCTTGTGGATATGCCTCTGTCTTTCTTCTTTTCTGTAAGAACCATATGAATATTAATTCATAGCCTTCCAGACAAATTTATCTATCTACCTACCTACCTACCTACCTACCTGCCTACCTACCTGCCTACCTACCTGCATATCTACCTATCTACTTATGTTTATATTTTCAATACGTTTTGCTCTTGCTTTGAGGAGAGAATTTTCTGTCTTGGACAGTTGGGATGGTTGCTTTTGGGTTTGGAAAAAATGCTGTTTTGAATTCCAAGTGTGTAGAAACTATGCTGGTGTTGCTCTGTTTAAGGAAGACCTGTGGTCTTGGACAGGAAAGTTCTGGTATCTCAAGTATACAGGCATTAATAAGAAAATACTGAAAAAAAATTCATGCTGTAAAAAAAAAAAAAACAGCTTCTGGGCCTTCTTTTTTCTTTTTTTTTCTTCTTTTTTTTTTTTTT
>VYXD01008937.1:436284-507953 GCA_013397195.1 Hylia prasina | reverse complement strand
ATGTCAGCAGTCTACAAACATTTATTTGGAGAAGTTTATTGGCTGTGCAGACATCTGTACTGATATAACACAAGTGGCTCTTGTCTTGATATCTTGGGAGAAGTCAGTCGTAAACTCCTGTCATGTCTATTTTCTTTGTCTCCTATTTCTTGGGTCCCAGTATAATGTAGGATAGACATAGAATACACGCTCAGCATATCAGCTTCAGTTTCCTGAAGCTGATTATCCACCAAATTCTAAACCTCAAAGCAACAGAACTTGAATTTCCTAGGTTAAGCATCCAAATAATGAAGGAGGAAGGGGACAGAGGTGGGGGTAAGAGGAAAAGAAAGAAAATCAACTCATTCTTTCCTAAATTTAATAAATAAAATTAAAACCCAAAACAGTGAAAACTGCTGGAATTATTTAAAAAAGACTTTGCACATCTGAGGTCTGGTGTGCTGTGGGCAGTGCACCCAGAGCAGCTTTCTTCTGTGTATTCTGCTTTTTGAATAAAGGAACCCCCCTTCACAGAAGGGAAAACTACTGAACAGAAAAGCTAAATGCTAAATGTCCCACTGGAGGTTCTTGGCGAAACTAGGAGCAGCACTCAGAGATTCTGGCTCCTGTTTCAATATCTTAATTACATAATTAGCCTTGCTTAAATCAGGTCATGTGGCACTCAATCTGACTTCCTTTGCTGTCGTGCTATCTGTGCTATGTAATTCTCATGCCAAGATAGTGTGCAGAGCCTTAAATAATCCAAGATTTTCTAGTAAGGCATGGTAAAAAGTTAATTTTAAAAAAAAAATCACATAAACATATATATAAGGAAATTAACACTGTTAGAGATTAACATAATCAAACAAAATATGGTTCATTACAACTGTATATATTACCATGCATTTAAATGAATTCTGATTGAAGGGAAAATGTATTTTCTCTGCACTGAATTGAAACACAAGAGCAAAACAAGTGAGCTTCTTTTAAGAATCTGTAGCTAAGAAATTTATTTCATAGGTAACAAATGGTAAACGGACAGGAATAGTTATTTCTGTTAAAGGAATAAATCTGCTGAAATACTGTGAAACATTTTCTGTGCAGCAAGCCACAATATATACAATAATGCAGTAAAATCCTCCACCAAATATCTGTTAAAGGAATAAACCTGTCAAAAGAATTAATTTTCTGTGCAACAAGGTTATTCATTCAACAGGCTTCCACCATATGTAATTTATGAAGCAAATTATACTATTCCAAAAAGGAAAGGGAAGCTCATACAATGCAGTTTAAACTACAGAAAGACTGGCTGGAAGAATGCAGCTTTAAAAGTCAGGAAATCTTCAAGCAGAGCCAACTGCCTGAGCAAGGAGCTCTCAGTGTGCACCAAATGCTTTACCATGACTGTAGGGACTAAAAAAGAACACCCTTCTCATCATATATGAAGCAAACCTGGCGATGTAATAGGCAGGGGAACAGTTCACATTTCAGATTTCTATTCAAAAATGTACTTTCCTGGTGTATCCCACACTTCTGGGTGATCAGGAGATGCAGTCCAGTCCTAGCAGAATTACCTAGTGAATCCAGGGAATCAAAGGGTACTGGAAGTATTACTGCTTGAATTAGGGGATCCTGTAATAATACCTGGTGGTATTTTCTTTACTGCTGCTTTCAGCCTCATGCTGTTTTTCACTTTGGTGCCATTGAGTTTGAATGTAGGAGGAAAGGGACTCATCAGCACTCAGAAAATGTAGTTATCCCTTCCAGTAACTGCAATCATTTTGTACCAAAAAGTACTGAAAAATGCTACATGGAGGTGTAGTCTCTTTTACCTGCAGCTATACCTTTGCTGTCTGAGCCAAATTCATCAAAATAATCAAACTTTGCCCCGTGCCAGATCTATAATTGGAAAATCCCTTTGTAAGTTTTTTTTCCTTGCCTGTCTGGGGGCCACTGTCACTTTTGGTGGAGTCTTGTAATCCAGCCTGAAGTGTCATCCTCACTGTCAAGTCTGAAGCATCTGAAATACTTTATTTACAAGTCTTTAATTTCATGCAAAAGTCTTCCAGTCCTGGGCAGATTAATTTGCACTGTGTCTCAATCTTATTATTTTAATAACTTTTCACTACCCTCTAAGCAAGTAGACTGTTGATTCCTAGAATAATGACAAGGTTTCCTTAAAAAAAACTGGGGCAAGGTGCTTTGTTTGAGCTATTGTTACAAATCCAGAGACTAAGCCAGGTTCAGTGGGGCTCATGAAGGTTTTGGCAAATGTGGGTTGAGTGTCACCATAGAATCACAGAATGGTTTGGGTTGGAACTGACTATAAAACCCATCCAGTTCCACCCCCTGTCAGGGAAGGGGCACCTTCCACTATCCCAGGTTGCTCCAAGTCCCATATAACCTGGCCTTGGACAATTCTAGAATTGGGACAAGTGATGTCCCAAGCCAAATATGAACAAATATGGACTGATTTGTTATTCTGGGTGGAAATCAAGTGCAACCAAGAGAAATGTGGCAGTGTAGCTAAGCCACCATGGCTTTTTTCTGGTTATTGTTAACTCAGAGCTAGAATTCAAGGTATTGCATTCCCATGACACAGGTGATCCCTTTCAAGCATAATTCCATGGGTAAGGAGTGGAGAAAATGCAGAAATCATACCAGATAATTGACAAAATTACAAAAAATTCTACAGCCACCTTTGTATTTCGAGCTGGACAAAAACTGGTGCTTCCTTTAAACAGCAGCTGTAGTCACCTGGAGAACTGCTCAGGAGGGAAACAAGAACGAGCAGTAATTTACAGCCAGTTTACAGATAGCCTCCAGTGGGGAAGCTCAGGCAAAGATTACATAAAAGAGATTTAGACTTCCAGGGATTGTCCGTTCCAGGTCTATTTATTTACATAAATTTGTCAAAGCAGCATTAAAAGCTGCAGTTAAGATCCAGAAATCCATATTTGTGATTGAGCTAGGTGTAATATTTGAAAGTATGTACTTATCAAATTACAATATCACTTTGTTTTCTTCCTGCAGGCAAACGAAAGATTAATTTACTCCCATGCAAATCCGCTCATCTGGTTTTTGTTGGGTTTTTTCTTTTTTTTTATTTTTCTTCCCTGTTTTGTTTCATTTTGTTTTATCATTCAGTCACTGAGATCTGATCTCCAAAAAATGTAGGCAGATGTACAGAAGACTTATTTTTCCCTTGGCACACAGCTTAAAAACTTATAAATTAACTCCCACTCTTTTAAATCATTCTTCTCGAGGTGTTCCAGCCAGGCATCTTCACTGGCTGCCACATCCTAAATTCCTTGGGATGTGCTGTTGGCCTGAAATTATTGTGTTATGTGAGCTCATCATCTGGGATATTAAAAATATCCGTTACTTCAAATGTGATTCGTATACCCAGTGGCATTTGAGTAAACAGCAACATCACTGACTCAGGGATCCAGCTTGGCTCTGTGACACGTACTAAGTGCAAAAGCAACACCATTTTAGGGAAGAACAGAACTCGAAGATTATTTTGTTTATATATTATTGACTGGAAAGGAGATCTGGCCTCCTAAGCAAGTGTATAAAAAGATCTAGGAAACAGAGGCCAGAAAAATAAATCATTGTTGAAATAAAATTTCAAGTTTCCTGCTCCTGACCTCCTCAAGAAAGGTCTCATTTTTCCTTTCTCTCATATTTTGAGTGTTGCACGGAACTGTAAACCATGAAGTGCTTTCTCAGTGATGGATTTTACTCCTACACCCGGCTGAGTTTTGCTGCTGAGGAGATTTTGTTTACTGAGTGTGCTTACCATTTGAGTTGTGGCTGTTGTTTAAATAACTGATTAAATTGCTGACAAAGATTATTCAAGTTAGAGGACATCCTGAGTGGTCTAAAATATTGAAAAGCATGCCATTAGTTGAGATTGACAATAAAGTCTGATTAATAGTTTGATTTTTAAAACAATTACATAAAAATATTGTTTGAAATCACTCATTTTAAACAGCTGACATTTTAATGCATAAATATAATTACAGTCACTTTAAGAAGAGCCTAATTTTGGCCTTGATATATATGCTGGCAATTGTGTATTTGAAATAGAATCATAAAATGTAAAAATTTTATATTTAATCACTAGTGTCAAAAATTATTAGGTAATAACCACAGCAGGAGAGAATGTGATAAAAGATACAAAGGCCCATATTTAAAACATAATTTTTCTAATACTCACTATGATTTTAAGATGTCATGTCGTCATATGAAGGTGAGCGGGTCAGACGCAAAGTTGACTTTTCCTTTTTTTGTTAATGTGAAGGGATCAATTGACACTCTTGGATGGGTTAAGCTTACTGGAAGCCCAAGTCCTCTTTGTTCACCCCCCAGGTACGTCCCAGGGACATCAGCCCTGTACCTGTCTGCTCTCCATGGGTTAAGTGAAACCATCCTCCCATCCAAACCCAGTGCTCCTGCACAGCACAGACACGGAACAGGAGCTGGAGGAACTTCTGAAAAGAAATCTGTCATCTCACAAAATGCTGTTTAATTATCTCACACCCGGTGGTTTTCCACAAGGAACGGGGGTTTTCCTTTCAGATGCTTAATGTCTTTCTGCAGCACCAACCTGAGTGCCTCTGTGACAGAGAGAAAAGGACTCTCACAGCTCTATTGGAGGGTATAATAGTGCACAAAGCAGGAGAATCTCATCCAGTGTGTGTTCTCACTGTGTTTAAGCCCCTTTTTAGTCAGCAGAGATGACTCTGATCCTTGTAGTTTGCTGTTTGTCTCAGCAATCTTTTTTCCAGACATGCAATAACTACTGTGAAAAATGCATCTGCTATTTCCAGTCCATTTGTGACCATCAAATGATCTGAGGTTTTTAAGTCAGAGCCCCACGCAAATGACACCACACAACTTGCAGAGAAGAAGGCTGATGTATGAGCATTGTTCCTTACTGCAGTGACTTATTTACCTCTGGGACAGAGCTCAAGAATTTATAAGCCTTGAAGAAAGGAGTCCCTGCCCTGGCCACCTCACAAAAGTGCTCTGCAATCACATCTCTGCTTTCCTAAAGGAACTAATAGGGTCAGTCCCAACAGAGACAGAACAGGAAAGAGCAGCAATGTGGCAGGATAATGGCCAGGCATTTCTGCTATTACCCCTGTAGTGCCTTTGAGTGACCACTTTTAAGTGGAGAATTGGGGTTTGTGGAGTACTTTAGTGTCATTTTTACTCTCCAATTTTTTTACTCTGGCTTTGCTTAAATGAAAACTGCTCTTGAACTGCTCTCCACTGTGGCTGTCTGCACAGGAGGGAGAAATGGGACAGGCATAGCAGGAGTCCTGCATTTCAAAACTCTTCAGCACCTACTGGAGCCATCCAGGGGCCCATCTGTCCATCCATGGGTGATCAGTCCTCTGTGGCAAGAAAAGGGTTTGGGGATAAGACGTGGAGGAGGAAATCCTTTTCTTAAGACTGCAGGTACTTTTGGACTACTGCCAGACTGGAAATAAGATTTTTGCTATGTGTAATAAGGGCAATACAGAAGTGTCGAGGAAATTAAAATAAATTCAGAGACAAAATTAAATTTTAGATTGAAACACCAAGGATTATTGGTTTTTATCTAGAAGGCAGATGATGGTATTTAGCAAACCAGGTGATTTTTAAATCATATGTGTAATCATTTAATAAAAGTTACTGAGAGTAATTTGAAAAGTAGACAAAGTGAAAGAGGTAGGCCAAGACAGTGTTTTGTTCAGTCAGGAGTTCAAACACAAAGATGTCTAAATGAATGAAAAATGTTTATTGTTTAGTCCCAAAATCATAGAAACAGAATGGCTTGGGTGAGAAGGGACTTTTAAAGCTCATTCCATCCCATCCCCTGCCATGAGCAGGGACATCTTCCACTATCCTAGGGTGCTCCAAGACCTGTCCAGCCTGGCCTTGGACAATTCTAGGGATAGGGCTGCCACAGCTTCTCTGGGCAACCTGTGCCAGGGCCTCCTCACCCTCACAGGGAAGCATTTCTTCCTAATATCAGATTTAAACCCTGTGTCCCAGAAAATCTGTTCCAATTTGCTACAGTTCACCTCAGGAGCATTCCCAGTAAGCCCCATGTGGTTGTCCTCTTCAGGCACACTTCCCCAGAGCCTCTCCTCTTCAGCCCTGCCAATGAAATACCAGGCTAGAAAGATCATTTCTACCACTTCTCATGGCCTTTCTTATGTTATGACTTAAGAAATGCCTGGCTTTGCCAGTTTTAAATTCTTTAATTTAAATGAAAATTAATTTTTTATGTTATTATTAAATTATTTTATTAAAATTATTTCATTCTTAAATTTTTAAATTATTAAATTTAATATTATGTTTAATATTGTTCTGTATGCCCTTTAATGTCAGCTGATGAAATGTCACTCACCAGGAGCCACGGATAGAAGCAATCACCAAAATTTTGGTAATGAGACAACAGATGTGGGTCAGGAGCGTTTTGACCAGGAGTGTTTTGTTTCTCCAAAGCAGCTGAGAATCACTGGAGTTTTGTAGAAACCAAACTACAAACCCATGGGTTTTGCCTTATTTCCAATCAAGGAATATGTAAGCACACTCCAGCTCTGTCATACAGGGGAAATAATTCCAAATTAGGAACTCATTGGTGTCAATGTTTACTGATGGTTTAGCTGATGAGCAGTAGATGTACTGCTGGCAGATATTTTGCAGCCCTCGAAGGAGACAGCTCTGCTTCCAACAAAACTGTCTCTGAGCCAATGTGGGAAAGCATCTCCACCCTCACCTTGGTAATTCGGGTGAGTCAGCTGAATTTGGTTGGACTGATCTACTCAGAATCGAAGGGAACATGTTAGTACTCTTCTTTTTCATCACCAGACTTATCTGCTCCACTGAAGAGTAGGTTAATAGTTCAGGAAGATCTGTGGAGTTTGGAAAGCAGCCAAGGTAGTGCCACTTCTAAATGCAGCACCTAGGAACAGCAGGAAAATCAGTTTGTGTCCAGTGCCTGATCTCACTGACCATCTGAAAATAATTATATGCAAGCATACATATATATATATATATTTATGTATGTATATGGGGGAAATAGCTCTGGTAATCACCTTAAAGATATCCAGTCTACACTCCTCACTCATACATCCTGATGAGCCAGGGGTTGCTTGTTTGTTTGGGGTTTGCCTTGTTTTTCCTCATGCATTGTTTCTAGAGCAGATGGGCTTATCTCTGC
The DNA here is from genome assembly GCA_013397195.1 of Hylia prasina. Classification (NCBI taxonomy): domain Eukaryota; kingdom Metazoa; phylum Chordata; class Aves; order Passeriformes; family Sylviidae; genus Hylia; species Hylia prasina. Next base: position 500,752 of record VYXD01008937.1, on the reverse strand, counting down.
AGAAGGGCTCTCAGCAAAGTGCTTTATCAGATCACCCTTCTGATTGCAGCACAAAAACAGCCTTTCTGTCTTCCTAGCAGGGATGTATGGGAAAACCTCTCTCCCAGTTTCACATGTGTCCTCGCTGCATTTTTGTTTGATGCCGTTGGCTTCATTGGGATTGGTGTGACAAGAATTTACAGCAGACAGGAGCCACCAAAGCACTCTGATGATAAAATCTCCCAGTTTGTTGATGCTATGGCCAGTTCTTTGTAATTCATGAGTTTGTTCACAGTGGGTGATTTTAGCCCGTATATTGACAGGAATTTTTAATCTCTGTAGTATCTCTGGGATGATGCAAGCAGGAGAAGGTTGTTTATGTCTTTCACAAGCATCCTTCACCCCTACCGTGTTGGCTTTAGATGTGTGTTTAATATAGGGGTGGTTATTTCTTGCTGATCTCTACTTGGCAATGGCCACTGAAAATAAATCTATGTTGATTTTATTAGATCTGTCAACAGTCCTTGATGTTATTGACAATGAGGTTTTGTTGACTTGTGGAAATGGAAGGAAACCTTCCTCAAGTTTGACATTTTCTTAGCATCACATGAAGTGTATCCAAACTAATATTCTTAGCAACAGTTTGGTTTATTGTGAAATGTCCAGACCTGATTATTTGAGGAAAAATAATAAGAGTTTGATGGGTCATGATATGGCAGAATGAAAACAGAGAGGGGGGATAGATAGAAAGACAGACAGATGGAGGTTCTTTAGCATGACAGAAAACACCCAATTTCATGGTATTCTCTGAGCTATTATTGCAAATACTGCAGAGCATCTTGATGTAGAGAGTTCTGTGGATCTCTTGATTGTTCTACAGCAGCACTGTGCCAGATAAAGAGGAAACAGTTCTGTGCTTTGACAATAATCTTTGCTAATACATTTTCCAGCGGGGGAAAAAATAATCCTAATTAAGAGGTTAGTTAATGCCTTACAAAATGGAAGGGCAAAAGGTTACTTGTTACAGGGGAAGAACAGGAGAGTAGATCTGAGAGCTGACAGTGGGTTTGGCTTGGATCCTCTTCTCTTTAAGCTTAGTTTTTGGAAGTTCTCTGCCAGCTTGGAGCACGATGGACCTATTTCCATACCTAATGGCATGCTGGATGTCAGCCCTGGCCTCAAGAAAGCTCAACTGCACAAGCAAAAATTAGGTGTGTTTCTGTGCAACAAAAACAACACCTTTCCCAACAGCAACAATTTTTGTGCTGTTCTGAAGGCAGCTGATTTGTAATCCATTCAAGTCTATATGTAAAGCACTTGCACTGAAAACACAAAGATAAAGCAAGCTGTAATACCATATAAACACGTGCAATAGGGGTGGATTTCAGAGTTATAGCTGTATTTATGCCTGGAATATTCATGCCTTGATCTAATCCTCTTTTTCTTAAAGGGGAATTTTTCAAAAGTTCTTAAGGACCCATCATTGGAGCTACATCTTGAAAAGGGCACGTCTTTCTCTCGCACACCTCAAACAAGGTGGCCTGATGTTTCAAAAGCTGCTCAGAATTCAAACGCTTCCTTCAGGTGCCTAAGTGGAAGAGCATCTCTTTTGAAACTTTGGCCACTTGTGGAGGTGTTTAAATGGGAAGACTTGGTGCTAAGTAGGGCATGTAAAAAGTTTTCCCTTGAAATATTTCCTTAGGGAAAATTGGGGTTTTGACTACTGAAATGCTATTTCACAAAGAGCAATGCTTTCTGTGATAATAACAGGTTTTAATAAAAAGAAAAGTGACCACTTGAAGAACAAAGAAGATTCCTGATATAAACTAAAATTTAAAGCATTTTCAATTTAAAAGTTAGCATTTGCCCTTTGGAAGCTTCACTGAATTTTTGTTTTTTAACAGCATTTTCCTCAAAGAGTAGGCAGGGCAAGAACAATTCTTTCCAGATCTAACATAAAATTTTAAGGTGAAACAAGTGGCAAGATTCAAACAAACAGAAGAAAAATGAACCCATCTTTAAAAACATCCCTGAGAACAGCTGAAGATCCACGTTCATTCCATTCTGTCACTAAAAACTGGAAAGTTTTCAGACAGCTATCAGGAAGCAATGGGGTACGTGTGCAGAAGTCTGTAACTGAAGGTAGATTAAGAATTGGAGCATAAACTTCACTTACCTCTTGAGTAGACTTTGAGCTCCAAGGCCCTTAAAGGTTAACAATAAAATCTCAAATTGAATCCTCATTTTCAATATGAGACAATTTAAGTTATAAAACAATGAAGTGACATGAGCCTAGCGAGGCCAACGAGGACACTTAAACCAGGGTTGTCAGAATGCCCAGGCTTTATCACCCATGAAAGGATGTAACTCTCCATGACATTAAGGATGCAGGGTTTGATGGAGTGTCACAGTTAGTTGACACCGGAATCATCCGAAATCGTAGACTCCCTGTCACATCCTGCCACTGCAGAATAGGAACTAATGATTGTGCTACTACACCATCACAGGCATGCTGGGGTGCTGGTAGCTGGTAAATTATTACACAGCAGTAAGGGTTGCCAACAGGAGTAGACTTCTAGGCTAATAGCTAGGGGGAAAAAAAGGGAAACTATAAATGCGGGCTGTTTTACTCAAACAGAGTCGGCTGCTGCTCCGAGTGTCTGATGGGACAAATGGTTTGGGGACAATATAAAGTCATGCTAGGCAGCATGAGCTGGAAATCTATACTTTCCTTTAGATGTTTTGTGAAAGGGACATTTAGATAAGAAAACATGAATATGCACTTTTGGTAATGGAAAATATTTTTGCAGAGACTAATAGAGTCAAAACACTAAGGCTCATATTTTTAAACAAATATAAACATATAAAATAGAGGAGTCTCTTATTTCCAGAAAGAAATTTGCAGGGGAAAAAAAAAAAAGAAATATTATTTACAGAATGTCATTCTGAATATTTCCCAGACTCCAGAAGTCTGTAAATAACAGAAATTTAAAGTATCTTTTGGGCCCAGATGCAATAGGCATTAAAGTCTGATGGAAAAATAATTTGATTCTAGATTGATAGCTTTTTATAATTTTTTCCAAAGGAGCAATACCAAAAATCGATGCATAGGAAATAAAGAGGGCAGATGCACTGTATCCTCAGCTAAATGATCTTTCTGGACAGACTCCTGCCCATGTTGCAGCTTGTCCTGGTTTAGGGCAAGTTTGGGAGGACACAGCTGAGCACAGAAATAGAAGCCTTATGGGTGCAAATCAATGGTATTTAAGCATAACAAGCTACCCAATTACACACAGGAAGAAACTGGCTGATTTGGTATCACCAATCACAGCCTGGCTGAGGGTCCAGGTGACATCTTGCTGTGTAATGCAGTGTTTAAACACATCACTGGGAGGGGTGGGAAGTCATCCCTTCTCTGTACATGCCCTTTTCCTGGGTTGTGTTCCCTATTTCAAGAAAAGTTGTGGTTTGCTTGGAGAGAGGCCTGAACACAACATCTCAAAACCCCAAACTAGCAGGAGAGATTGGCTGAACAAGGTTGTTTAGCTTAAATAATAAGTGCTTGAGAGGGGACGTGTAAGTAATTACAGAAGAAACAGCGTCAGGGAAGACAGAAACAATCTGTGCATAATGGAAAGGACATGACATAATGGGCTTAAATTACAGCGAAGGATTCCGGTTAGACATCAGGAAACTTTCATAACAATCAGGATAATAAAGCACTAAGGTAGACTGCCTGCAGAGGCTGTGGGATCTCCGCTGTTGGAGGCCATCCAGAGCAGGGCAGACAGACTTCTGAAAGGAAAGACAGGAGGATAATTGATCTTGCTGTAGGGCAGAGGGGTGCACCAGGAATAACCTTCCTAGAACCTGTGACTACCTTGAACTGTTGATATCCTTCATCCCCACCCTTCTAAAAAATTGTTTCTTAGTCCCATGTCTCTGTTTTCTGCTGTTTCACCTTTCAAATCTATTTCTGATTTTTAGAGACTTGGCCTTATCTTTCATCTTAAAACACGAATTTAACTACTACCTCTATGCTGATGAGTCACAGGGTTGTGCATCGTCCTACCTCAGACCCAGCTAATACTTTTCAAAATAAGAGCTCAGTCTGTTTTCCTGACGTATCATTGCAGATGTTTTGCTCACCACTAATCTCGGCACAGCTAAAAAAATTTCATTGTAATCAATTCCCTCTGCTCCCTGCTTTTCCTTTGATCACATTGAATAACACTGTCAGCCTGCTGGTAACTCATGTCTAGAACCTGGAAATCACTTTACTTAAGACCTCACCTGGCTCTGTATTCTGGACTAGATATGTATTTTATGGAGGAGAGGTAATATTTGCCCTGCAAAAGGACACAGAAATAGGGACTCTCATTATCTCCATTCCTTGAAAAATGCAGCACTCTCTCATCTACCTCTTCTCAACCCCACCAGAAGCTTCATTGCTGTCTTGGCTGCTGCTTTGACCCTGTCAGAGCAGGGAACTGCAGCTCAACAGAGCAAGTGCCAGGCTTTGCAGGTAGCACACCGTACCCAAACACGTGTTCCTGTCTTGTTATACCACTAACAATTTGTTGTTCGGTGGGGAAAACATGCTGAATAATGGAAGATGCCTGGAGAAAGGAACACGGCGCGTCCGTGTACCTGCAGCGCGTTGTTCCTGTTTGCGTGCTCAGCCCTGAGTACAGACGAGGGAGTGTCAGCCTTGCCTGGTGGATAAGCACCTGTTTCTCTGCCAAATGAAACTCTGTGGCTGCAGAAACAGTGTCTGCATTTGCTTTCCAGCAGGTAAATACACCCACAGAATTCCTGCTGTGCGGCCCCACGGCGTGGCAAACACCGCTGGGAAGTGCCCATGGAAAGGGAGGGGGTAGGAGCTCAAGCCTCAGGATCCATTTCTCTGCTAAATCAAACTGGCCTTGATTTGAAATCAAAGGGGTGCTAATAAGGTGTCCAGGCACACCCATGTAACTGACCAGAGATACACTTGGACTACAGGATTTTAGGAGAAAAATTGGGTTTGCTTTTTGTCTGTGTTTGTGCAGGTGCCCAGTGCAGCTCCATGACTAAGCTCCCTGGCAATCCCACAGTAAAATAAGTAAAAGCTGCTTTTCTGTGGAAAATAAACAGACAAAACCTTCCTACCTTCCTCCTGGAAATGTGCTGTGGTGTGGTGTAGTCTGGGGAGATGCTGTTGTTCCTTTGGGCTTAGCTGTGACTGTGAGCTTTGGTCACAAGCTGGGAAGAGCTGCTCTTAGTGAAGAACCTTAGGACGATTGTGTTTGGACCAGGGATTGTTCCACCCAGCTGCTGGTGGAGCGACTGTGAGCTAGAGGAGATGAAACCCCCACATAATCAAATCAGGGGAGTAATGAGGTTTGGGACTGGAAAACCAAGAGGGACAACAGGCAAACAAAGTGGGGCTGTGCCACGAGCCTCTGAAGTCTGTAAGTAACTTCGTTATGTCAGCAGCAAACGAGGGAATAGCTTTGCAAAAATTCAGATCCCAAATACCATTGTAATTAGCATTATTTCAAGATTAAAGAAACCACCACTTCCGTGTAACAAATTATCTCCAATTTAAAAGCAAAAATAATGTATTTTTTGTTCATAAAAAATGCTCAAGCGGAAGCATTCTCACATTAATTATTTCAGTCTATTCGGAAAGCATATCCCTGCTTGCTTTTTATTATGCCTTCCAGCTCCTTCTTTGAAAAATATGTTAAGAAGCTGCAAGCTATTTTCCAAAAAAATGAAAAATAAATAATCTTTGAAGCAATTAGAGCTGAACGACAGAATGTATAAATATTTTTTTTACTTATTCTCCCCCTAGATTCAAGTCCTCCATTTTCTGCCACCTCCCATCTTGGCAGCTGCAATTCAAGCATCTTTGCTTGAACTTTGAAGGCAGGCAAATGTTTCTCTTTCTTCCCCCAGAGTTGAATCAAATCGTATTTTGTAGATTTGACTGGCAAGAGCTTTTATAAGTGAGCTGAGGGCTACTCCTGGAGGCTAAATGCATTATTTCTATAATGCATTTGTCTTCACTCTCCTAGGAGCCTAAATACTTCTGAACCTTTCCCCACAAAAGTAATAATTAGCGAACACGCTACAAAAAAACTTTGCTTACATGAGAAAAATCGCAAAATTAAATAATGGGAACTACGGTTGGCAGTGTGGAATTATCTGGAATGTATTTTATGGTAAGAACAAAGAGCACTTTGAATGTCATGTAAATATCATTACAGAGCTGCTTTCTGTTTTAATGAAGGCTTTGCCGTGGTTCAGTGTTGGGCACAACCGCTCAGCGTCAGCGCAACTTTAAGTCAGCCCGTGCTGCGCTGAGGCTGCAGCTTCGTGTCTCTCTTAAAAGCACCTTCAACCCCAGAAAGCTGAATTTAAAATGTAATTAAGGAACATTTGTCTAGTTCCATTGCCACAATCGAATCAATATGTAGCCCAATTAAACAAGAACAGTGAACTGTACGGCATTATCAGCTACATTAATAAAAGGTACCTGTTTTCAATTCTCTGTAATATACTTTCACCTTTCCTTTCTTTGATTTTTGCCATAGGAACAGGAGAATGCATCTAAACAGTTTCCTATTTCTCTGGCACTAGCTGGAAGTAGTCACGAGTTGCAGGGAGATAATATATTAATATGAAACTAGCCAGGAGATAAAAAGAGCTTACACGGCACTTTTCGTAGGTAAGATGATTAAAAGTGTTATAGATGATAGTAGGGCGTGGGGCCACATCCTCATTTGTTTGCTTTCCCAAGAAGTGGATGGGAGGGTGTGCTCCAGGGATCCTTCCTGGAGATGGTACGGAGAATATTGTCTGTGGGGCAGGAGAGTTTGGGATCAGTGGAGGATCTTCCTTGTCTAGGAAAAATTTGAGCTCTTTCTTAGTGCAAAGACATCCCAGGCACTGAAAGCAACACCTGCCCACATCCAGTGGGAGCAGAATAGGGTGACCATGTGCAGAAGGGTAAGACTGATCCTGGGATAATCCTACTGTGCAGCATTTGCTGATGCTGGGAGCAGCTGCCCACCATGGGCAACAAGTATGACCTAGTGCTGTAGTGCCCAGTCTTTTAGTGGGCTTCTTGCAAATCAGAAATGTTCAGGATCATAAGTGAGCTGGAACTGGAAATTCTGGGCAGTAGAACATAAGTAAGGACAGAGAGGAGCACCATGTGCAGCCACTGAGACTTTCTGTGTAACCCAGGCCTGAAAATGTCAAAAACAGACAAAATTTTTAGATTAGTTTCAGTTTTAAAATCACAGTTTGAAAACTTCCAGCAACCAAGGATCCACTGCAACCTGAGCTCAGGCTGGCGAGTGGTCAGGGAACTTTCTTTAAGTGCATTATCCAATTTTTACAGACTGTGATAAAGTTGCTCTGTGATCCCGTCAGAGTTAAGCTAAATGAGCTTTTCCATGAGACAGCATCTTTTTCAATTTCTTTAATGTTTCCTATGACTTTCTGCAATAATTGCCTAATTTTTCAATGTACTTTTCAAAGTGAGGATCCAGAACTCCACAATATTCTCACAGAGGCAACAGCAGGCTGAAATACAGAAGTGCACCTGCTAAATGTACTCCTGTCTGAGCATCTTACAATGGATTTGTTCTTTATTTCACAGCTTAATACTTGAATATAATGTTGAAGGGATCATATCCGTGTCTTCTGTAGAACTAGAGTTCCCCATTTAGAGACTGTTGCCTTCACATTTTAATAACTAGATGTATAAATTCATACAAAGTCGCATTTTTAACTCATAGCTTTGCCTTCAGATGTTTCATGGTCAGTCTTGTCCATTTTCAGTAACCTCTTTCTCAATTTTGTTTATCCCTCTTCCATTGTTTTGCTCCTGAGTTTTGCAGAAACATTTGGTTTCCTCCCAGTGTGTACTAATGACGCAGGGTACAAGGGCAAGAACTATTCCCTAAAAGATTGCACAAAGTATTGCCATGTTTCCTTTGGTTTAATAATTAAAATGTCTTGGAGTAATAAATGGAAAGCTAATGACATTAAAAGTCTACTGCAATGTCCCATTTATACTGCAGTATGAAGTATAGTCTAGATAAGGTGCCACGTGCTCCAGGATGAGCTTAGGACAGTTCATTCTGTTTGTTTTCCTAAGTTTGTTTGTATCCTGTGATTCTGTATCTAGCCCCAGGGTTTTCATGCTGTACCTTTGACTAGTGTTTACTTGACTGAGATCTGAATGTCCTCCCTTTCCTCTGTGGTGTCTTTCTTAATAATGCATTAAGGTTGCTAAACTTTTTCCTGACCTTATCCAAGGCCAGTTGGCATTGTATCTCCTTTCAGCCAGAAGGACATTTGTTTGTTTGTTTGTCTATTTTTTTTTTATCTTGTGCATAAGAAATATCAGCTGTGCACATTTCTTGGCCTTTTTTTGACAGATCTTTGGAAATCATAACTGCTGAGAGCATTTCTTACTTGACAGGGAGAGGTGGCATCAAGATTTCTATCTGCAAGCACTCTGTTATGTATTGAAATGTAAAGAAACCTGCCCAAGCATGGTCTATGACAAGCAGGGAGGGACAAGGAATCTTAAAATCAACTGCCAATCCCTTCCTGTCATGGAAGTTCCTGGGCAAAGAAACAGGTGTTTTAGCTGTAAAGAAAGATATTTTCTTTGGGGAATCAGCAATGTAAGAACAACACATATTTGCTCTTCTGGCTGTAGAGCCTAACTAGCTGTTTGTTATATTATTTACTAGGTTTCTGTAATCCAACCTCGTTTTGCACATGGGTTTTCTACAGAGTGCAGAGACAAATCTGCTCCCTAAAGATGCATTAAAGAGTGTCAGCTGAAATGTTGAGTAACGATAAATTCCCTCGAATTCCTTGTGCGCATTCTAATCCACCATGATGAAACTTTCATGTTTTGTCAGCTATTGTAATTTTGCTTTCAGAAATGCAATACAAATTCTTCCTGGCTAAGTGACTTGCACATTTAGCAATGTCTTTCAGAAGAGGATCACTACTGTCGTGTTATAAATGGTGTGTGTTTCAGTAGCACTTGAACATACAGGCTCTTGCTGGTGTAAATTTGAAACCCAATTGGTTTTACTCAGCTGAAGCCAAGCTTACTTCATTTTATTTCTTTCAGGAATTACCTTATGTTTTATTGCCTGCAGGGAGAGACCCTAAAATGAAGCAAAGTTAAGGATGTGTAGTTGAAAACAAAGATAAAGGTCCTGGTTCTATGATCTTGGATTATAGCAAGTCATGAAAAAAAAAACCCTGGTTTGGCGCCTCTTGTCAGTAAGAATCTGTCCATATTGTGTTTCAGTTTTATTTGTTTTGGAGCTATAAGATTTTTTGAAAAAAAAAATCATCAGTATGAAACATTTTGGGGAGAAGAAGAAAAGACATGGAAAGAAACAACCAAAGAGAACATACAAAATTTTCTTTTCTATCTGCCTTGCTCTCTTCAAATCTTTAGCAAGATACTAAAAATGCTATAAAATTTCCTGCAAAAGGTCAAATGGTTTCATAATAACACAAAAACAGTCTCCATCTCAGCTACAGGAGTCGCTCTGCTATAACAAAATCCAGTAGGATGTATAAATGCAATATATTGCATATCATATGTTCAATAACAACAGAAAAGCCAGCCTGGCTAAAAATAATTATGAAGCTCAGCAGCTGTAATTAAAATAATTTGATGGGAGATAGGAGACGTTTATGCATCTTGGCAGAAAAAGACATTTTGAGGATTTTGATTGATGTCTTTTATGTTTGTTCGATGTATTGTACAATAGCAGATACGGGCACTGCACCAGGATGTTAACTAGGCATAATGCTGCGTGCCTTACCAGGGCAGATAAGAGGTCAAACAGAGAAAAAAAGAATTTCTTGGTGACTTCCATTTTCCACCAAGTAGCCTTCCATTGTCGAAAAGTATCAAGGTAAGATGATACAAGTTTTTCATGGGCGAGCTCTTACAGACTCAAAAAATCCAGCTGAATTAATTTGTGTGAGGTTTATTTATATGAATTGCTGTTCACTGCAGTGATTAAATGTGAGGGGAGTTCATTGAGAAGAACAAAAAGTAATGTCTGAAGTCATATTAGGGAGAAATATTAACCCCTGCAGTGGGTTTTCCAACACTCCACCTGGGGCTTGGAAAACATTGCAGCAAACAACTGATCTCACAAAGCCAGGCTGCTCACAACAATTTCCTGTTGATAGCATAATTTTTTCTTCTTTTCAGATAAAGAATGGGCCAGGTTTTTGTCAGGGAGCTGACTCCAGTGTTTCCAGTGAAACTGAGTGGATGTTGTCTGCACTAGTGTAATCATACCTTAGAAAAACAAGGAGCTATCTTCACATCTCAATTTACATTATTGATGCAGTATGAAATAAGTCCCATAGTAGATGAGCACTCTGGGGATTCTCTTGTTTGTCTCAGCATGTTAAATGACTGCAAGGCATTACACATCTGAGATAGAACTGCTTAAGTGCATAATTCTTCCTCGTGGCTTTGCTAGGAGCTAAACGAACCTGCTTAAACTAATAATAAAATAATCTAAGATATAAAAATATGTTTCTTTTGGACAAATCTGACATGTTACAATGACAGAGTGTTTATGACTCACAATCACCACCTCCGCCACCAGCACTGCTGTATTTAGAAGCAGCAGGCAGCAGAGTGAAATAGGCAGCCCTGAAGTTTCACATCAGGATAAAAGTAGCTAAATTTTTACTAAATGGGGATTAGATATTAATGAAGAAAAAAGATGGTGGATTTCCAGGACTATGGCTCGAGGGAACACTCTCCTATTTCACTGAGCCTTGTAGTTGTGTCTAAGTTCAGATTGCAGCTTAGATATAAACAGATGAAGACTTTGGGGATGAAATATAAACATTCCCAAGTTCTTACAGTTCTAAATTAGGTGCGGTTCCAAGAACACGGGTTTTGGTCCTAGCGCTGTTTACATTTGATTTTTATGTGTCAAGGAGTACTTATTCAAAGGTGGAAAAAACTAAACCAGGAAGGCTTGTCTCGTTAAATCTGTACATTAGAGGTGCCTCACAGCGTGCAATGATTAATTGGGTCTTAGAGGAGACATTTCTACTCCCCCAAATGGAAAACTTTTAAAGGTCCAGGGACACACTCTTCTGCATGCAGAGAGGATGAATAGGTTATAGTCAGCTCTCAGTGTCCGGCAAGATTTCTAGAAAAAATGTAGCATAGCAAACCTGTGTTATTATTGCAGTAAGTTGAAGTAGAGGAAATGTCACTTATAAGCCTCAGAAAAGACTATCAAAACCACTATTTACAAGTTCCTTTTTATACATAGCCATGTAAAGCCTTTAGCATCACTTTGGACTAGCCCTTGTAACCTTTTCCCTGTGCTCTCTCTTATTTTAACTCCTAATTCTCTTGCCAAAATTCCTGCAGTCATATGTTACCTATTGAGCTAAATTAATTTCCAGCCATACAAACTTCTGGTAGCAGAGCCCTTCTCAAGGCAGAGGGTGAAGATGGGCCCTTGAGCACACTGACAGGTAAATGTGGATCTCCAAGGAGTCACTCCCTGAAGGTGAAGCTCAGGGATATACAGGGGCCTGGCACACACACAGCCCCACCACAATCTTGCCAAACTTCAGGAGAAGCAGGGAGGGTGAATTGACCCCTGTGGGATGCACAGATCCTGCTCCACCTGAGAACAACAAATAGTTTTGTGCTTTGATGGATGCAATCAAAGCAGGGACCTGCAGGGGTGGTTGTGTCACCTGAGTTAAAAATCAGATGTGATGAACAGAACAAATGTACAAAATTACACATCCGTCCAATGAATGTGGAAGCCTCTGTAAAGGAAGGAGAGGTTTTACACTGGTGTGATGCCAGCTCAGAATTTAGCCACCGTGATGACCCAGTTTGACCTAAACTACTTGCCCAGTTTACCTGTAGCTTTGCTGGTTTGCCCCAGCCAATCCTAAACACAAGGTTTTTCCTCCTTGCTTTTTGCACATATTAAGCTTCTGTTTGTGTAAATAACCATCTTATATAATAGACTGTGAAATATTGTAGTATAAAGATGTATTTGACACTTTTTCTTGATTTTGTTCCTCACCCAAAATATAACCACTCAGACATGTTTTTGGAATGACGCACATTTTAGCGGAAAAAATATTTTAGAAATATGCTGAGCTTGTTGGCATTATTTCTTTTTGGATCCCTCTGGTTGTAAGCAAACTATCATTGTTAGCTCCATTGGGCAAAAGGAATATAACTACCACTGTGTAAAATATGTGTGCTTGAACTCTTGGTTAAATATTTTAATGTTAGCTTAGGTCTTTTCCAGTTACCATAATTTTAGATAAAGAAATTTGCGAACACTGGGATGAATGGTAAGACAGTCCAAATGTTTTCTTCCTATTTATCATCTATGCACATTCTTACCACAGTTACTCAAATTTTTAAATCTTTCCTGGCTATTGGTAAGATTCCAGGAGGTTTGCTAGCCTTGAAATGGAAAAAAATCCACAATGCCAAGAAAATGTAGCCCAATCTGCATTTAAAACAACTATAGTTAAATATTTAAAGATTTTTCTGTACCTCTGCAGAGCATTTTGCAGCTTATCCTTAAATTTAGAAGTCATAGATTGCCTTGCCGTGATCATTTCCTCCCTGTTGTCTTGTACTTTTGTCACCTTGACCTTACCAGATGAAAAATTTCCCTGTTTTAAAAACACTGCCTTTTAAAATCCATTTTTTTTTAATTGGTAACCCAGCAGAATTCTACTTAAACAGTAATTTCCAGGGATTTTGGAAGAAGAGTGGGAATCTTCTACCTTAGCCAACGACTGTGGCCCATTTGCAGTCTTTAGGTCAGCCAAGGGCATTTTAGAGGTGCTGTTATGCATTTACCTACAAACCTTCTTTAGAATAGAAACACAAAAATTCCTAGCTCAGAACATGGAATTTGAAAGCCCATCTTCCTTTTAAATCTTCAACTAAGTACCTGTAAATGTATCAAGTACATTTGTATCTTGATCTAGTACCTTCTAATCAGCTTTCAGACCAAAGATTTGTTACACCTTTTTCAGGACATGCCCAGGTTATTTGCTAAGCAGCACAACAAAAAAAAGCAGTGATCCAGTTGATCCCAAAGAGCTCCAAATATTTTTTTTCTTCTCTTAAGGAGAAGGCAGTGCTGCACAGCCACAGGAAACTGTACCTATTTTGGGGCTGGTTTTGCTCTATGAGGGGTTGTCAATCAGTTCTTTACTGACAGTTTCTTGCTAACAATGAAAACCTGCTTTTCAGTGGTGAATGCTGTGAACAGCTCCAGGTGAAGATGTCAGGAAGGATTTTCAGGGTAGAAGAAGCTGTGCCCAGCTGGATCAGGCTGAGTTCTCTGCTCATGTGCCAGCACATCCAACAAGAGCTCTTTGGAGATTAATTTGCTCTAAGTTATGCTAATCTAGGGGCTGTCCCTCTCATCCAACCCAACCAGGCTTGTGTGAAGCTGCTGCAAATCTTCCAGTGGTATATTTGTTTTTCTGACTGTCGCCCCCAGTGCTGTACCGCTTTTCCATGGTGCTGTGAACCTCGTGCCAGGACAGGATTAATGTCCAAAAGAGATGTGTTAGCCCACTGAGAGTGGGGTGATTTGGTAGGGCTGAGCCTCTCCTGCACCCCTCCATCTTCCCCAGGCTCTCCTGCCTTTCTGCACATCATGATGTTTGGCACCTGGTACATGCTCACAGTTTCTGATTGAAAGGAAACAGCCTACAACTTTAATTAGCTAATCAGACAGTGCAAAAAAAAAATCTGTAAAAGGGGAATATTAACAAAGCCTCAATGGCTGGTAAATTATACACTTTCAGTGGATCTAGTGCTGCTCTTCACTCTTTTGTAACTAAACTCAGGTCTACATGGAGTACGGCCTCCATTCATTGTACGGCTCTTCTCATCTCATTATAGGTGTGGGTTTTGTTTCAGTTTATCTTTTTAGTCTTGTGATGTTCAAGCAAACCAGATATCCTTTCAGAGCTATAACACTAAAATCCTGGAAGGAAGCACGCATGCAGAAGTAACAAGATAACAGCACTATCAGCAGCAGGGCAGGTAACGACAGGTTTAGAGACTGAAATTATTGAGCTCATTTAGTGTTCCCACTTTTGCAGCAGGAACAAGCTGTCCTGATCTAAAAACCTCCTGAGTGTCAGTGATGCTTTTTTTCTGGCAGTCTGTAGTTCTGCTGACTGTGGAGTTTCTCACATGAGGAATGAGACTGTCATGGCTGAAGTCTGCACATCCTCAAAAACAACCTAGTCTGCCCAATATTTTGTCCTTCCTGGCCTAGAGATGGCCTCTGTTTCAGGCATTATTCACTCTATTGTCCACTAAAGGCTTCTTTGTTCTCTTTGATGACCACACAAACCGTTGCCCACAGTCTGAGCTAACGTCCAGAGGGTCAGTAAACTCTCACTTGATCCCCTTCCTTCTCAGCCAGGGTTCAATGGACAGAGTGACAGAGGGAGCTAGATGAGATTCTATTTCATCAGGGAATTTCAAACCTCTGATACTTAGGTAGTCCTGTACATTTAACACAGCACTTCTCTGCTCTCTCTAATATCCATTTGTGGGTTCCAATGGAAAAGATGTTCTGCCTGTTTGATCGGATTTATTCAGAGTTTGCCAAATTTCTTCCTCTTTGAAGCCATTGTTTTAAAGCAGAAATTAGATGTGCCATCCTGCAGACATCACTGCTAATTCTGTACAGCCTAAGAATTTTTTGAGGTGAGCAACATAGCCTTTGTAAAAACAAATTTGCAGTGTCAGAGATTGGATTATTTTGAAGCTCCAATACCAGACACAATTACAGCCCATTACATAACAAACGTGTTGGGAGAAAAGTTGAATGTTTTAGCAAAATTACATTCCTCCCAATACTGTTAGATTTTTTTTTCCCCCCAATAAACTCTGTGTCTTATGCTTCAAGAATAGGCTTGGGTAGTCCTGCCAACATAGGAATATTTGCCTCAGTGTGTAATATATCTGTAAGCATGCAGCAGTAGAAATCCCCAACATATATTAGTGGCAGAGAAGCAAAGGGGAGCTTGTTAAGGCAGGAAGGAATATGTGTACTCAGTATACACAAATATGGCATATCCAGAACATTCAGCAGCTTCAGCAGGTTCAGCAATAATGTGGTACATTCTGGACAATGTGCTGAGTCCACCTCCACCAGCTGAGATCAAGTATTGTGCTCTGAATGTGATTTTCCTTCGTATGCATCTGCATTACATGAATGAAGTTCCAAATTCTCATTGTACCAGACCTTCTTTCTGCAAGGCATTAAGGAAGGAACCTTGGGAATGAAGAAGTTCTAGAAATTGTCTTCTGTGTGACAGTGGAGGTATTTGACCTGATCTTTCTTCTCTTTCTGGCTTCTAATGGCATGACAGGAAGTAACAGACTGGCTGTGAGGGAAGGGTGTAAGACAGAAAACTATATTTCAAGTGAATGTTTTTCTCCAGGTGATTACTTCAGCATGTCCCCACCCTGAGCCTCTGCGGGAGCAAAATGTTTGATTTTTTAAATGCCTTTTAGCTTTGCACTTGGAATGGCTTGCAGATACATCTCACTGAAGCTGCAAAATACAGACTTTGGGCATTGAGCTCTAGCTGTGAACAAGCAGTGTTCCCAGTCTGGAGAAAAGCACATAAATTTCATCCCACATCCATTTCTGATATCCAAAAGAGTTTCTTTGGATAGTTACATGCTTTTTACTAGATAGATCTATTCTTTTATTAGAAGAACAAAACCAACATCATTCCCCATTTTGTAAAGTTTAGAAAAAGTGTCTTCCCTTGGTTCTACACAAACACTTGTTTTGGTTCTCTGAAACCAACTCCAGGGATGTATCTCAAATGCTGAATCCAACTCTTCACCTTCTAGTATTTAGGATTTCTTAAACTCTTAAACTCTTCATAGACAACTGAATAGCAGCACCCTGACAGAGTTTCAGCATGTTCTGTCAAAGTTGTCAGTGGTACCAGTGCCTATTTGCTATTGCCTTAATCCAGTTTTAATTAAAATATTGATAGGTTGATCATTTAATGTGTGCTGGATTGTCTCTGAGTTCCTGAAGCAGTTTTGAAGAGTAAATGACAGACATTTCAGAAAAGATGAATCCAATCAATCAGAAGACAAATTGCAATCCAAAGTTAGTTTTGATAGGAGGAATATTTATTTATAGGAGAAGAGTCTTAATCTCCCCAGCAGCATTTAGATGGTGAAATAGTTGTGCCAAAATCCTCTAAACTGTTCTCCACCAGGCACCGAAAAGTCTGTAATGCTGCTCTGAGAAACAAGGGCACTTTTCATCACATCCATCAAGATGAAGTATGGATGAAGCCTTGACCATACTGCCTGGCTCTCTGCTAATGGCAAACCCCTCAAACTGATCTTCTTGCCGTGGTGATGTTTCCTCAGCTTCAGCTTCAAAATTCCTTGCAGGTCCTTGTGGGGATCTGAAGACCCTTTGTCTCATCTGTGTGCTCCAGGAGCTGGGAGGAGAGAGGGTTTTGCTTTCTGCAAAACCTTCTTTAAATGCCTGTTGTTTTGCTTCATGGCTGAACAGTTATAGGGCTGCCCTGAGCAGAGGGGTGACAGAGTTTAATTTCACAGCTGTTGTCAGTGGCTGTGTGATTTTCCAAGGGAGCACAGGGCCTGCAGAAACCTGCAGCCCATGGTGGAGATGCTCTGCTGACGGGGTGATGGACGTCATGTAAGACCAGGATCCAGAGCACTGTGGCCTTGTCTTGCCCTAAAGCTTTTGCGTGAGTTGTCACTGATAAAAAACCCAAATAAAAATCCAAAAGATCAACCCTGCTGCAAGAATGGGAAAGGGAGGACTCAGAGTTCAGCCCTCAGACTCACTGCATGGCCAAGAGATCCTTCTTGCAGCTCTTTCCAATGGACCCAAGGACGTGGCCCTGGGGGAAGCAGGTGGAGGCACTCATGGGGCAAGGAACATTTTATGATGCCAGCAGTAGTTATGATGCAAGCAGGAGTTACAATGATAGCCCTAGAAGACAGGTGCTGGTTCAAAGGACCCAGGAGAAGGTGATGGGCAGGGGACAGAGCCTGTGCCACAGCTCCTGCCAGCCTTGAAGACCAGCTCTCCTCCCGCCTGCAAAGCTGAGCCTTGCGCCCTGCCAGAGAAGTAGTAGGCAGATGATGTATGAAACCCCATGGAGATGGGGTCAAAAGTTTAACTTTCTACCCTCACTCCTTACCTAGTCACACAAAACTTCAGTTATTTCAGGAGTGAGAACTGAAGGTAGCTTTAAAGCTGTCTTCTGCCGATTTTGCTGCAGGGGTCCCCTTTGCTGTCAAGTTCAGTTAACATTTGTTTAAACAAGAGATGTAGATACCTGATAAGTGGCAGCACCTGGCTTAAAGATGCATTATGGACAGCAGAGAGTAAACAGAACAGCTATAAGATTCCAGTGTGCAGAGGTCAAGACAACATCTGTTTTGCCTCGTGTACATATTCATACATAGTTTTCTGTTCTAGAAGTCACTCAAGCATCTAATAACTTCCTGCTCCAGGTGATATTTCAGCAAATTGTTTTCCTGCTCCAGTTCAGTCAGGATTTTTCTAGCTTTGGCAAAATGGCTAAAATACCTACAGATTCCACATGCCACACTGGTTTAATTGCAGAGTCACAAGCCTTGGGCTGGGAGCCAGCAACAAACTAGTTCAGCCAGGCAGGGAGGGGCTGGATGGGGAGCCAGCAGTTCAAACAGGGGATGTTTAACTGGTGCTGCTCTCAAATACTCAGAGCTGAGGGTCAGCTGGCCACCTTTTCCACTGCTGTGTTATATAGTAGTTACATAGCCTGGTAGTTTTTAACCTTAATGCCAAGCCTTGGTCTGTGGTTATGGATGGATGCTGGAAAACACCTTTTACTTTCAAGAGTACCAAACCAAATGGTACATCTGACATGCAGCAGTGCCTCACCTATCCATTTTCATTCATTTAAATTGGGAGTTTTGGGTAAGGTCATGAGTTAGGCACAGAGACCATGGATTCAGCCTCCTCTCAGGCCAAAGTGTTGCCATTTAATTCCAACAAGCATCTAAGTCATTAATGTTATTTAAACCAAAACCATTTCATATTCTGCAGATAATGACTTTACATTCTCTTCCTAAAAATTAATAATTGAACAAGTGTCTCTAATATATTTTAGTATTTGTGTTGCAAGTAGCAGCTAAAAACCCACCAAGATCAGGGCTCCCTTGTGCTGAATAAAGATGCAGTGAAAAACAGATTGTAGACAAGAAACATACATTGTAAATAATTAACACTAGAGGAAAAAAAATTGAAATAATTTGATCCATCCTTCTGTCACACTTTTTTTCTTATTCGTCTTCTGTATCATCTCAAACTCACGCTCATCTAGTTCTGTTTTGCAATAGGACTTATCCATCTTATCCAGTTTTAAACTTCTTTTTTCAATGCTAAAAGGAAAATAGGTGAAGTGGAAAATACTGCACCTACTTTCCTTGATGAGCAATGCACATTTTCAAGCATGTGGGCTTCAGTAAACTCTTGAACAATGTTGCAGATACCAACAGACTTGTATGAGACATAACTTTGTGTGTGTGGTGTTATCTCTCTTTTGGTTGCAGTATTTCCTTCTGCAGTACTGAAATACTTTAATCTTCCTCCAGTTTGGCAGTTGGTTTATGAAATGTTTATTCATTTTCTTTGCATTTGGGATGGAGCTGAAATTAGCACGTCCATTTTCTTGTTTAAACAAGAGAAACTTCAGTGTAAATAACATCTCGTCACACAAATGCGTTTTTTGTCCTTTCACTGATGTCAGAACAAAATGAAGGATGATATTTGTGAGGAAAACAAAACTAACCCAAATCTCTTTCCTAAAGCCAACAGAGGGAGCACAAACCTTTGCATTTTTGTGAGACTTTTAAAAAATAGGAGGTTGGGTCTACCACAACTTACCCTTCCAGTGAGAGCATGGCAGGTTTAAAAGCTGTGGAAATATTTTAAGTCTTAGAAACTTCTTCCATTGACTGCTACAATTTGCACAGATTTGGGATTTATCTAGCTGTCTTCAGTGTGTTCCTGCTGCACTTTCTTTATTATTCTTTTCATTCAACCTCTTGACTTTCCATTGATTTTTTTTTTCCATATACAGATGTAAAATGTACCTTCCTCTCTCCCTTCTCAGCACCCTTTGGCCAACCCTACTGCTGCTGTGGTGCTGCCCTGCAGCTCAAAATGCTCTACTCCCTCCTTCTGTGGAGTGACTCACACCACAGCTGGGAATATGTTTCTCCCAAAGCTTGTTGTGCAATGTCTCTTGAAACTTCAGGTGAAAATACAATCTGATAAAAATGGAAGACTTGAATACTCTGCAAGGAAAACATGAAGAGGGTCCATTTCTTCCTCTCTCTGCAACAGCATTTATCATTTCACCCTGTTTTTACTGATAAAAAAGCACCATCTATGTTCATAAAAGGACACCTGGGGTGTTTTGGGGTGGTTTCTTAGACCTGTTGAAGGACAATCAGCCAGGTTCTCCAGTGATGTGTGTTAGCATAACTCTAATTTAGTGAAGCTCACAGAAATGAGACTGTAAAATTGTTGTCACCTACCTTTGTGCTTGGATGTCCTTCCAGAAGACATGCTCCTTAATGCTCCAGTTCCAGCACAGCTTGTTCAGAAAGACGTAGGTGCGTGGATGTCTGTGATACCCTGACTGCAGGACAGACGTGCAGCTGACAATCATTCTCTGTGGTGCAGGAGACCTCCTCATGCACCAGGGCGTTGTGCAATGCATGGCTGTGTGGCTTACCATGAGACATTGCCTCTTTTTCCACAGTTGTGCAAGGTTCAGGCCTCTATCTATTCAGACATTTAAAACAAGTGACCAGATGCTGTAGCCTTACAAAAGCACTACACATAGCCAGCTGTGCCATATAAATCTTAGACTTCTTTTTTTTTTATCATCAAGCTGTGGTTTGTTTGTGGTGTCTCATTTTTCCATCAGCTAGACATTCCTGTCCGTGCTTCCCATTTATTTGTTGGGATCACATAAAAACGTAGCTTTATTTATGCGTATGCTCTAATCCAGAACATAAACTGCTGCAGCCGACTCATCATGTATTGTCTGAGGGAATGCACATCGTAAAGCGCACACGTCACACCAAGAGCTTTCTTATAACTCTGTGCAGTCCTTTTAACTGGATCTCTGCTTTGGCCATCTGTTCTTTAATATTATAATGAATATTTCACACTTATCGCTGCTTTTGTTTGAGGATCTCTCACTTTTTTTTTTCCAAGTTGACCTATTGCTATTATCTCAGTGTTTCAGACAGTGTAACTGAGGCACAGACAAGTTGGGTGACTTGCCAAGGTGATGTGTTTGGCAAGAGTGAGAATGAGACTTGCCCCTTCAGCTTTCTGTTTCCTATTCCTCTTTGCTCCGTGCTGTTGCAAGTATGGTTTGGGGTCAGCCTGCAGTAATAAGTCATATTGTTCAACTGGTTCTTTGACCTTGACCCAAATGTTATCATTTGAGTTAAACAAATATTCTCTAGTTTGGCTACCAGCATGTCACGGTGTCTGGATACAAAAACCTTGGCAGATTTCAGCTCCTGAAAATGCTCTCCAACAATTTTTGTTAAAATTCTCCAAGCAGTTCAAGTCCAGTGCTGACATTTTCCATGGGCTCAGGTTTAGCACTAAGCACAATCAGGTGGTGTTTGGGGGTATTTTGGGGTAATTAATTGCTTACATGCCTGGCCTGAAGCAGCTGTAGAACTGGGAGAATGCTGAAAGGAAATATTTGTGACTTCTAAATGTCATTCCCAAATCAAACACTTCAGTTGGACCCTTCTGATGGTTTGGTTGGTGTTTCCAGAGGCACCAAGGTGGCAGCTTAGCCGGATGGTGTTTAAGTGTTTTTGTTTATATGCCACATTCTTTGCAGGTAAAAACCTCTGTACAAAAGCAACCATGTATGTGGCAGTCGTGAGCACTGAACTGGAAAAAAATGAAATTCAATCAATGAATATATAGATTAAGCAAATTGCAAAACATTCCTGTACAATGGTTAGAAATGGGTTTTCGGACCAGCATCTCTGGCTTTGAAATTGATAAAATCAGGCAAGCTTCAGTTACGATCCTCTCAACAGATACAAGAAATAAAAATGGAATATCCCCAGTTATTCCTGACAGGATTGACCTGCTTTCTCCCTTAGCTTCAAACCTACAGGGCTTTAAATAAAGTCCAGATGTAACGCATATGAATCTCAAGGAAACAAAAGACTTAAGTCGTGCCCCCATTCAACACCACTCTTGAGTGTCTAAAGACCATCCAAGCTTAATTAGCTCTAAATGGACTTGTGACAGTCCCCTGCTCTTCTCCTACCTTGGGTTGCCCATGACTGTGCGAACCTTGAGGTCAGGTTTGGTGGGCCTTTGAGCAACCTAGTCCCAGGAAAGGTTTCTCTGCTCTGGAAGGGGGTTGGAATGAGATGATTTTCCAACCCAAGGCATTCTATCAGCATTCTATCTTTCTACAGTTTGCCTAAGTCCTGTTGCCTTTGGATACAGCCAGTGAACCACTGATAAAACTGGAGTGATTTGGAGATAGGGATCAATAGCCCAAGGATGCTGTCCACCACAAATTCTGTGAATTAAGAATGGTAGGTGCTGGAAGTGAACATATCTCAGTCACAGCTGAAATTTTTCCACACATTTATGAGCATTTGCAAGGCAGTTTTGTGGAATAAACAAGTAAATAGCAGCATGGAGTGCTATTTCCAGAGAATTTACCAGTTGGAGAAGGACCAAAACCTGCAGAGAAGTAGCTTTGTGATAAGATAACCACTTCAAGGCTGGTGAGTCCTCCCCTGCCAGTGTGCTGCCATTCAATTAATAAAGGGGCTCTGCTAGAGATTAACTGTCTTGATCTGTACATCCATCCAGCAAAGAGATGGTCTTGGTAGTGTTCACCTGATGGGTGGCCCAAGATAAATGTGCTCTCTGTGTTATTTTAACAGTCCCTCTTCATGAGTCAGTGCCCTGGCATCTGCTCCCAAACTGTTCCCATCCTGTTCAGAAAACTGACCTGCATATAGATTGGTCTTAATGATCAAATGTTTAAAAATTCATTGCACAAGAACAGCTGAAAGCAGTTGATTGGTTTGAACTTTATTGTATGCACCTTGATTCCCAGATCTGCAGTAAAGGGGAAGGTCAGCTGGTAAACATTTGAGCAT
The DNA here is from genome assembly GCA_013397195.1 of Hylia prasina. Lineage (NCBI taxonomy): Eukaryota > Metazoa > Chordata > Aves > Passeriformes > Sylviidae > Hylia > Hylia prasina. The sequence continues at coordinate 478,449 of VYXD01008937.1, read as the reverse complement.
TTAAAAATAAAAAGGGATGGATTTCCCGCTACTCGGGCCTTTTATGTTCAACCTCAGTACAGACCTGGATGTACTGAGGTATTTCTCATGTGTATGATTTAAATCCACCTGGACACTGTGGGCCACATCTTCCCTCAGCTGGTGTAAATCAGCATAGTCCCTTTGAAGTTAATGAAGAAAAGCCAACTTTGCACCAGCTGAGGATCTGGCCCAGTGTTACTGTAACTTATTATTTCAAGAATCCGCAGATATTCCTGAGAAATAGCAGAGTATTTAGAAAGACAAAGTTCCTGACCTGATTATTCTAAAAGCACAGTCTTTCAAGACATTAATTGCCCCAAATTCCCTGTGACAAGCAGAGCTGGAAATCTCAGTATGGGGTCAAACTTAAAGTTATACATAAGGGCTCAGAGGGAATAATATACCCAGAGAAATCAAAATGAATGTTAGTATGCACCCCTCTTCTTGATGGTCCTTCTTTATTTTATTTTAGACATAATCTTCAAATATATTTTAATTTTTATTCTGATTATAATATGGAAAAATCAAAACCATTTTTATTCAGTATCATTAAATGGTGGCAGAGTGCAAAAAGTAACAAGTACTATCTTCTTTTTATCAAAGTACGTGCCATATTTGAGAACACGAGTGAGAGCAAACCTGCCATAAATCAGATTTTTTAGGTAGATTGCATATGAAAATTTTGTATGGATACACTATCAAAGAGCCAATCCCAGGAACATTAGGAGGGCAGGAACAGTGATGGAAACAGAATTTGCCTTTTGGGAACCTGTTTGTTTTTCCATGATTTGCCTTCACCGTAGGTGGGAGGTACCCAGCATTACCTGACCAGAGGAGGTGGCTGTGTGATAGCAAATTGCTCAGAGCTGCTGTGAATCAGTAAATAAATACAATGTGTTCCCTGAAGACATCTGCAGTTTGTCAGGATAATTGGTCCAGGAGCATTAGGTGATGCCCATTACTCCGTCTTTGATCCCGCTGCCCTGGTGTGCATTTTTCTCTTAAGTCATGGGAACAAGCCTTAATCACAGCCACACCTTAGGACACCACAGCCATGGCATCATGTCCGTGGGGGCTGAGGGATCAGCCCCAAAAGGGGTAATTCCCACAGTGCTCTCCTGTTTTATCCCTGGGGAACGTGCACCAGGTGTAACAGCACCTCTTCATGCATATGCATGGGAATGAAGGGATGGCATCAGCCCTTAGAGGCTCCCCAGCCCCATTTCAACTTTTCCAGCAGGATTTCCCCAACAGCAGGCACAGGACTTGCACTAATCCCACTCCCAAGCAATGCTTGGGACAAAATTTCTTAACTTTTTTGTCTGCAAAGTCCAGGTCAGTTCTTACCAGCTTGAGCTCTAGTATTTATTATTCCTGTCTTCCAACAAATATGTGAAATTCACTTTAGTTTAAATCACTCAAGCATGGCAACTCTAATAATGATGTTTTAATAGTGTCTACAGTGCTAAAGTTTGTTGAAATCTGATATCTGAGGCTAGCTAATATAAGCAGTATCATCCCCCTTTTAATAAAACTGTTACTCTAATGGGGAACTCAGTTGTACTTTACTGATAAAGACTAATGATTTTAAGCATGACTTTTTCCTCCTGTATTTGTGATTTTCATTTCAGCCGAGATTACTCTGTTGTTTCAGCACACAAGCAGTAATGTTCTGCCATCTAAGTACATTTTGTTCACCTCAGAGAATTTAGGTAACTAATTATCCAGAGCTACTGAGGCGGTTACTGTTTGTTTCCTGTTCTATTGCATAGCAATATACGTTTTCTGTAATGGAACAAAAATAATCCAAATTCTTTGCTCTGTATACCAAGAGCTCCCTTTTAAAATGCTTGGTTCTGTTGCCTGCAAATTTTTTTGTAATGAGGACTCTGGATCAGCTTAACAAGGTTAACATTGTTTTGGGGGTTGCAGATGTGGACTTTACATAGTTTTTAATGAAATCAAGCCCAAAAGAGGCTCAATAAACAAATGACAATGTTTGGAAAAGAGAGGAGCTCATTTCCTTTGATAGGGTGCAGGGAATTTAACCAATCTGTGTTTATAATTACTGTCTGGTTTAGTTAGTGCGAAAGAATCTACTTGTTACCAAATTATAAATAAACAAACTAGACCTGCTTTTTCCCATTCTGCAGCAGTCTTCTTAGAGTTTATTTTCTTTTTATTTGACTACAGAGCACTTACTGTACATTTAACATTTAATACTCAATTTTTTTGGGGGGGGTTGGTTTTTCAGTGGATTTGGTTTTTGTTTGGGTTTTGGGGTTGGTTGTTTTGGTTTTTTTTGAGGGGGGGGTTTTGATCTCCTTTAAATATATATCACTACTTCTGAAATTCTGGACTGTTTGGCAAAATTTGCACCTTGTCATTATATTATCTATGAAATACTTTTACTCTATCAAAACTATCATTGTTAGTTAAAAATAGTCAGGGGGGTGGAGGGGTAGGAGGGGAAAAATCTGTTGTCCACATTTTGATCCTTGGTAATTTACCAAAGATATCATTTTTCTTGGCAGTCTTCTGTATAGGCTAAGTTGCTACTGCTTAGTTAATTGTAAACCAAAATCAAATTAACAGTCTTTGAAGGTTTTGGCTGCTACAAATGTGGAATTTTAAGCAAATTAAAAATCCAACATTTGGACTGCCTAAAACGACACAACTTGCTGTCGTGGAAATTAGAGTCTAAATTTTCAGTCACACAGAGTTGCAGACACTATAATAGATCTAATTTTTGTATAGCTCTTCAAATCTGTATTCATGATTTATTATTCCTTTTTCTTTTTAATTCTTTCCATGAAATATGCAGATTTCATTTTAAAATCTTTCTGTTTATTTGGAAATTAAGGTTCATTTCAACTTTGCATTAGCCATAATTAGCCTGAAGATTTTTTTTCATTTATTTAGAAGGAAGTAATTAAAATTGCAATTTCTTGCTCTCCAACAGTAGTCACAGAGGTACAACATTATTTAGCAAGTGACTGGTTTTGTTCCCTTGCATAACTCTATGTTTTTGTGATTTTGTGAATTCTTTATAGTCAGCACCAGGGGTTTTTTTTAACTGGGATGTGAGTTTACCTTTGTTTTGAAAATTGCATAAATCTATCAGGAAATTCTGAAAAATCAATAAACTAATTTTATCGTTAGAGATATGTAAAGCAGTAAGCACTTTCCAGATGTGGCTGAGGATAGAAGCAAAGAAAACTGCTCTGTTCTAGGAGAGGAAAAACTGTTGACATTTCTTTGAAGTATAATCTCTTTTGTTTATTTGGCTTTTAATAGCTTCCAGCAGTTAGCTGCATATTTTTAAACTGATGTTGCTTGCATACTTATTTTCTAAGGTTTGTGAGTGGCATTCATTGACTGCCATATGTTTAAAGGCTAACCTGGATGCTGATGAATGAATGAGATTGATGAGGAGAAGGGAGTTTTAACTAAAGATGGACTCGAGCTAAAATTCTCGATCCACGCATTACCTGAACTCTGAAAGTATTTGAAATTCAAACAGCCAAGGCTGGATTTCACAAAGGTTTATTTCATTTCTGACTTCATTGCTGCTTATACAGGATTCTGGCTGCTTAGCAAGAATTAAAATACCTAGGTAGGAAGTCTAACACTTTCAGCCCAATGTTATAAATCGCCATTTTTCTCCAAGCAGAAATTCTCCCTGTCAAAAAATTACCTGGAAAGTAGCCAATTGTACAGTGCCATGGGACTTTTATACCACTGTACTTTCCTAAAGGTGTCATATCAAACACATGTCCTTGGCCTTCCCTCCACCCTGGACTAGGGAACATTTCCAACCGGAATCTGGACGCTGCTCATTGATTCATTCATGACTTTAACTAGGACCTTAAAATGATGTTCTCACTTCCCTGTGCCCAAACTGCTAGAATATTATAGAAGAAGTACTTTGTTGATAGATCATTGGAGAGTAGGATTTGTGAATAAAACCCTTCGCCGACATCTTGTGCTTTGGTGGAGCATGAGGCTTTTTTTGGCTAGTACACAAAATATTTTAGATATTTAACTCCACAGGTGTTGGTGTGAAATAGGTACCTATGCATTTTCTGGAAGGCTGGACCTTGCAATCCAGCACCTACCTGGGTGAATGGGAAGCTTCCTACTCTGGATGAGGCCCATTGTGTCCAGGTCCTTTAGCCCATCTGTAAAATGGGAGTAGAAATACTTATCTAAATCCATAATGAGATTTCAAACTATTGGTCTGGAAAGTGCTACAGAAGTGTGAAACCCTAATGAAGAGGAGAGCAATTATTCCAAATGTATCAATTTGCAGTGTAAGAGTTTTTAAAGAAGTCATTATGATTTCTTAGTATAAATGTACCTATTCAGAAGAATGGCTTTACAAATCATTTATTACTGTAATAACAGCTATTTTGAGCTGAGATATCAGGGTGCAATCCAAAGCCCATTAAAGTCAGTGGAAAGATTCCTACAGATGCTAGTGCATTTTATGTCTGTCTTTAAGCACATGCTTAATATTAAAGTCAAGGAGACTTAAGTGTCTACCAGAAGTTAAGTATTGAAACAGGCCCTAGTCCTTTGTCTCATCCTGGGCAAAAAATGTTCCTTCAACGAGACTTCTTAAGGAGAAGTAAATCAACCACCCCAAAATTTTCACTTCTTGAGTGTGAAGCTCTGGTGCACAAGGTAACTCCTCTCCCTGCTGGGAGTACAAGTGTGGAGCTGGCATTTTACCTTGCAACTTATTGGTCCAGCAAATATGCACACCGTATTAAATATTAAATGGGTTATTAAAAAATATTCATGTGACGAGCAAATTTAACACAAATCATTAGATCTGGTCTAAGTGGCTGAAAAGGGGTTGACATTGAAAAATGAAAACTATTTTGGAAAGTAAGTGGAAACTTAAAAAAAACTCAAAACACAACTATATATGAGCTCTTGACATTTCCTAATGATTTATGTAACATACTGTATGAGAATACAATTTAATTTGACTTCAGATGCACTGTTGGCTATTGCCAAACTCCAGCAAACAGTAAGCATTTCAGACTGAGAGCAGCTTATTTTTTTCTACAAAAATAAATAAGATTGAAACAAACTACTCACTCAGCCTAATCATTTTTTTTATTATTTAGAAGGCTATGATTGGCTATGAAATGTTTTGTGTGGAATGAGTATATTATTTCAGTGCCACTTTTCAAGGAAGTTTGTAATTGTCCTATGTACTTTTAAAGTACAAACACTAATTATGTCTGGTTTGATACATTTTAATGGTCTTGGGGTTCTACAAATTAATGGTCAGGGAGCATAACAAATTAACTTTCTTTTGGTTTCTGGGTTGAAACTCATCACAAAAGGCTCCTTACATATTAGTAATAAAATTATTCCAAATGATGCTACTTGAACAGTTGCTTTAGCTACATATTAAGATTTGCTCTGCTTTTCATGTGTTTTCCATCAAGGAAGTCTGTGGTTACCTTCCTGATTCTGCTGGACTGGAAAAACATAGCTAATATGGTGTGATCTGGAGAAAGCTTTGATGCAGGGGCTTTACAAATAAACCTCCAGATGCCATATGGTTTACATTCATCTCTCAATTTATTTCCTATAAATGTCTATTGAATATTCCATTGAACCAACACATGTGAAACTAGAGCTGGAAAAGAGAGCGAGGTATAGAATGCTTTGTGGCAGCATGTGATTATCATATTTCTTTTCCAATATTGCTACCAGCCTTAAACGCACGGTAAATTAGTCAGATGCCAAAGTTCTCAGAGTTAGGGTGGAAAATAAAGAAACAATATTTTAAACCTTACAAAAACAAACACTCCTCTCTAGCATGTTGTAATGTATCTCTCACACTAGAGCTGGTTCTCCTCTGCAGTAAAGCTGACTTTGTGTTTGGTTTCTGTCACTAGAAAATTTAAGTCCAGGAGAACTCTATTGGAAAAAGAAAACACTGTTAAAACTTTGCAAAGGAAAAACAAATTAAGGATAAGAAGGTTAGATGTGTGTTTGGGCTTGATTAACTAATACTGTGTATCAGAGCTCTCCACCCTTCTTAGTTTCTCTTCCTTCTGAAGTCCAGCAGCATAACTTAAACAAGTCAGAATAGCTCATCTCAGTCAATGGGCCTTTCTTAGGGCTAAATTTGCTCAAAAAGAACTCCACTTCTCCAAATGTTCCTCACAGTAGAGGTTACATCCCTAAAAGGAACTCTCCATGTACGATTTGGAGCTTCTCTCATCTCTGTGAGCCCCCATGCACAAGTACCCCAGCCCCTGCTCCAGGCACTTGGCTATTGGAAGTTATGTCTGTAAATTAAGAGAAGGACCCCATTTTGGTACAGACGAGGAAAAAAGCTTCTGTGGAGATGGACTAATTTGTTTTACAGAGCTAAACTTTTCCATAACCCAGCTTTAACGAACTTACCAGCTCGGACTTTTAGTTTATGTTGATCAAAGGAACATATTTCTGTGCAGCTTATAGAGGAGCTTCCCTCTCCTCCAAGACAAGTTGGTTTGCATTTATCCATGCTTCTGTCTGAGACAGAATGCAAATTTCTCACCTACCCAGACTGTCTACAGAAGGCTGAAAACCCATTTAAGACCTGCTTATGCCTTACCAAGCTTATTAGCTCAAATACCAGAGGCAGGAAATCTTTCCCCTTAACTCATTTCAACTAAGAATTTATCTGGAGGAGTCAGTAGTGCATCTAGTCCGTGCTGGTCCTCTAGATGTGATTTTATTTTAGCCAAGAAACCTTGAAAAAGTGACTCTTCAGATCACTGACCAATATATTAGAGAATTACTGTTATTCATCTGTCTTTATGGTACCAGCTTGAAAAGCTCCAGTCAGCAGCAGAAAGTCCTATTCATTGCAGCTGAAAGCCAGGCTTCGTTATAATGTGAGTTCCACAAATAGCAAAAACAGTTAGGAAAGCAACCAAATCCACAGATGAAAAATAAGGTAACTAAATTTTTTACTCCATGCATCATCCTCTTATGTTCCACTGGAGACTAGGGCTGGGAAATCCTATATTTAACATACTAAACTTTGATGTCTTCTACAGGGATACTACTCAGGTACGTTTGATTGAAGAAATGAATGGAAAAAAATCTCTTTGTTTATCCTCAGCCATAAAAGATATTAGAAACACTTTTCATGTATTTTCCATATTATTACTATTAGTAGTAGTATTAGTGTTAGTATTACTATTAGTATTGCAAGGCAGAAACTGCCAGATGCTGCTGGGAAGAAATCTTTAGAGCTTCCTTTGAGATAAGATATTGGATTATTAAAATTAAAAAGGCTAGAAAATTAGTCTCCTACATAGTCACAATGGCCTTGCACAGGTTCTGACAAAAGTATTGAATTGCTAAGAAATTTGTCAAAACAACTGGCATGTAAAAGAAAAACAAACTGCTGGCAAGCAAATTATATTATATACCAGTGTGGAAATATCAGTCCCTTCCTATTCAACTCCAAGAGCAATAAAAAAGGACTTTTTACTGTTCCCATGTACAGTAAATGTAATAATTTTCATTTTTGTAAAGTGTTATCATTTCAACTAAATTTCATCAGTGACTCACCGGTTTCTTCTCTTGGCAGTTTGTTACCACACTGTCCTCTTGGATGGAAAAAAAAAAAATAAAAGAAAGCTTTCAGTATAGGATAGCATGGAGATTTTTCAATGTAGTAAGTAAGGAACAGCAATTTTGACTTATCTTTACATGTCCTATAAGTTTTTGGAGGAATGAAGTAGGGCTGTGAGGAGGTGAGCCTCTTCATCCCACCTGCCAGCTTCCCTGTTCCTTCCCCTCAAGATCCCATCTTGGACAGCCTTTCCTTATTTTTTTTATTTAGTTGTTAAAATACTGAATAGCTCCCAAATACACCAGCAGCATGACGTGCTGTATTTTCAGAATACTCTCACTAAATACCAAGGGAGTCCTGGAAAAAGCACATCAACACCCAAGGATCCAGATCCAAGTCTTCTCTTCCTTTGGCTTCCTATCTCCCAGCCTCATGATCCCACATGGCCTCTTGACTGACATTCAGCTGCAAAATGTTCCTTGCCTGTTCTCTACCTCTCCAGTTCAAAACGTCTGGGTAACAAACCTATTTAAAAATACTTCTCCTGTTTGTTCTCACCCCTATTTTCTTCCTAAGGCAAATTCCTGCTGCAGTTCCCACTCACTGAGCAGCTGGGGATGAGAAACCATCCCAAAAGTTTGGATGGAGCCATAGGTTTTGTGCTGGTGTCCCCAGGTGGATGTGTGTCCTACACCCAGGTGAGTGAGGAGGGTGACAAGTCACGATGCCATGGCTTTGCTTTCTTCACCCCAGTGGAGATGCCTTGCATTGACAAGGGGGTTGTGCCCAGTTCTGGTGTGTCTCAGGAAATCCACTTCAGGCCTGAAGGCATAACCAAGCAGAGTTGGTTAGGGCATTACAAATGAAGCTTACAATTTCCACAAAAAGCCCATGTTTGTGCCCAAAGCAGTGCTGTTCAGGTTTTTTTGCACTTGTGCAGTATTGGGCAGGATGTGACCAGGAGACAGCACTGAAGCAATGTGATAGGCTGTGCATGTGGAACAACAATCACACAGATAATGCTGCTAAAAACAAGGCTTTCTTATCAACCAAGCTTAAACAAATTTGACTTGTGCAGAGCCCCGAGGTCATGCTGGCCTTCAGTGTGGGTGCTCTTTACCTCTCCCACAATCAACATTGCTGCTCTTCTTGGCCAGGAGTCTGTCTCCATCACTGTGAAGCTTCCAGGGCAGGAGTGCTCTGGCATTTCCTGAGCTGTCGCTCAGTTTCAGCAGCACTGCAGCTGTTGCATAAGTTTTTACCTTTTGTTTCATACCTCCTAGGGATCAGTCATGTGTCTGCTGCTTAGAAATAATTACATGGGTTATAAATGCTTTCTTACATTATTCTACAATGCTCAGCCAAGTCCTCATACTCAGCTGCTATAATAAAGCCAGGTATTTTCTCATACACATTCAAGGTTTTCAGACACATTCTTCTACGATGGCTCTGCTGTTGTCTTTGTCCTAGATGGAGTCTGCCAAAGATCACTTCCCAGAATGATCTTATTCACCAGAAGCAGCATGGAACAAACTCTCCAGCCTGCTAGGAACTGGACACTCACATGGAGAGTTTCCTTAGTCAGTGTCAAGGAAAAACATCCCTGGGGTCATTCCCTGCAGTACCCGTTAGACACACGGCTACGGGAAGAGCCTCTTTGGTTGCTTCAGCCCTTAGGAATGGGAAGGGTGAGCACAGAGATGTCTCTTACCTCTCAGAGCCATGGAGAAAGGTGGCACTGTGCCCAAGGCAGAGATCTGGGGAGAGAAAGGAGCAGTCTCTCTCTTGACACTAGGCAGATGGGGCGTAAGAAATGGATTTTTTTTTGCTAAGCTTGCAAAACAGGGAATTCAGCCAGGATTTACACTCTAACCTGCCTCTTCCATCACTTAGCCCGACACTTTACTCTCTAAGATCCCAACTAGCTGTTGCTTAAGAGTAGAAGAACTGAAATTCAGACTACATTAAGCCTCTCAATGTTTAGCATATCCTGAAATTGTCAGATTTCACAGAGTTTGTCAGTCCAGGGTCCATGTTCTGCAGATACTGGTTTCCACAAGTCCCATTTCTTCTGCTCATCTGGCCTGTGGAGCCAGCTATGAAATCTCAGACAATGGCAGACAGAAACAAGTAAATGAAGGAAGATGATGGTGATAGCCATGTCCACCACAACTCTTGTTTTCAGCTTTAATTCATCACACAGCTGATGCTATATCCCCTTCTGGGCTTCTGGGATTAGAGAGGGCTTTTTTACTCTTGTGAAGCTCAAGCTGGAGTTAATTGACTATCACAACCTGGTTTTCTGTCTACTCTACTGTTCAAATCTTCCTTGCCTTCCATGATTCCAAGCTTTAACAAATAACTAGAAACCATGAAAAATCAGTCACTGTGGGAGAAGGGAGGAAGCCTGTACACTTTGAAGCAATATTTATGCTGAAACGTGGGATGTGCTCTGAGAGCACAGTCAATTCATCTCTACAGGACGATTCATGCTCAGGACGTGGTTCTAGCCACAGCCAGGGAAAATACCAGAACTTAAACTATATCTAGTACCCATTTTGGGGGAGGAAGGTAGGGAGTGGATGGAATTCATGTGGTTTTTTTCCCATCTTGAAGGGAAGGGCCTGACTGTTTCCCTTCAAGGCTGCAGTTACTGAGCAGAGCTCACTTTGTAGTCCAAATTGAATTGTCTCTCTTCCTGAGAGTGCTGGGATTTAGATGACAGTTCCTATCAACTGCCTCATTCTTGGCATCTCTTGAGCTCCATCCTGATGGATTTAAGAACCACAAACCTAACCTCAGTGTTGTAGGTTCTGCTCTATGGCAAAGCACCTGTGTCTGTGCAACAGTAGGCACCTAAATACCCGTTGTGGGGAGATTTGGGTCCGTGCCAGTAGATTCTGCTAAGAAACAACACAAAACTCTTCACAGGTACAACAGCCTCCTCTTCCACTTACAGGCATTTCCAATGACCAGCACAGGGAAGAGACAGAGCTGAAGTTTCACTTGGTGTTCATATCAGGTCAAACTGAACACCTTTGATGGACTCACTCATGGGGGATTTGTAAAAGTGCTAAGTTTTCTGTATTTGCATTTTCATTTCAGTACTAATTGAAGGGAAGGGATAATACTTGGTCAGCAGAAACAGGAGTTGTCTCCCTGAACACACAGCCAGACAGATCTGATGAGGAGGACACAATATATTTATACAGACCTTTTTCAGAGTGGAACCACACTTTAAATATTGATTTTCACTGGCATGCAAAATGCTGATATCTATAGTCAATTATGTCACTGCTTTATTATTTTATTTTTAAAATAGATTTTCTACATGACAGGGTAGATCCTTAGTTCTCAGCCAAAAGAACCATCTCAGTAACATGCAATGAACTGTGGGTTTGACTGAAGTCCAGCTGGAGAATAAATTTCAAATCCAATTAATTGTAAGCAATATCTTTGAGGCATTTGAAGAACTGTATCTTGCTTAAAATTTTCTAGTCTATAATACATATATGTTATATACAATAGTGCATGTTTATATATACACACGGGAGACATAGATATTGTATATATACACCAGTTACAGTACTATATACAAAATATTTGAACTTGAATGAAAACTTTTATGCATTTTAGGAAAGTGTATTAGGCTGTGCCTGCTCACATGATAAACTCATGATATGGCAGTTATATAGTTCAAGTGTTCTGTACTCCCAGTATTCATTTAATATTTTGTAATAACAAGCATAAAACATCCTGCTATAGGGTTGCATTCAAACGTTCAAACTGGGGTAAGTCAGGGCTACCCATGCCCATTCCCTCTGAGCTGCTGGTAGTTGTGTCATGCAGTTTTGAATTCTACTGTATCAAAGGCAAGACCTGCAGTGACAAAAAATTAACTGTTTTGTCTTTTGCTAAACTAACCCCACATCCCTGTTGTCCCATGAGGCAAACACTGTACATGAAGATTATTCCAGAAATTCTTGCCTCTGTCAGGCACAGGGACTCCATTGCCATTCCCCCATGGGTGGGGAACCAAAGGCTCACAGCCATCCAAAATTCTTCTAAACCCTCAGATTTAGGGTAGCATTGTGGCCACCACTGAGACTGGCAGTGGCAATTTTGCCTTGCTGTGCCTTTAATTTCCCATCCATCAGTCCGGATTCCCAGTGCAATTTGGTAGCCTTTGTACCGAGATAAGCAATTTGTTTTATCTTTGCAAGAATGGTTGTCCTGGACTTCCCTAGTAGTCATCCCAAGGGTGATGACACATCCATATGACATCTGAAACAATGTATGCAAGATTACCTGACCACAATTTATCAGGGAAGTAGATGAAAAATGCTTTCATTTAACTGATTAACATTTAATTAACATTGTTAATTAACATTGATTTTAACTTTTTCAGCTGAAGTGTTACACTTAACACTGACCTTAACTTTTAAAACCAAAGCTAGGTGTTAAGAAAGCTTGGAGAAAACTATGATTGATATTATGCATTATAATCTAGCTGTATGAGATCTGTGTTGAAGTTATGGAGTAATGTGCATTGTACCATATAAAAGTCTAATGATAGTTAATGTTAGTTAATTAAGATGAACACTGAATGGTATTACCCTGTCTCATATGGGTATTAACATCATATTAGAGTCTAACAAAATATTATTTTAGTTAAAATCACCTATACTGACTCAGTCTAGTTTCTCTCTGAAATGAATTCTGAATCCGATTAAACTGCCTTTTTCAAAACCATATGATGCTCCTGGATCTCAACACAGCAAATAGAAAAACAGGGATATAGTCTGATAACAAATGGGTCTTCTTTATTGAGTAAAAATAAAGAGAAAACTTTATACTTATGTTCAGGAATTCTAGGATCACGGAGCAGAGATCACTACTTTATTGCAGAAAAATGCATTAGATTATTCTGCTCATAAGCTTAGCATGCTCCATTTTCAACTGATAAGGTTTTTCTTCTGCCTTTTCACATGCTCCCATCCTGAACTCCTCCTAATGAGCTGTTAATCCAGAATGACATTTCACAGAGACACATAACAGACACAACCAGCACTGCTGCAGATCCCAGCACAGCCCCTGCACCTTCCCTGATCACAGAGCAATCAGCCTGCTCCTGCCTTGCCCCCGACCACAACAGGGATCAACTGAGCACTTAGCTTTTTGTAATCCCAGGTGTATTTAGCTACAAGGAGTTAGAGCCCCTTGCAGGGGGCTCAAATCACTGATGGGTACATCATTTACTTCTGAGACAGGTCACAAAGGGCTTCTGATCTCTATCCGTTCCCGTGTTGGAGACGTCCCTGTACACACAAACATGGGACAGGTATGTAAGGGATTTCTCCTTGTGAATGTAGTGCAGGGCATCAATTAGAGGTTCATAGTCTGAGGCAAAAAGCAGTATCTAAAGAGAAGAAATATGCAGAAATGCAAGAGTGCATATATCCTTTAAGCACATGAATATACATGTGATATTAAATGTGAGAAGGATTTAAAGAGACCGTATTGTACCTTTAATTAGCAGGTGGTGCTTCTTAGCATTGTAAAAGAGATGAGCCCTGTTAAGTGATCTGGAGACGAGCATAATGACTTCAGCACTCGGGTTATGAAGGGCATTTCTATAAAGAGAGGAGTAGTATTAAACAGCCAAACTCCCCATACAGTCATATTTATTCTCCATAGTCTTATCAGCAGAGCCAGGTGGTCATAGGGTTGGTTGATGCAGCTGTGAGAGTAAAGCAAGGACCAAATTTCCTAAATAAAATTTGTATTGCAAGAGCCTGTGGAAAGAGAGAGGTGTAAGAGGAGGTAGGTGTGAGAGCGACATCAAAATTCTGGCTTGAGCAAAAGGGGAAAGCAAAGAGCAACCTCACCAGGTCAGACTGCATTTGGAAAGCAAGTTGAGGTCCATGGATGACAGGCAAAACTTATTTCTTTCTCTTTTTCTTTTGAGCCAGTCTCTATATCTGATGATTTTTCTTCAGTGCCCTTCACTTTTGTGGCCATTTCTGGCTTCTCCTTGACTCCAAACAGTTCAGGGTATATTGCAAATTTTGCCGAAATATTTGGCCAAAAATGCAATTGCCATGACAGTTCCAAGCATATTCTTAACTCCAAGATGAACAGGTGCTTTCTCCTGCATAGTAGGTGGCAGAGAAAACTTTGTTTATCCTTTCACAAAATTGAGAAAACAGAGGTTTATGTCTTGGCAGGAAGGTGGCACCTCCAGCATCCCAAAATCTTTCTGCCACACAATGCCATCTACATTTTTCTCACCATGACCATGCGGTGAAGACCACAAGAAGTCTTTTATGGCTTTTTATAGATGTAACAGAGAATTTCAGAAACAGAAGTTGCACCAATTTTGAACATATTTGTGTCAAGAGAAGCTTCACAATGAGAAAAGGCAACTGATTCTCGAATGCACAAGCATTACAGCAATGTCCATATGAGGTCCTGTCCTCCTCAGACTGTCCTTTGGTGTGATTTTTGAATGGCACTGCACAGGACCCAGGTGCTGTGCTACAGAAGATAATATTCTGAGGGTAGCATCTGACCCCTCTGTGAGCTCCAAAAGCAATTGTGTTGGTAACTTTGCATTTGCCTGTGGGGCTCTCTCATAATTAGGCTATTCATGAGCTATGGGGGTTGCTTTCTACTTGTGAATGATTTTTTTTTCCTTTGACTTATCTTTGATTCCTAGGAATTTATGCATTTTTATTTGCTTCAGGATCCAGTAATGTACAAATCTGTTTTTAAGATCTGCAATATATGCATTTGCCCCATGGGATGCCTCCCTGGGCCCATATTTGTTTTTGTGTGTAAATATGCACAGTGGCCTCACTGCTGCTCACACATCAGAAGTGATCACACTGAGGTGACTGATCATGAATCAAAATTAAAACCACCAATTGGCATTAAAGGTCACATCTTTATTAGAATTATTCCTCCAAATGCAATTAGCTGCACACCAATATGTGGGGAGGAGGAATGGAGGGTTTCTGTGAGTCTGATCCAATCCTGACCCAACTTACACCAACGGTGTGTCATTACCTTGAATAGAGTTTCTTCCAGCTGGTGGTAGAAAAACAACTTATCTTCCACAGCCTCACCTCTCCCAAGGGCAGCACAAACAAAGGAAAGGAGATATTAACACTCCTGGTCTTAAGGAAACTAGGTTTGTTTTCTTTCTTTTCTCCCTCTATTCTATTTATAAGTGATGTCATTCCTTGCCCCGTTGGTTGAAGTTTCATCAGCACATTTGCTGTGGATGGGCTGCATTTCCATGGCAGTCACTCAATAAAGTGACAGGGTGATGATGCACTGAAGAGAGCAGGGAGAAAAAAACAAATCAGTGGGATTAGTCTGATGAGTTCAAGAGGTTATTTGTGCCAACAAATTAACAGTAAGGCTTAATCCCCAGGGGCTGCACGTAAACCATGGTAAATGAAATCTAAGATGAAAATATGCATAAGAATTCAAAGAGCAACTGAGCATCAACTTTAAAAAGTGAAGGGAAAGATCCAGCAGGAAAAAAAATATGTAGGCCATTCACTGGGGGTGTGAAGTAGAAAGCACCAGTGAGCCCCTCACTCAGTGAAGTGCAAGAGTGCAGCACAAGCACTGCTTCACCTGCCTCCAAAGTGACCAGCACTGCTTGCTCCCAGAGACAGCCTGAGGTTGCACAGACCCTTGTGCAGATTATTTATGTTGCAGAAACAGGTTTGTTGAAGTTTATGTACATAATAATCTTTATTAGACCAGCAGATGTGGTTATCTAGGTTCTTCTTCAGGGCTGAAACGGAAGCAGCAAACCCGCATGTGTCCGAAAGCAGGTCAATGTTTTTAAAATATACCAATTGATCTAATAAAAGACATTACTTCTCCCAGCAAACCCTTCCTTGAGAACATTTATGGTAGCTCTTATATTCCTGTAACTGAGGGCTTTAAACCATTTTAAAAACATTACACCAGATAGCATCACATCTTCTTTATTTGGAAGTTAATTATTATTTTTTATCATCTTTAAAATGTGAGGAAACACAATTGAATGGACTCTCAACCAAGATAAAATAGGATATCTGGAGGAGAAACAAGTCCTGGACCTTCTCCTTAGCCACAGACCTATCATATGAAGGCGTAAGCCAAATGTCTCTCCAGAAGTTTTTCTTTATGCCTCAGGAGTTAACAGCAGAATTAATGCATTCAGGGCTATATGATGAATTTGAAACTTTGTCCTCAGCATGGTGAAGTTGAAGTAGCACAAAACTGCCTGTACAGAATGGAGTGAAAGTTTGAGGTGTTCCTGATGTATAATTGCACTTCATTCTTAGATGAGAATTATGATGTTAATTTTAGAGGTTTAAAAAAAGAAGGAAACTTTAATTATCATACTTAATGGACACATATTATTCAGCAATATGCAGCTTTTCTAGATGCTCTGTCATTTCTGGCATCTGAAGACAAAATGCACTGTCTCTCTCCCAGAGAGACACAGATACACAGGTGTGTATCTCACAAAATGAGATACAGGTACTGGGTTGCAATCTCTTTGCATCTGTTGGAAGAAACAAAAGGGAGGGAAAAGACTGGTTTTTTCAGGATGGTTTAGAATGGCTTTTCAAGTTGGTTCCCGAAAAAAATACTTGCAAGCTTACCATTTGTTAACTGAGTCTGAGCAAGCAGCTTGGCTTTCAAACAGTTACTCCTTATTGTCTGTCTGAATTCATCTTTCTAACCACAGGGCTCTTAAGTAATGCAATTCCCAAAGCTAAATGCACATACTGAGTGTCTGCAGATCCTCATAATGAAAGTTGCTACCATGTGAAATACCATGTAAACACCTTTCTTCCTCCAGTTTCTAGAAAAATAAAAAAGAAGGAGATAAAGTTCCTATTGATGCATTTTAAATGCAAGGAATGTGTCAAAAGTCTCCCGAGAAGTCGGGTTTCCTTTATGCCACAGCAATGAAGAAGCAAAATGTGTTTTCTTTCTTTCACTTTGTCAGAATGCAGCGCTAAAGTCTGGGGGTCAGGGCTGGTGTCAAATAAACAACTTTACTGTTTTGAATTTTTTAAAGGTTGAAGCTCCAGATAAAACAACTGCCGTTTGCACACAATATGCCCTGTGATCACATGACATGATTGATGATAAGTCAAAACAAATTTTGTTTATTCAGCTTTAAAGTGAATGTGGTGTTCAGATTTTTCTGTGGTTTTGAGTGTTATTAGACAAACAAGGTGCACATATGGGATGTAGTAAAGGTAGGGGCCTGTTTCACCAAAAACGCGTTTCCTTTCGGCACCACTGCATCATCCGCCAAGCCGCCCTGGGCTGGAGATGTCTGCCCCTGCGGGGTGACAGCAGTGCTCCCAAAGCCTTGGCTGTGGTTTTGGCTGCCCTGCTCTCCCAGGAAGGCTGTGCATTGGGGAAGGAGGTCTTCAAGACCCAGGGGACCCAGTAGGTGCAGCAAACATCAGGGAAAAGGCAAAACATTTCTTCTCTTACCGTGGTGCTCTGGCAGGTGCAGTGGTGTTGGAGCATCTGCTGTGGTGAGTCACCCTGTGGAACATCCCTTCACCCCACATCCCTTCAACCCCACAGCCACTGCTCACACCAGGAACTGTGATGTCATGTTTCCCACAGACCATCCCTCCTCTCCTCCCAGCCTTGACGCTGCCCGGGCACCATTTTGGAGCTCTCCTTTAAACTGAAGTTCACTTTCGGGGGACCTTTTCCCACACCGCTGTGTTTTGCCACCTTCCTCCTGCTGAGTAGTCTCTTCCTTGGAGTAGGGTATCAAATCATGGACACATGGAAGTGAGTTAATTCAGCTCCTCATTTCCTCCCCTGGGGTGAGAGTCAGACCTCTTGGCGGTCAGTGGGACACCCCCGTGTGATGAGATACCCCAAAGAGAGGCACAGCCGTGTTGTCTTTCTCCTTGTTGGAATTTGTATTTGTGTCCTCATTTGTGTGCAAGAAGAGCAGGGAGCAGGCCACGGCACTTTGGATGGGAGGATTTTATTATGGTTTTACTGCTGGGCTAAAATAGCAGGTTGAAAGTATGAAGCAAAAAAAACATCAAAGTGCACAGTTATTTCTCTGGTGTCTAAGAAGGCTGTGATATTTGTTTTCTTTAAAAAAACCAAACTTTCCTATGATTATGCTTGAAAATAGGAGTAAGCTAAACTTATATTTTTCAAAGAGGAAATCCAAGGGTTGTTTTTTTTTTTTTTCTATAGCAGTAGAGTTCAGCTGAAAGCAACAATTGTTTTCAATTTTTCTTACAGGAAATATCATACCAATTCATTGGGAAAATACAAATGAGGTCATTTTTTCAAGAGACTCAAAGATTCCCTGGAGAAATATCAGTAATTTCCTAACAACGCTATCGTTTATCCTTGGCCTTTCTTAAACATATTTTTCCAGAATTCGTAGCATAGCCCCTTCCACTGAAACTCCTTCTGTTAGAATAAGATATTTGCTACAAATATTACTGCATATACTTAGATTTTATTTTGAAATCCTACGTACAAAACTTATATATTGGGATACCACAAATAGAGAGCTACTTGATTATTAATATTTTTAAATTAAATGTTTATTTGCAAAAAGAGTTAATGCTACTTAGAGGGGGGAAAAAAGTTGATGCTTAATTTCATCCCACTTAGTGTATTGTAATTATATGATTACCTATAGAAACTTCAGAGTATCGGTTTGCAAAGATCAAAGTTAGTGAAAAGTCAGCATGTAATTAGTTTCTTGCTTTGGAGCATTAGGTAGAATTACTGCAAAGAGGCAAAACTATCATTTTATAGAGACCCTTAGGAGATTTATAATGATGGTAGACAAATATATGCATACAATATCAGTTGGTGTGCTAAAATTTAATTTTAGTGAGGAAATGTGGTTGAAGGTGATCACAATACATGGGGATGTTCTTATTTTAATATTGGTGGATGTTATTATTAGAGAATCATATCAAAAGATATGTCACCAGGGAGAAAATATCATTTATAAATCACTAATGAGTAGCAAACAGTGTTTAGCTTGGAGGTACAAGACATCTTTTCACAATGTGCATTTATGATCAAACACAAAAGATCAACTGGGGGAGAAAAAACGAACAGTAGATCTATATTTTATCTTTTCGTTCTTGGCAACATTTTTGATGGTTAAATGGGGTTACACAATGGATGCACTGAATCACAACCTCTCTATAAAGGCAGAAATAGCCTTTTCCATGTGCAGCAAAGGGCTCACATTTTGGCCCCTAAATGTCATTTTCTTTAAAAAAAAATCTTAATAGATAACATTCCAGTTTTAAGATGGTTTGCACCCAATATTTCAGGGTATTCAAGTCCCTTGTACCCTTCTATGACAGAAGCAGGGACAAAAAATGTCATGTTGGGTCCACCTGTGCACATGTAGAAATTTAGAGGAATTTTATGAGAATTTCAGTGGGTTTGTATTACATGAGAGAAGATATTTCCAAGACAGAGCCCTCACAACATCACACAACACATCAGGACCTCTTTTTCCATCCACATGACATGAGTGATTTTAGCATGGCATTAGAACATATAAGAAGGACCCTGTGGCTAAACACTTAAGATCTAATGGAATAAATGAGGAGAGAGCTAAAGCAAAAATGTGTAGGTGAGAGATTGTCATAAGACACAGTAAAAGAATTACAGACAAAAAAAGGAAAAGGCAACACAGAGGCAGAAATGGGAGCTGGGAGAAATATATGGGGAAAGGAAGGAGGAACTTGAGAGCAGATATGGAGTAAGAAATACCTTAGTGTTTCAAAGAACAGAGAAAAGAAAGTGGTGGCCAGCAGTGGCAGCATTTAAAGGTGGCATTTTATCTTTCTGGAAAACATTACTCATTACATTTCCTTAAAAAAAAAGAAAAAAGGAGGAAAGATAACTTTTGCTAGTTACAAAAATACAGTACTGATGAACTACAGTAAAGAGCTGAGCTATTATCCTAAATTAATGTAGACCCAAAGGTCTGAGGGAAGATGGACTTATGTAAATAATTCAGATATTCATTTTGGTGCCTATAACTGTGAACAATTATTTCAGTATTGCTATTGTATTTGTCCAATACGTATGTATGGTATAATATGAGATTCATCATAAAGCATATAGGACATAAAAAGTTTATTTGTGGATAAAGCAGGGATTTTTACTGTTTTATTTCATGTATATTAATTTGATCTAAATGTCTTGATCTTTATTCTTTCTCCTTTATTAACATCTCTTTTCATGCTGGAATAAATTATCGCTTGCTGCACTCATATAATAAAATAAGTAAATAGATATCAAGGATTCCAAAATTAAATTCCCCTTCAGAGTAGACCAGAAAGTGAAATATCTCACATTTGCCTCATCTTGCAGAACAAAACACAGATTTTGCATCTGCCCCTTTTGGGTTCTTTTTAATGGCCCGCAGCTAGATCTGGGAATATCCTTCATGAACCATTTTTCCAGTCACCCACCTACACCTATTTCTAAGGTCTGTAGGACAGACCAGCACAGGGAGGACACTCAGCCAGCATCCAGCCCCAGTGTGGAACAAAAGGATGCACACCCACCCACACACGGATCAGGCTGCAGCACCACGAGGTTGCTGTCACAGCGAGCGAGGTTCTTAAACCAAGATTAACCTTGAAGCTCAAATGAGATAAAAACAAATAGAAATTTCTCCACAGGAATAAGAGCTTATTATAAAGGAAAGTATTTCATAACTTGCATAACTTTAATTAAGAAAAAAGGCTGGCAGGATATATTCTATCTCAGCAGCCATATGCTTAAATGTGTGCTCAGTGAGGTGCACAGAATGTGTTCACGTCTCATTATTAACTAAGTAGATCTGTGTGTGCAACTTCCTAGAAGTGCTGACAATATCACTCATGCATTTGCATGATGCTCATCCTTTTGCCCATTATGGAGCATCATGTCTGCACCATACTGAGAGAGCTGAGCTGTGCGGGTGTAAACTGAAGCAGATCCTGTAGCAGACCCAAGCGGTTGCAATGGGGTTTCTGAGACAAAAAAAACCCAGACATGGAAGGGGTAAATGAGCGGCTGAAGTGAAAATTGAGAGTTCCTTTAGATAAGGAGACATTTGGGTGGCCTTCTTCCAGTAAATGAAGCTGGCAGGAGAGTTTATGGTAACAATCCATTGCTTCCAGACAAATTCAGGTCACCTTTCCAAGGGGCACAGGGGTTTTGAGAGGCTTAGGACTGTCTAGGATTCCAGGTGCCCTTTGGAGATGCAGCTGGGTCAAATGTTGTGAACTGTCTGCAGGAGAGGTTATAGAGGATGCTATTGGTGAGAAGTATGCTGTGTTTTTAACTGAGGAAATCTGCCAAGGTTTCCTCAGTGGTATCATCAGCCTCTGGTTGAACACTGAGACTGACAAAGGCATAAGGAAGTTGTTTCTATTACTGAGATTACTCTGCATGCCAGGACCATCTGCTGGAGTTATAGTCCTTGGTCTCTGAAGCAATGAGGAAATACCCAATTTTGAGTGAAGTTTTCTGTACGTGCATCTTGGCATAGAGCAGTGTATGAAAGGGAAAGTGGCTTAGGATTGACCCGACTTGGTTTAATTGGTCTCTGGCAAAGGGAAAGGATGGAGGAAGCAGAAGCGACAGGGTGACTGGTTCCTCTTTGGATGGATACACTGATCCTGAGTAATCTTGCATGGATCCAAACTGCAGTCAGGCAGAGAGCATGGCTGGAGGTGTGCTGCCATGAGGTCAGTGAGCCTCAGCACGTCCTCAGACACATGCCAGGCTGCTCATGGAAGCATCTGATGAGTTTTTTTCCTGTTAGGAATCAATGCAGATACAGGTTTGTTCTTGTCTGTATATAATCTGAAACTGCCCCAGTAAATTGTTATGAACCATACAGGGCTTGTAATGGAGGTTACTTTGTTGATCCAGAGACCTTGCAAATAGAAAGGTGAATAATTATATGTACTCTGTCAATTACCTCACTTCGGATCAGCTGACAGTCTACATATGAATTTGTAATGAACCCAGAATGAATCTTTGGCCTCTGTCTGAGTCAGTAGAGAAACATTACAGCCTGGACTTCACTAAAAATTTCTGAGTTCCTAGAAAAATTGAAGAGAGGATGTTGCATGAGTAATATCTGCTAGAAACTGAAAGATTAGAAATGGTCCCAAAGTCTTGGACTTCCATTATCACAGTGGCCCCCAGCTCTTATGATGCTTGGGGCTCAGATACTCAAGCCAGCAGAAAGCACTGGAAGTATCCTCATTCTCACTTGTGTGGCAGAAAATTCAATAGCACAGAGGTCTTGATTTTGCCCTTCCATTAAGAATTGGCAAAAAAATACAACAATTTTTTCTAATAAACATGAAAAAATGAAAGCTGAAGGAACACAGTAAACAGGGGATGATGAAATTTTCTAAGGCAGCCACTATGCAAGGGATGCTCCATTTCCCCAGCTCTTGGAGCTTCATGACTGCTCCTTGTTTAAGATTTTCACTGGAATGTTTCATGGAGATATTTCTCATTTAAAATTAGATATCCTTTCACCAAATCCTTGTCTGAGGGATCAAGAAGGAAAAATGTTTGGAGGCCAATAATGCAGCTAAAATATTCATACATTCCTACCGTAACAGAAAGTTCCCTAATCACAACAGCTACATAAAGCTGTTATGTTGTGTCATTTAGGGCTGATCGTGGGATCTGGCATTCAGAGTCTGTCACCAGTTTAGAGAAGTCTGTCTCAATCAGTGTCACTGCTGGCCACAGCCGCCTGTGTAGGTCGCTGTCAATCCAGCTGTCTTTGTTTTAAAATGCGTTTTGTTTGGGGTTTTTTTGTTTCTCTTTTCTAGGGCAACTACCACATCAATGTCAGGGTCTGATGCTGCCTCTTACTCAGGCATAAGAGAGGTTCACACAGGCAGCTCATCAGTGATTTAGGATATTTCCTCAGATGAAAGTACCCCTTCCTAACACTCTTTCTCCAGGCTCCTGCAGTGCTCAACAGAAAACATGTCTTTGCCAAGTTATCCCGACTGCGAGTCTGAGCAGAGCAGCTGATGGCATATAAAAACCTCACTCATCCTGTATTCTCACCTTGCAAGCAGTAAAGTTTGCCTGTTAATGCACAAAGTTTCAGCTGGTTTTGCTCTTTGTTGTGCTGTGCTGCAGCAGTGGTGGCAATGCTTCTGGAGGGAGGTGGGAAGATAGGGAATGCCACTATCTAAAGCAGACATTTAGAAAGGTCTGGACCTGCTGCTAAAGCTCTTTTGTATATCTGTTTTTTGTGTCCTCTGCCTCTGCAGTGATGCACTGTGTCCATGAATAGTGGCTGTAGCCTTGGCCAGCTGCTGGATGAGTCTTATCTCCAAAGCAAGGGAGAGCAGGTTATTAGTAAAGCTACACTGGTGCTTTCACACTGGAATCACTGCACAGAGCTCTGGATAAGTACTACAACACAACAGGGTGTAGCTGGCAACTTAAATTTGATGTTGTGTGTATTTTTCTTCCCCAACCTGGCACCTTTCCCTCCAATTTAGTTGCAGAACAGAGAGAGCCTTTCCGTGAGGTTGTTTTTGGCTGAGTGTTGAGCCTGGGGTGCAGAGAATTGCAGGCACTTTCATGCTTATGTTTTCTCTGTTGAGTTTGGTCATGCTGTGATAGCATTTGGTGGAGGTATGGCTAAGCAGCAGCCATGGGTCACAAAAACCCTGTATTTACTGTCAAAAGCAGAACTGGGGACACACTCTGCTTAAAAGAAGGACAAAAATTACTTTGTTACTGTCATTCATTCACACCAGACGTGTTTTCTGACCTCCAAGTCATGCCATACAGGCAAGGTGGCTGAGCCCCATCACTGAGTCTCATATCTCACACTGGTATTTCCATGCTGCCATTTTGGGCAGGGGAACAAGTTCAGACAAAATAAAAAGTGACCTCTGCCCGTTGCTTTGACCCAGCCCAAGGCAGCCCTGCCCTGTGAAAGGCTGTCTCAGCTTTATTTCCATGCTCCCTGGTGCCTCCTGGCCTGTCAGGGATGGGAACACCAGTGCCCCAGTACTGTGAGAAAGCTGCTCTTGACCTGAACCTGACCAGAAACAGGAAGTAATAGAAATCTCACAAAAAAAATCTTTTCTCCTGAGATCTTCAGCCAGAGGGTCAGTTTCTGAACTCTCTCTTTCCCTGGTGTAACCACTGCCTTTGTTTACACCAGTGTAATGGAGCACAGCCTTAATTATGGAGGTTTCCCTACAGCTTTGCACAAGAGTCGAGCTTGAGTGTGTGTCCAAACCAAATCTACAGAGCTTTTGAGCTTCTCCCATCCCTAATTATTTGTGGGTTTTGGGTATATACCAAGAAATTAGTTCACATCCATCTACAATTTTCTCTTTGTTTGATTGGCTTGAGGGCTGGAATTAAGAAAGAGAATTACCTAGAATAATGCCATCGGTATTCCACATAAAGAGGATCCGACCAGAAGCAACAATGCAATGTTTTTAAAATTGTATGATATGGTAATACATAATGACACGCTGCACAAACTGACACATGGTTTCCACGAATACCAGTGAGGTTTCTCTTCAAGGAAAAAGTAATGAAATGGAGCAGATCTCAATCCAACCACAGCAGTACCAACCTAAGCATCCACCAGGGACATAATCAGAAATCACATACTCACTGCTGAGGAGCTATAATTAAACCAGATTTAATTTTAATGGAAATTCTTCCAGAAAAAAAAAATATACCCATGTTTCCCACCCCCATCCGCTCTAATGTTGTTCCACTGTTCCAGGCTGTATGGAAATAGTTACAGGATTCATGTGTTTTGCAACCCCAAATGTTTTCAAAACAAATAGAACATCTTAAAAAATGAAATTAATAAATCTTTTACATTCATACTCAAAAGTCAGTCATGCTGAGGTTGTGTGGGTTCATCAGCATCAGATGCTTCCTGCCGGCTGGTGCCTCCACCCAACACATGTTTTAAATAATAATCAAGTTCAGGCTTTGCAATTATATTTTTGACTTAATGCTGTTGTATGGTAATGGCTCTTTTATCCTACTTTTATCTCTCAACTTTATGTCAGACAGTACTACTCCTATCTAGGGATGTGAAAACCTGATAACTTTAAGAGGATTTATACTGACAAAATGTGCTTTATTAGTTTGGATTTGTTTTATTAGTACCCTGCAGTTTGATTAGGACTAGGAAGCAGTCAGGATATTGTTTGCCCAAGCAGAGAGAAAATAACACCAAGCAGAAAGTTAAATATATATCCATTTATTGGGCTGGTGATCTCACAAGCACACCAGCTCTTCCTGTGCCTCAGCCCCTCTATTTACAAATGGCACAGGCCTATTGGAGATGTAAAACAGAAACCCAGAGCAGATTCTGCAGTGCAAACACAAGCAGCTCAGCTAAACCCTCCACAGAGGGATCACCCAGACCACTGAGACCCTTTCTGCAGCCTGGTCGTGTCACTCCAGTGGTGCTTGAAGGAGCACCTGTGCCCAGCACGGGGCTGCCCCTGGGATAATGTCCCTCTGGGGCCATTTCCCCAAATCCTCTGCCTCTGTCACACTTGGGCACGCTGTGGTCAGGGATAACCCCAGTTCCTGCACACCTGGGGAAGGGAAGGCACAGGCTTTCCCTGTGTGGTGCTTTCCCCATGCTCAGCCACCTTCCTCCTGGGATGGGCTCGGTGACCCTTCCCGAGGGAAGGCTGGGCAAACCTACCTGGCAGCAACACCCTGTAAAGGGTCTTTGTGTGCAGGTGAAGTGCTACTCAGAAATATCTTCTCCTTGGGATAAATTAGCTCAGGGTGAGTTAAGTGCTGTTGTGTGTGGTTGAAACCAGGCTGGGTCTCGTGCCCCTGCAGACCTGGGGTGGTCCCCCTACCCTGGGTGCTCTGGGATGCCATCAGAGAGGGTGTTTTGGTGGGGAGAGGGGGTCAGGCGTGTTCCTGACAACTCTGACAGTGGGGCTGGCATCTGTAGGACTAAGAAATGTGGCTGAATATATTCCTACATGTGATAGGTGCATGGAAAACCCATTTTTAAATTTTTGGCAGAAAGGGATTGGAATGCAACTGGGCAAGCTACAGACCCATGCTCGCCCTGCCAACTTTTGTAATAATAGGAAGCTAGTTACAGTAAACAGTGGTAAATAACACACTCGTGAAATCCAGCAGGGAATAAATGATTTGTTCTTATATAGGAAAACAAAAAAGGAGACAGTGCTTTATTTTTTAATACTGTTGTGCTCCACCCACACTGTCTCCAGTATATCCCATAACAGTGCTGGCTTTTGAGAAAAATGCATATAATGACTGGACTCAGCCTTCTTGCACAGAAGCATGACTAGATAATAAAACAAAGATGCTGGCTTACCAAAATATTCACATTCAACTCTTTGCAACACATTCATTCACCACTCACTTTCTCCATTTTTACACGTAGAAAGAGTTTGGTGACTGGATTTATTCCTGATTTGTGAGAATGAAAACAGAATGAGCACAATGCTATTTCTATCTGTGCCCAACATATATAGTACATTACTTACAAAATATTTATCTGTGTTTCTTCCCGCCCACCACTTTGTTATATTCATCACTGCCTGGGAGGAGAGATAGAAGATGCAGTAGATATGTGAGGATTGGAAAGGATGTTTACTTGAGGGAGATTTGTTGTAAGTTATGAAACAGACTTTTTAAAAAAACCTACTTTCTGATATTTTTCTGGAAGTAAACAATAACTTTAGTTATGCTAATAGATTATTCCAGTGCCCATAAAGGGTCTGTTGCCTTTTCTACTATGAGCTATTTTTAAACTTAGAAGATTTTAGGCTCTCTTACTGAAGTGTAAGCCTGCAACTCTTTCTAATATCCCCCGTAGGCAGGGAAAATAGTTTATTCCCTGTCCCTCAGAAATAGCATTTTACATGTTTCTCCTTGACCAGTCCCAGTTCTCTCCTGCCCCTCATCTCTCGGTCCTATTTCTGGTCTCTACTGGATTGTTTCCAATCAGCCCTCACTCAATCAAGCACCATGCTGAAGACAGGGTGATGATGCTGAAGCCAAGCTTTCCCCTGAGCATGACTGCTCTTTTTCCATGGTAGGGTGAATTCTGTCACAGCTGCCTCATGACCCCTCCCCATAAATCAGAAGAAATCAGAGTAAGAGAGCAGAATCTGGGCACCAGGAATACACAGCACTGCTCTAGGCAGGCCTAGAGGCCAGATGCATGGTGGGACCATATCAGGGGACATGGAGCTGGTTTGAATTCAGCAGAATTCAACCTTTTCTTGAGGCTGGACTTTTGTCTTTCTGAGCACTAAAGTGGCAATCCTGAAGCAGCTCAAAGTTGCACTGCAACTGTGTTGCAATTTCTATTGCATTGCAAGTAGAAGAAACCTCTCCTGCTTCTCCTTCTAATTTAGCCACGCTGTTACAGCTGGGGTCTGATCTGAAAACATGTCCTTCCTGTGAGGTTCAGACCACAAAACTGACTGCTTGCCACATTCCCCTGTTGTTTTTTTCCTTGTGTCACTGTATGAATCTAGTTTATCACATCCAGCCCTGTGTTAAATATGCTCAGTGTTTGAGCAATCCATGAAGTCACAAGCTTCCCATGGAGAGTTTTTCTTCGCTTCATCTGGAACCCAACAAGTCGTACAAGTGTACACAGCATGGTCCCCAAAAGGTCCTTCCTTGTCACTTCTGGAAAATTTTTCTACTTCTTGGTTGAGCTCTTTCACACAGAAACGTGTGGTGGCTGTGGGGAGGGCAGGTCACGTTGCTGAGCCCCAGGCTCCCAGTGTGCTTCTGGAAATATTGCTGAGGTATTTCCTCACAGTGCTCTCCTGGGCTCTTCCCAAAAAACAGGGGAGAAGCCTAGAAGGTGGGGGAGATGATACTGCTGTGGTGAGTGGGGGCACTGCCCTGGCTGCTGCTGAGGATACAGTCACTTACTGGAAGAGGAGGTGAAATGTTGGCTGGAGACAAGGGAAAAACTCTTTGGGTCGGGGATTTCATCCAGGTCATGTAGATAGTGGATCAAAAGGAGCAGTCAGGACACTCTGTGCCTCATCATCCACTTGGAGCAAGAGCAGAGCAAGGGAGACGAGGGTGGCTGAGCACTGCCAGAAGGGTCCATGTGTCCCATCTTAGCTGTCCATGAGTTCCACCCCATCACAGCAGTGTTTCCCAGCACTGTGGTGTGCTCTGGGTGTACTCCCTTCCCTCAGCTCCCACCAGGACCATTTACTGACCCCACAGGTAACTGATCTCCCATTGTATGAGACACAGGAGACAGCATAATAAATAAATAAATAATAAATAATTCAGAAATAATCTTTTCTCACATAAAAACCCATGTTCCTGGGGAAAAGTACACAAAGCTAAGGCCAGGAATAATCTGTTCAATTCCAGCAAAAGCTCCAATTCCCCTCTTCTTTTGTGTAAGTCACAGACTCCCTTTTCTCCTCCCATAACAATCTCATGCATAATAAAAACAGGGCTTCCTCTGAAAATCTTTTGTTTTCCAAAAATATGAAGAGTTCCAGGGAGAGTCTCCAAGATCAATTTGCTATCTGATTCCAAACAGAGCTGAACAAAATCTCTGGTTTTCTCCACTGCCAAATATTTGTGGTGACATGCAGGATCTGCCCCTAATGTCAGCAGGAATATCAACAAAACATTTCCAGCATGTTTTCACAAATTTGCCATCAGTTCCCAGGCCATTTGGTGAAACTCTACAGACGTCATGAGTTGACTTTGTTAAAACCATCCATGCAGTTCTAAAGAAAATAGCATCTGATGACTTCCCACCACCTTTCTTGTCTTTTTACAGACTCTTAAAATACTATGTGATTCCTTCAAAATGTTCAAATAATCACTCCTGCTTTGATTATAAACAAAGAAGACTTTAATTTGTCTCTTCAGCCAAATTCAGGAAAATCAGATCCCACTGCTCAGTTGGAGAGGGAAAGACAAACAAATGTAATGAAGCCAGGCAGCTGAAAAAAAAAAAAAAAAAAAAACAGCACTGATTAATGAAGAAAAAAAACTCAAATTGTATTTCTTTTTTTTTTTTTTCCAATCCCACTTGTCCTTCTCCCAACAGTCTAAACACAAGGTAAAAGTGAAAGTGCAACTACTTGTCCCCTGTGCTCCTTCCCTGCCACAGCACCTGCCTGGGGTGGTGGAGACATGCTTGCACCCTCTCCCCTTGGAGGTGGGTGCCCCTCCAGCCTGGGTGGTGCCACTGCCTCCAATCCATGTGCTTTCCATGGCAACAGCAGCTTTCAGGTGATGCTCAGACCAGCTGATGCCCCTTGCCCTCTCCTGCCCTTGGCAAAATGCACTCTGCATCTCCTTCCTAAATGCGGACAGCTAGGAGGTGAGATTGGTGGGAATCATGTGCTGAAGTGAATCAGCTGCTCTCAGTCTTAGGAGAAACTGAGCAGGGACACCATCCCTTCCTCCCCAGCTCCATGTCTGGTCCCAGCCTGTGTCACTTGCCCACTATGTGCTCAGCAGCTTCCCCAAAGGAGCTCTCTGGAAATCGCAGAATCCCAGAATGATTGGGGTTGGAAAGGACGTGAAAGATCTTCTTATTCCAACCCTGCCATGGACAGAGATCCACTCAGGAGATCAGACTTTTCTGTGCCCCATCCAACCTGGCCCTGGACACTTCCAGGGATGAGGCAACCACAGCTTCTCTGGGCAACAGAAAAGCTGTTGTGGTTTCAGGAATGTTTTCAGGGTGGGATTTTGACATTTCAAAGTGTCTTTCTATAGCCAGAGACTCCCCCTATTTGTAACTGATTTTTAATGGTTTTGGTGCCACAAGTGGCCCAGCCTCTTACAGACGTGAGCCTAAGAGACTTCAGTTTAAGGGGACAGCACATGCAGGGAGTTTACAGGTCCCCTAATGATTTCAAATATCACTTACATCACTCTAGAAGACGCCAGGTCCATAAGAGATAATGTAAACCTCTTCCTTGCTGCAGTTTCTCTTGAGATACAGCTAAATGCTGCAGACATATTACTGTGACTTGAATGCATATAATAGGTATTTGTGCATGCAAATGGCCGGTTATATGTGAGCAAGTAATTACCTGATTTGCATGCCCAGACATGGTAATTCAAATGTAAATTAGCTGTGCAGTTGCAGATATACTTTGCATGTATAGTTGCCTATTTATAAAAATATGTATATTTTTGTCCAGCCACAAGGGCCTTTTACCCCTGCTCCAAATGAGACATAAGTGTGCATTAAGTGGCACATGCTCACATCTGCCCAGGGGTGAATGTCATCAGGCTGAATATATTTGTGAGAGCTGCTCTGCCCAAACTGGAGCCCAACTTTATTTACAGAAAACAGCAGCCACAATGGGTTTCTGTCTGACGCCCACCAAAATCAATGCAAGTCTTTCTGATGACTTCAATGGGCTTTGAATCAGGCCCAGATGGAGCAAAGATATTTCTTAAATTATTTTTAATGGAGGAAGTGTTGTGCACAAATATTAGTGAATAGATTAGCAGGGAGATCTGCAGGTCTCTGTAAAGAGGTGCTGATTATACAGCTGCATGTTCAGGGCTTTAAAGTTCCCTTATCAAAACCTGTGAAATGATTTTGATGATACAGAAATCAATAAAATATTTACTTCAGGAACATTTTGCACCTGCATTTGCAAACTTCAAAACCAAAGTAACACATGAACCACGATTATATTTTCTGAAGTTAGTAATGATGTGTTTTTCTCCATGACACTATTGGTATATGCAAATAATTACTTTTTTTTTTCTTTTTGATAGAATTTCATTATTTGCATTGCTACTAGTGGTTCACCAATAAAGGCGAACATCACATTAGGATTCATGACAGTTTTCACATTGTATTATCAATATGTGGAAATAATTGTCTGCTCCGGGATTAAATTACATTATTGTGTATCTTTTTCATGCCTAATAAATAATGATGGATGGCTTTTATTTTCATCACCACCTGCAACCATTTAGTCACCCCTTGATTGTTGAAGATAAAATAATAAAAAGCAAGAGTTACGTTGCAAGCAAAAGAATGCAGTCAAAACAGTTGCATGCCTCGTGTCTCTGTCTACATTTTTCCAGTCCCTAAAGAGTAATAGTTGGTGTTCTGGGAAGGCTGGCAACCTGCAAACTGGCAAACAGTTCTCATAAATTGGGCAAGGGGGAAAAATGTGGAAAACCTTTTTTTTCTCGTAAAACAGTAATTATTTCTTAGCGCATGATTCTTAATCTGAAAATTAGGTTTTTGTTCTGCTGTGCAAATCAGTTACATGCAATTAGAATGCAAAGCAGAGGCACATTCTCAGTGTTTAGCCCTTTTAAATAGAAATGAAAACAGCCTGCAAATTGTTCCAAAGTTGAAAATGCATGCTAGGTAATTTTGAAATTCAAAGAAATAAAGCCATGCGTAATAAAAAGCCCACTCTAGCTCATTACATTTTTTTTTTTAAATTGCCAATTGTCAAGCTATATAATAAAAATAGATGTTGCATATTTTGAAGAAGTGTGAGGCTCTTTGCCAGTGCTGACATATTTATACACAGGCACACGGATCCACATGTGCACACGCAGACTCACAGTTCATGTCACTTTTTACATGATCATTTTTTCTACTAGGTCAAGTGTAATCTTGAAATTGTTAGAACTCCTACCTGCACACTCTGATCCAGAAACTCTTTAAAGCTGAAAACAAATGGAGTTGACATTTTTAGTTAAAGCTTACATTAGGCATTGTCACAAGTCTTTAATCACACTCACCCTCTTCAGATATCTGGTATTGTTAGCTTGGGCCGCCCTGCGTGGACTGCCATAGGAGCCTTTTAAAAATAGCACAGCAATATTTAGAATGGAAAGTTATTGCTGGATAATTTCATTAACTGCCAGTGTATCAAACTGAGCTCAAGACAAAGTTGTCCTCTTTTTTTTTTTTTTAAACAAAATACTCAGTTCAGAGTCAAAGGTTTATTCTCTGTGTGCAGTTTCACATGCTTGGCTCTATTATCTTTAAATCACAAGATGACAATCTTCTCAGGCATACCAGAGAGTCAACCAAAATCCAACAGTAATAGATAATCCTATCAAATGTCAAGATACTGAGGAGAAGCGGTTTGAAAAATAGGCCAACAGTCCATTACTTGATTTACCTTGAGAGGATGTTAACATTTCTGTAGCCTGTCTTCAACAGGGTAATACTTACTCTGTGTTGCTAAATTGTTTAAAAAGCATGCTTCGAGCATTTAGAACTATTTCTGTTGTTTGTATTTAAATATATACTTTGTATTTTCCTTCATTTACCAGCAGAGCTGTCTAACTGGGGAGGTCCCAGCTGGCTGGAAGTGAGCAAATGTGACACCCCTTTAAACAAAGGGTCAGAAGGAGTCAGATCTGTTTAATATCTTTATTGATGATGTGGATGAGGGGATTGAGGGCACCCTCAGTCAGTTTGCAGATGACACCATGTTGGGTGGGGGTATTGATCTGCTGGAGGGCAGGAAGGGTCTGCAGAGGGGTCTGGACAGGCTGGATCAATTGGCCAAGGCTAATTGTAGGAGGTTTAACCAGACTTGGCAGCGCTGGGTGAATGGCTGGACTGGATGATCTAAAAGGTCTTTTCCAACCTAAACTACTCTGTGATTCTATATAAGTAGAAAGTGCTGTTGAAAATAAATGCTCTTCCTTCAGGGACAAAAAACCACTGCTGGTTGATGTAGCCCTCTTCCTCAAAATACCAACAAAATAATCCATTTACTAGCCAGAATTTATGAAAGAAATTATAAATTAACTTTACTAATAGGTGAAGAGTGGAATTTCTGGGCGTGTCCCTTCTCTTGACTTATGGAAGTGCCTCAACCACAGAAAATTATCCTCAGAAATCATAAGCAAGGACACAAAGGGCAGTCCTGAGTGCTGATGTGCTTGGACTGCTCATGTGGCACCATTCCACACACCTTGAACACATCAGCCCTTGCTCACAGCACAATTCAACATATTAAAGATATTCACACCATTAAACATCTTCAACATATTAAACATCTCTCCTCTTGTAGAGAGATACTGGGCAAAAAGTCCCTCAAAAACAATGGCTGTGTCAAACAGAAGAAACTGTACTGGAGAATTTCCCCAAAATTCTAATTGGCAAAAAAGAGGCTATCCTGGAAAAAACTTCCCATCAGGATTGCTGGTGCATTGGAAGTTCAAGCAGAGGATCCTCTGCTGACACCTTTCCTTGCCCATTTTGCTCAGACATAGCACTACCAACACCTCCTACAGAAAGCAAAGGGTCAAAACCAACACCTTCCATGGTAACATTCCCATTAGCTACAGCAGTTGCAATGCAGGAGACATTACTCCTTTGACATATTTGACTCCTTTGACAGTCAGTCAGTGTAAAACAGCCCCATTTTTCCTGCCTGGCACTTTGGGGTAAAAACCACGCCTTGTTACCCATGCACACACATACACACAGAGCAAAGGGCTGACTGCAGCTGAGGCTTTTCCTTCTCATGCCCAGACAGATGCTCCCTGGGACAGGATGAAATCCTGCACCCCCAGAGCTGGAGCTGCAGGGCTGACACCAATGCCAGGCTGCAGGCAGCTGCATCACTGCGCCTTTCAGAATTTTACTGCCCTCTCCAAAAACAATCACTCAATTCCAAGTGATAAATAAACACTCTCCAAGTTCAGCCTGCAGCTGGAGGCAATCACTATCTTTCTCATGTCTGTGCTCCATCCATGCCTCCATCAATAGAGAGGTAATTTTCAGACTCAGTTCATTAACACCGAGCTGTTGATGGAGCTGTAAACACTCCACCCTGCTGTCCTTTCAAGCCTGTTACCAACTATTCTTTTCTGTTTAGCTGACCTGCCGTGGCATTTAAGATGAAAAATATTTGTTTTAAATTCACAGCAGTTGCTCTGGTCTCTGAAGAGGGCTGACGCTGGTTCTGACATCCAAAAGCACCACAGAGCCGAAAGGGAAGCAAACTTTTTGGCCGGAGTTCTGCAGAGAGGGTGGGAGATGTGGCAGCTTGGGACACCATGAGGCAAAGGCAGTGCCATGTTTGGCTTCAAATGAGGTTCCTGCTTGTAAAACATACACACACATCACATAACAGGCATCAAGATAAGAAATTACAAGAAAGCAGAAGGAAAATGGGTTTAGCCAGCAGATATCCCAGTGAGGAGAGGGGACACTCTGTCCTATCTGTACACAGCAGATACAAAATCCTACCACACAGGCAAGTTTAGGAGTGCTGGATACCTTGATGGATGGTTTGGACCACGGTGTAACTGGTGCAAGAAGGAAGAAATGAGCTTATGCCATGGCCCAGCCTGAGTTTTGCACGGCTTAAGAAGGACACTGTTGATGGGCGAAGATGCCCTGGGGCATTTCCTTCTGTTCATCAGGACATTTTGACCCAGGTGCCAGCATGTGTCAGGCCATGGTTTGCAGACTGGCTGCTCACAAGCTCAGCAAGAGCCAAGTGGGGAGACAGACAGCACCGACCCACAATGAGCCAGATTAGTCCCTAGGGACAGATTATTTCAGTAAATAGAATGACCAGGCTGAACATGACATTATGTCTCTGCTCTCATCAGTGTTGTCAGTTCCTTCACCCCAAGGTTGGCAGAGTCACCCATGCTGGAGGCAGGGGAATGGCCACAGAGAGCAACAGTTCCAGAGCTGCAGTCCCCATGGTTTTGAAGGCTCTGTCATGGTCATGGGGTACACATAACTCAGTATGGAATTCTCATGCTTTACAGGCACAAATGTATCTGCATGCTGAGGTGCAGCAAGTGGCAGAAACATCCCCAGAACGTCATAAAAAATCCACTCTCCTGCTTCCTAGAGATGTGCTGCCTGGCCCAAAGGAAGCTCTCAAACCTCTCTGCACTCAAGGAACCAGCCACCAAGCTTTTTTTACATGGTACACAAGCGGGAACTCTGCCCTGGGGAGGTAAGGCTTGAAGTTTTAATTCTCTTCTTCCTCTTCTTGGCTTTGACTTGATTCAAATCAACCCAGGGTGGAAAGGCCAAGGGATATTCACCTTCACCCTGCAGATATGGAACAGGTACCTGGCCCTGGCAATGTCTTCCCCTGCAGCTGTGTGCACCAGACCCATCAAGCAAGAAAACAGCAGCAAGAGCCACACAGCCTCAGTGCTGTTGGGAAGTAGATGTCTCCAAAAGGGCAAGAATATGGCTCAGGGATCTTGTAATTCAGGGTGAACTGAATCTGCACAGTTTATGAAAATGGCTATCATCCACATTTTGTTTTCTTTATAAACATTTGCAGAGTGTCAGTAGCCAATCTAAATGTCTCAGCAGACGAGTACATACTGTACTTTGCCTCTTTTTTTCTGGAGTGCTGGAGAAAACATGTGAGCTGGAGCCAGCTGATGTGCTCTCCATGGGTCTCAAGGGCAAACTCCTTCAAACTGAGAATGATCTTCATGTCCTTTCCAAACTGATTTTGTGCTCTTTTTATTACATCTTCAGAGGTTCATCAAACCATTCCTGCTACCCATCATTTCTTTGCCAGCCAGCTCAGGAGGGTTCCTGACCATGAGGCACAGCCTGGCTCCTGAGGTGTCTAACAACGTCTTGGGTCCAGGAAGGATTTGGGAACAATCTCTTCTTTGCAGGGCTATTTTGCTTTTCATTGATGTTTTCCTCTTTTAGTTGAGGATCATCTTGTCTGGAGAGAGGGCAGTGTGCGTGTGGAGGTAGTGGGAGCTCTGGCTGCAGGGCTGTGCAGGCTCAGCTGTGAGAGTGCAGGCTGCTCCTACAGCAGCCTCGTTATTGGAAGGTGAGCCTAACAAACCTGCTGTCAGATGATCTCTTGTCTCTTTAAAGCAAAGGTAAAGGATCTAAGAAATCTCTTTCTTGCTCATTCTTTGGACAGAGACATTTAGCTTGAGTGCCGCGGCTCTCCCTCACTACAAAGACTACAAAGGTATTTTTATCTTAATTAGAAAGTTTTGCTGCCCTACTTTCTGGCGAGCCCTTGTCCAGCCAGCCTGTCATCTCAGCCATCATCCAGGCCCCCTCAGAACCAGACCAGCTGGTTGCAAAGCAGCCTTGGCACTGCACTACCCAAGGGCTCCCACGCTCCGGACTGAGTGGGAGCATCGGCCTTCAGAGACCAGTTTGAGAAGGTCCTCGGCTGACACGAAGTGACCAGAGCAAAGCCCTGTGCCTCCCCTCCAGGCTTTGTCACCCTGCCACACAGAGGGACAGGCTCTCTCCCCACTCTGTCAGCATATGCCAGCCAAGGCCCCGCCATTCGTTTCTGCAGGCTAGCACAGGCAGAGCAGCCCAATTCATTGTGACAGAGCAGTTAAGTAAGTGGCACAGATTTCACATGTCAGCCTGCCTAATCCCAGAGCTATCCCACAGCAAGTGACTGGTGAGGAGCTTCAGCAGCATGCACAGGCAGTACTTAGTACGCTTCAGAGCATGTGCTGCTAAACTAAGTGTTGTGCTGCTCTGTTTTCCACTGCCTGCATCCAAACTCGAAGGACTTCACATGCATGCAAACAGGAGACAGGCTAGAACAAGCTCCCCAAAGCGTGGTCTTCTGCAGAAGCTTAAATATATTTGTGTACACTGATCTTCATGTCTGTCAGGGTTAATTACATTTCAATTTTCCACAGTAATGTAGTTGGATTTTCTTTTTTTTTTAATAAGTGGAAAAACCTATTTCTTCATTGTCATGCCTTAGCCATGCTTTGTGGAGTAGTTATGAAAATTGTCAGCAGAGTTTCCTTAGCATTTCAGCTGGGGAAAGTGTCAAGGCTTCAGTAGTTTGGTAAATATCTTTATTTAGCTGACTCCTGCTGTTGTGATATTTTTTGGGCCCTGAAGGTACTGGTAAGTCTTAACAACCCTGACCAGCCTCACCAGGTGTCTCCACCCACTCCAGCAGGCCAGGGAGCCCATTTAAGCTCAGCTAGGGAAATTTGTTCTTTTCTGTGAGCTGAGCTGGAGGATGCTGGTCTTCAGCTGAGTGATGGACCCAGTCATCCTGACCACATCCTGACTTCCAGCTTGACCTCCCTGTGCTGCTGCCTTATGAGCCAGCCCACCATCTGCAGATCTGCCTGCTCCTCTCACTCAGGTACTGGAGAAAGGAGCTGTGACTGATGGGGAGCCCCCGTCCCACCATGGCAGTGGGGCATGATGTCCCTGTTGGAGTTTCTCCTGTAGGGAGAGTGCAGAGCTCACTGCTCCCTGACAATATCCACAGGCATAATATTCCCTGTGGTCCCACTCTGCTCCTGGGAGGGATGAGGTGCTGTTGCTCTCACTTTGCATACAGGGGTAGTGAAGCACAGATCTCATGGGTGTGCCACTGGAGCTGGAGACGTGAGAGGGAAAGAATTAGAAGAAATGACTCATGGCAACTCCCTTGCACCAGTGGTAGTGGTGCAACTGGTTCTGGCTTCTGGATACAGTTAAACCAAACATCTCACAAGTGCCAATTGCTGTGTTGTTTACGGTAAGTGGGATTGGGTAAATAAAGCAACTGCAAAGACTTCCAGTAAAAATGAAAGGTCAGGTTGCATGACAGAGTACTAAAAGGATGTTTGTGTTGCCAGTGTCTCAAAGCTTCTTGGCATTCAGCTACCAGAACAATAGTTCTCACTGCATTACCTTTGCTAAAAGAACAGATGTGAATGCAGGATCCTTCACACGCTTTGTGGAGTAGTTATAGTAGGGTTTGCTGTTGATGATACTGTAACATCCACGCTGTAGGAATGAATGCTGAACTGTGTTAGCCAAAGCTAAGCAACTGCTAGATCATATCAATGGATAAGTCAAAAGAAAGAAGCTGAGAGTAACTTTTCCCTCAGATCTCACTCCCACCACAAATGGTGTGACATGCAGAGTGGGGTGCCAGCATGATCACACTCCCATGATACCATGGTTTTCTACCTCTACATTGTTCTTAAAATCAGTCCATCAGTCAAAAATCTTCTACCAATCAGTTGCTGAAGTCCCTGAGTATTCTTGTATTCCCTGATGTTGTGTGTTGAAAACATCCTTTCCTTTTTTTTTTTAGTGGGACACTGTCAGGGGACATGGAGATGTACCACTGTGATTTCCCTGCTGGCTGCTGTTGGAGAGGGAACACAGGGCTGGAGAAGTGCTTGGTCTCAGTTGGGATGGTTGTTTTTCTTACCAAAGAGGATTTTGGTGCTGTTCTACATTTACTGTATTCTCAGTAAATCCACAAACCACAGTCCTGGCAGCTAAGGTATCAGACTTGTCATTTTTGGAGGAATGCATTTCTATGTGATGGTATGGCATGAAATCCCTGTTTCATGCAGTCACCATGTCCACCCTGAGAACAGATATTTTCAAATTTACTTATAGGCTCTTATATCCTCTTTCATCCAAGCTTTTCCCCTCCTTTATGAGAGGAGGAAAATGCTGCTCTTATAAAGTTACTGAGAAACCTGACTACTTCTATTGCTTCTAACATCTCAGCAGAGGGTGTCTTAGAATTGAAGCAAAACATGGCCCAAAGGATGTTCATTTGTGCCTGATGCTATGGCTAGAAAGCCTAGGGGAATCTTTGCATCCTGTGTACCAGGACTATTTGTTTTGCTTCAATAGATTTGGGGGTTTTGTGGACATAAACATTATTCTTTTGTGTAAGGTTGTACTTCCACCAATTTTTCAAATCTGATTTAGTGACAAATAGCCTGATTTCACTAAAAAGTGACAAAAACTGCATCCAGGACTACCTCTCAGATTTTCCTGTGCACATTTCTGATTTTCTTCCTTGTTAATGGATTTAAGCAGGAGTGTCAAGAAAGATCTCGCTGATATCATGTGGTTCCAACCCAAAAGGTTCAGAGACTTAAAAGTTTGCTGTTCTTCAGATTAGGACTTCCATTTGTTGGATTCTGCTCAAGTCAGTAAGAGGTTTTTCCTTAGCAAAAGAACACAAACTCTTATTTTGACAGATGCAAAAGCTTTCTCAGCCTTCAGGCTTTCCTATTGTAAAGCCCAATTGCATTAGGTAAATTAGGAGAGCTAAAAGAAAATAAGTATCAAATTTTTAAAAAGTACAAAGCAGAACAAAAGAATAAATAGTTACTTTGCATAAGTTAATATTTAAGGAACACATCTCAGGCAAGGCAAAGCCATAATCAACACCAAAGCAGAATCTCCCTTAAACTTTTTAGTGAAGAAATCAATAGAAGCCTTGCGCTTTTCTGAAATGTTTATGTTTTGGTTGTGTTAATATTCTTTCCATGATGGTGTCTATGTGAGAATTGGAGATAAAATAAGACAGATGTACTGACCATGGTTACCAAGGGAGCAGTTTCCTTAGCAATGGCAAAGCAGTTGTCAAAGCAGTCAACTCTCCCTCTCTCTCACATGACTTGTTTTTACTAGTTTGCATAGCTTGGTTACACAAACAGCTCATCATAAACCTCTCCCAGATTTCCAGGCACAGGCAAACAAGGCCTAGGTGGGTCATTCATTAGAGGATCCCAACCTGGTTTCAGTTCAGTTTCTACCTGAACCTCCTCTTATTATTATCATTTTTCATAAAACATTTGCCATCTAAAGAACATGAAAGTCATCCAAATGGAAACATAACCACATAGTGCACATTCAGATAAAAAGATATGGAGGTGGGTGAGTAGCATAAAATTGCCACCTGTCCAAAGCACCAGTCCCTCCCTGTTAAGGATAAAGATGGCAGCTAAAATCATCCCTATAAATAGGTCTTGTAACTGCCTCCATGAAATGGTTATTACCGGAGAATGGAAGGCAGTATGATCCCATCTTCCTCGTTGAGGCTGAAGAGTGGGTTATGCTGCACTATAACACTTACCACTCTCTGTGGGTGCTTCTGGTGGTGCCCATAAGTGTGTGAGGTCCCTGGGCCACATCCAGAATGGCCCAGCTGAGGCCATTACCCAGCAGGCAGCCACCTCCACCCTCTCCACACCCTCACTCCCAAAGCACATCAGGCTCCCAGGGACAGCAAGGAGGTGAGATGGGCTTATGCTGCTGGATGCAGGGTATCAGCTCTAAAAGAATGGTTGATCTCATAAACTGCTTGGAAAACCCTGTTACGTGTAGCTCTAGGCACAGTGACCACCAAACCCAAAGTTACTCAACCTGAGTAGAATACCAAAAACATCAAGGCAATGATGAAACTCTTTCCCATTCTGTATGCAAGTTAAGCATCTCGTTTTAATCAAGATGTGACTAAAAGTGTTATGTCAGTAGCCCAATAATGCAGAGGCAGGTCTGCGCTGAAGTGCTGGCTGCAAGAGGTGCAGTCTTCTGGTAGCTGGTGTTAGGAAACAGGTGTTTTCCTGCCTCTGTTTTTAAACAAGGGCTAAACTGTTTCATATCAAATATAGCTAAATTCTTATATGAAGACATTTCCAGGGAATTCCTAGTTGCAGGCTATCAAGGGGCACTTTTAAAGTCATAAATGCCTCTATGAAAAGCAATAACAATATAATCCAATACTATCAACTGAAGTGTCACATACAGAGAAAATACTGACTAGACCACTTCTGGATTAATTCTTGGTTGAAAAATGCCATCTTGATGTCATTGCTATGATCTGCCATTTAAAAAATATCTGCTATCAAACAGCACCTGAGAATTTTCCAATAATTCAGCAACTCTGTGTGTATCCTTTTTCAACCCATGGCTAAAACTCTTTTATGCTCGTTTTCCAACACATCCTTATTAACTGCCTGCAACAAGTGTGGATTTTTGTTCAGGTTGGCTGGAACTCAGTTAGACACTGATAAAGAGAAGGAAAAGTGTGGGGTGTGTGCACACCGAGCAGCTGGATGCTGCTCCCACCCTGCACACAGCTCGGTGCCATGGGGTAGGTTACAACCACGTCTGTGCTCCTCCTTGAGGCTTTCACTCCATGACTATAAGGCTCATGCTGCACTGCTCCAGGCAAAGTCAGGAGTTGTCTCGGGCTTTGTTTGCAAATACTTCTAGCGGGAATCTGACACTTTAGACAGGAAGGCACAGAGCAAGCTGGGAATACAGCATCAGGTAGAAGTGTCGCTGGCCTCTGATGTGACTCTGATGTGTCCTTGCTTACAGCTCCTGGGCAGGGAGGGGGAGCAGGGAGAGGGTTAGGAGCACTGTGACATCTATGAATGCTGTAAGCAAAATCTGTCTCTCATCTGCTTTATTAGGAAAGCTGCATGGAAAGGGAGGAAAAAGGCTGTGGCATGTTTCTTAGTTATTTCCTCTATTCCACATCAAGGCAGTTTCAGATTCAGAGAATCTCACAGTCCTTGAACTCAAGAAATCTACACAATCCAGTATTTTTGTATCAAGAAACATAGGGACAAAAGAGGAGGGAAAGGTAAAAGCTACGTAAATTAAATTATGTTCAAAAATGAGACACTTCTTCCTTTAAGAAAATAGTGGAAGCTCTTTTTTTCTGTTGTGCATAAAATATAAATGTGCAGCTTGCTTTTAGAAGTTTTTGGGAATGGGGGAAGGAAGCTCCAGGAGGGAAGAGTGAGCTGTGGCAGCCATCCAGCTGATGGAAGAAGGCAGCAGCAGGGAAGGACTCAGATTGCTTCTGCAAAGAGGAAGTTTGCAGTTTTACTTGTAGGAGGAGCACACCCTGAGGCCAACCACAGCCCTGAGTCATGTCAAAATCCCATAGCATGAGTGGCCACACTTCCATCCCCTCCACAGCCCATTTACATTAAACCTCAAAGACAAGCTGATGAAAAGTTAGAGGTGTGAGTCACCTGGGTGTGCAGTTTAGCCAGGACAGGGCTTGGTCCCCATGTCCCAGTGTCCCCATGTCCTAATTCAGCAACCCCTCAACCACCCCATGGGCACCCCCAGTTACCAAAGGGGCAGCAGTGCACTTCACCTGCCTCTGGTTGAGCTGCTTCTTCACCTTTACAGTCCCAACCACCTGCTTTGCATTTGATGTAACTTTTCAATTAACATTCCCTGAGGATTTGTAGCCCACCATGTGTGCTGCAGCCCCCAGCCATTCCCACACCCAGTGCCCCTGGGCCGTGTAAACCTCCTGCACAAACACTTCAGGCACAGATTTAACAGCACCCACCTAAATCCCTCTGGTTAGGGATGTGTAAACAGGCCTGTAAAGGCTGTGCAGAAGAGAGGCCTAAATGCAGGAGCAAAGTGTTATTGAATGTGACTAGTGCCACTCACACAGACAGGCACAGGATTCCAGCCCGGCAAATGAAGGTGGATATGATAACTGCACCAGGCAGGAGCAGAAGCAAAGCTGTCCTTCTCGATATCAGGGGACCACAAACAGTCCAGGAGCAGAGTAAGTTTTGCTGACAGGTTACATAAGAATAAACAAAACTGAAGCAATAAGAATCAAAAAGAAAAACCAGGCCATTTGCACCACACTGAGATGGTTTTCAGATCTGACATCTCAGCT
>VYXD01008937.1:428784-431284 GCA_013397195.1 Hylia prasina | reverse complement strand
TTTGGTGTTAAAGATGCTTAATTATGTCAGTGGGCAAACCTAAGTCTGTGTCATCTGTGTTTGGCTGTAATAATCAGAAACTCTTGGGCACAATCAAATAGGATTGCCAGGAAGACTAAGAATCATATACCTTTTTAGAAAATCTCAAGATTCAGTGGAAGGTCCCGGATGCAGTTTCACAGTAAAATAAATACATATGTTTAGACTTCATTTCTAGATTTCACTTTATTTTATGCATTAGCCCTGTACATAATCAAAGGATAAGTAAAAAATTATAGATAACCCGCTACAATATAAAAGCAAGTAGTTATTTTAGTTCTTCTGGTCATTTTTTCCCTATACTAAGTCTTGCAGCAGTTAATTTCAATATTCATGTTAAGGTTCAACCAGAGAGATAATTTTGAATCCTAGCCCTGTTTAATCCAGTGCTTAGTCTAGTGAAGTTTCTCTGGCTATACATTAGGATGAAATAAGAATTAAGTGCAAAATATTCATACATATTTCTCTGCAGTGCATGGGATGAAGAAATAAAGGAGCTTGAAAAGCTAGCTACTTTCAAAGATGATAATTCTGTATGATAAGTTTTGTACTAATGTCATATACAGCCAGCAAGGAAATACTTCAAAATCGGAGGCATCACATTTCATGCTATTTCATGTCAAAGATGCATGACTGAAAAATTCCTATTAAAAACATGAAAACATGCCAAATGCAGAAAAGTGAACAACTGAGCAAAAAGTGAGACAAAGTGTTACTAATGTCTGCCAACTGGTATTATTCACAAGTGCCATCAATCACACATGAACAACCTCCAACGCTGCCCCCCCAGAACACGAAAACCCAGCTCACCCCTAACTTCTGGTAGCGTAGTTGTCCTGTTTGTGGTTAAGATTTCCTTTATTGTTCAGAGATTTCCACCACTTCTGTGCATCTATTTTAACCCTAGCCAGTCATGTTGACAAGGAAAAGGGAAGAAAAACCTATTCAATTAAAACATCTTTACTGCTATTTAGAATGCAGATGAGCCCCTCAGCAATGAGGAAATTAGTATTTTATGGTGAAGCATTTATATAGTTTATTCTATATTTGAACCATAATAAATTACATCCATTTTTTACAAGAATTATAACTGACATGCTGTCAGAGCTGTACATGTACAGCCTTAGAAATATACATAATACTTTGAAAGCTGTCACATTCAGTACAGTTGTAAACATCACTCTGGGTTACCAAACTGTTATCTTTAGGTTTACTTCTCCGGATAAACCACGGGATCTTCGCACATTTCAACCAGAAGAAAATCAATTCTCCCTCTAACAGTTGCACAGCAGTTTACCACCCGTGTTTAAATGCACAGCCTCGTACTAGCTGTGATCCCAGTTTGGGTCTGTTTGCAAATGAGCCTCAGTTATGGGCTTTGATTGAGTTAGGTCTGGGAGAACACCAGAGTGACTCAGGGTCCTCCCTCATGTTGGCATTCCTCAATCCAAAAGTGCCACTATGGTTCTAAATTATCCCTTTTGCTGAATATTCAGATGTATATCCTATATTACAATGCTATTTCTACAGGGTTACTTCTGTAGACTGATCCTTATGTAATACTGTATGTAAACCTGTTTTCATAAGTTTGCTGAATTTTTTTTGTTTTAAAAATATTATTGGAGAATCATAATGTTGCAATGGGATTCTCTAGGAGGTTTCCAATTCTTGAGAAATATCATTACTCTTGACTATGTTCTCTAGGATGCTGACAAAAGCTACCTCAGATGTTACCAAATAACTGAAAATTTTTATAGTTTATTCCCTTGTATGCATTATTTTCTACTTCACAGTACAAACCAAACACAAAAAAGAATAAGGGTTTCCAACTGGAAATTTTATATCATTAATTAATGAACTCAGGCTTCGAATGAAGATGATTTTAAAGAGCTGTGATTCAGCCTCAGCTGCAGAAAGATGTGTTTAAATGGCATCACCTCTGCATTCAGAAGACTTTAGCCATGATCTGGCAGGGAGTTATCTGCCTACAGGCATCTGGCCTACAACAAACCCAAAGGCTTCAGAGGGACTCGAGGTATTGCCAGAGTCCTGAAAGACTCAGAGGGATGGAGAGCAAGTGAGACTAGATGAGGCTAGCATGGAAGAAAAGTGCTTTAACAGCTATTTTCACGCACGAGGGATGTGAACTCAGGTTTGGTGTCCTGAGGAGACCCTGAAGTTTGAGCACTGGTGGCTTCTGCCATCAGGCAGCACAGGAAGGGGCAGGTGCTGAGCCTGATGAGGCTTTTGAGTCTGACTGGAGCCATGCTTGAGACACCAGAGAGCCAAATGGTCAAAAAAATGTGGCAGAGCAAACAGATCAGCTGCCATCAGGGCTCAGCAGTGGTGAACCTGGGGATGTGGGTGGAATTCAGGTGCCTACACCCCATCTCAGCTGCCTTCATCATCTTTTGGGATAGCCCCTTAGAGCCTGCCAGCACTGTCAGGTAATGTCTTTTTT
>VYXD01008937.1:384689-428746 GCA_013397195.1 Hylia prasina | reverse complement strand
TTTTTTTTTTTTTTTTCACTGCAAGCAGTAGAGGTCTACACTCCTTGGATGGAGTTGGATGCTTTTCCAGAGCAGGAAGATGTCTTCCATTCTTTCTAATCTGAGGTCCAGTAGCCCCAGATGCCATTACAGTGCTGGGATCTGTGGTACAGAGAGGTGAGGAGCCCCAGGAGCACC
Organism: Hylia prasina; assembly: GCA_013397195.1. Lineage (NCBI taxonomy): Eukaryota > Metazoa > Chordata > Aves > Passeriformes > Sylviidae > Hylia > Hylia prasina. The sequence continues at coordinate 428,569 of VYXD01008937.1, read as the reverse complement.
CACCACTGTGCACAGCAACACTTATGCTGTTGTTACAGTTAATTTCCTCCTCTCTTTGAACCATCTAAATTCAGCGTGCATTATCCTTCTGCTATTTATGTAAATGTTTAGATTAGGTAATATTTTATTCTACAGTGAATGACACCATAATCCTCCTTATTCTTTTCGTTTATCATAAATATTTAGTTTGTTTTTAGCTTGTGGGACTAAACACAACATCATTTTCATTACTGTGAAATCTTCCCCTTTTCTTCTCCTGCAAGCATCCCTGGTCCCCTGGCAGTACTCTGCCTCCCAGAACATGCTAATATTGCTTGCATTACTGCAGGATTACCACAATGAAGTATACACTTGGTATTATAATTCATAATGTTGCTTTAAAAGATTAACCACTCCCACGGCTGTGTCTGGTAATTACAGAGCAGACTTTCTTTCTTTCTTTCTTTTTTTAAACAAAGAACAGCGTGCACAAAATGACTGGCAAGGAGGTAAGTGTTTGGGGTGTGCTTTGTTTTTCAACCTCAGAGAAAACCAGATGCAAAATTGATAAAGGAGACCTAGAGTGGATTTTAAGCTGAGATACTTCAGTATATTAGTAATTTAAGAGATTTATATGGAGGAGATGGCACTGTCGGCCCCTGGAATGTCACAGACTGATGCAGTTGGCAATTGCCAGCTCAGATGACTTTCATGAACAACCCCAAAATAATTAATAGGCCTTCTGGAGTTTTCCAGGCAAGTGAGTATGCTGGTGAAAGAGCAATAGTTAGTTTAGCCTGTCAAGGTTCATTCTTTTTCAAAACTCCAGTCCTCCCTTGATGCCCTCTAATGGTTTTTTGAAACACCAAAATGTTTTTGCATGAACAACATTACCCATTGTGCTTTAGTTAAATGCATTTCGATGTCAGACATGCTCCTGGTTCAAAAATGGCTGCTCCCCACCCCTTCCTGGGGGGATCTCCAGGGAGGGCAGCCAGATTGACTTTAATCGGCCAAAGACACAAGATGGGCTCTTAATGCGATAAACCGATGGAGTGTGCAAAAGTCACGTTAATATGTGGAAACTTGATCAGCTTTTATTAAGGGATCAGGAAATGCTTTAATTGCCGCGTGACAAGAGCACTTGTTTGTTTAATTGCTTGTTTGTGTTTGTTGTAAAGCCTTGGGGGACGTGGTAATTTGTCCCATTGTTGTTTGAAAATGTGGGTCTGGCAGCCAAACCAACAGCAAATGACAGACACTGCACCAAGTGTTGCTTCAACGTTTGCCACCAGTTTGGAGAGGATGGCAGCCTTTGGGCAACAAAGTGGGATCCTCCTTCCACTCTATCCTCACTTGAATTGTCCAGAGCTTCCACGCTGTGAGAAGGCTGGAATTCTTGTACTTAAATGAGGAGTTAGTCACTGTCTGTTAAATGAAAGTAGCATTTAAAGGCTGCTGCATGGTAGAGGAGCACTTAACAGCTTGTTCTCTCTTTCACAGCTGGGGATGTAATGGTTGCACGATCCTACATAAAACTCCTAAAAGATCTTGGAGCCTGAGGCAAAGTCCATTGAAGCTGCTGGTGTCTTGTTTGTTGGACTGGCCTTTGATCAGATGCTAATGCATAGCGATAGCTTTTCTATACTTTTCCTGAATGGGGTTTTAGCATGGAATTGTTCCCTGCTGTAGGACTGCAGCAGTCCTTGGGATAGATCTTTCTTGGCTGGAGCTGACCACAAGCCTCGATGGTACAATGATGCCTGGCATTCCATGCTGGGAAGAAGTATTAGGTTTGCTGTGAATTTACATGAAAAGTCCCTGGCTAGCAATTATTCTAAATATAAAGCTTCCTGAGATCCTAATATTTCTTTCCTCTAGATTCTTGCCTTACTTTGGAGGTTAAGTTTTCCATCCAGGAGCACCACCTGGAAAAGCTTTCCTTCCTGTTTTCTCTAAATTAGCCACTTTAAATACTTTCTTGATGGAGGAAGATAGAGGGTCACTGATGATTAGGGTTATAACTGGCTTTCCAGATCAGTATCCAGCACTGTAGAATGCATCTATTTCTGTAGCAGGAGCCTAGGAGAAGTCGTATCAATATACATTACAGGCTTGTCATAACTCACTCATTTCCTATTTCAAACAGGAGGAAATATACTTGAACATATCTGTTGTATCTGTCAAGACTTCTCATTTGTCAAACTATTAGTGGTCCCTCTGTCAACATAAATAAATCTGTCCATAAATCTTGACAGGTATAATCATTTGTTGCGTTTGAAAGGCAAGTCTCTAACATTAGACCCTTTTTGATTCCTAACATGATTATCTTTAAAGAAAGACATTTCAGATGCCTTCTGAATCTGGCCTCTGTCAAATGATTTCTCTGCTCTCACTGAGTTATCTACTTGTACGAAGTAAGCAAAGGCATAGTTCCTTGCTGTCAGCTCTCCTGAAGGCCACACGAATCACCGGCACCGCAGCAGCAACGAGGCCTCACCCTGTAAGAGATTATGTCCTGTTTGTCAGACCAGCTCCTGATACACTTACTGTTCTTTACAGCTAGGTTTCTCATTCCTATTCGGAGCCATTCTTCTGGCACCACTTGTCCTTTCTTTACTTTTGGGGAGCGATGAAGAACATTCTCTGAAGGTATTCCATCGGATGCTGCCGATCTTTTCAGCGCTGTTGTTGCTGGCAAACAATCCGTGCCCATGTGAGAGAATTAGGCCTCTGAAATGGCTGCTAAAATATGGGCTGGCATAACTTAAGAATGAATTCCATAAATCCAACACGTGCTTCACAAGCTTCCCCACTGCTCTGGGGCACACTGAGCAGCTCCAGTCTCCCAAGGCTCTCTGGGGAAATATGAAGTGACCTTATTTCTGTGCCTGATGGCCTAGTGATAGTAATTTTGCCTGCCTGATGAAAGTAACAGCTATCTGGCATTCACCAAGCTGGAATATGAAGTGAGGGTCTTTGGCCAGAGCTCAGTGTCTCAGCAGACAACTCTGAAACTGGTCAGGGCATGCATATCAAAAGGCAGCCAGTGAGTCCACAGCTCTCATGGCTTCATAACATTCCCTGACACATGGAAAACCTAAAGCACAGGCTTTGCAAATGAGAATGAGTCAGGAGGTTGCAAGGGCTGGGTTTGTGGGAACTCCACAGTAAAGAGTGGATCCCCAGGGAGCTCCAGCAGGAGCCAAGGTAGTTGGTGTCCGAGCTCCTGTGGTGTCACGGGCATGCCCAACTTATACAGCCACGGGAAATCAGCTGGTGAATGCTGGAGGAACCCAAGTCTAAAGTTTTCCCATTGGTCTTCTGACAGTCAAGTAAGGAATTCTCTAGTGTTTTCCATAAAATGTACTTAAAGTTCTAAATCTTCCCTCTTTCAACTTTCCACTCCTTCAAATCATCTGCGGTTTGCTACAGGAAAGATTTTTAATTGACAGAATTTCAACTTGTGCTCCAAAGAGACTCATTACTTCACAGATTCTTTAGCTTCCTGGGGCCTTGACGTCATGGGGATATTTCTTGCTTTCTTCAGTGGATCCTTACCACTGAAACTAATTTTTTGATGAGCTGCAGAAGAAGCCTCTGTACCAAAAATTTGCTCCAGACCTTATGATGCTTTGTACAGGATGTCCAGATGCGGGGTGTCAAAATACACCTTGTGAGATAAGGTTTCCATCTGAATCAAGGCTCTCAATGCATTCGCTTATTAACAGCATTTTTTTTTTTTCCATGTTGAGTCACAATTAAGGATAATATTCCACTGGAGCAAACAATATGCCACGGCCACGGACATCTAGTTTGCCATACCCTCATGGTAGGCTGGAAGAAAAGGGGAGACTTTAGTCCTTCACTTCAAGGCAGGGATCCTAGAGAAGTAGTCAGTTAAGATTATGTACTAAATCTGTTTGAATTAAAATACTTAGAAATATATAGTCAAAGAGGACATTGGTTTATAGCCTTGCTGACAAAACTCTTGGTTTGTGAAATTTGTTGAATTCGGGCAGATAAACACCTTGCTTTCATGAGCCTGCATGATATGGAACATAAGCTTAAAAAAAGAATACAAGTTCATCTGGGTTCACACAGACACCCACATGTATTGATACCATTGGAGGGTCTGCAGGACTCTGCAGCCCGCAGGAGAGAGCTTCTAAGGGGCTGAATTCTGGAGGTGGATGCCAGGATTGATCTACCCCAGCCTTTTGCATCTGTGCCTGTCAGTGCCCCCCACACAACGAGCTTCCACGAGCTCCCACCACTGCTGTTTCTGGTTCTCTTTCCCAGGGCCAGGAAGGATGCTGGGCTCTACAGCTTCCTTTTCTGTTGACTGGCAAGATGGTGCTTTGTCAGGTAACTGCTGTTGCCACCAACTGCAAAGCTCACTAGAGTATAATGACACCTTCTGAGCCGCTTCTTTTATGCGTTAACCTACTTGGAAACAGAGGCTCATGTGCAAATTCCCACTGTATTTTGTGAAGGCTGGAACATAAGCCAGATCTGAGCTGAATTTCCCCTTTCCAAGAGCCAGCTGAATCAAAATCCCCTGATGCAGACATCCCCAAATTTTATGGGTGCAAAAGATGTCTTGATCCAAATTTTGCAGTTTGCTCCCATCTCTGCTTAAAACATAAAATGTATGTTTTTAGGGAAAAAGGATATAAACATCTTGTTCATGTTTGAGCTGAGAATGTCTTTTTTCTGTAGGCTGTCAACACAACTTCAAATGCATGCAGCCTGTCCAATCTGACAGACAATTTGCATATTTGTGGAATGCTAATGCCAAGTTACTGTATACATTTGTACATGAAAGCATTAGAAAGTTTGAAGGATTAAAGGTGGAAATGTATCCCCCTCGGCCTCGATTAGAGATCAAGACAGCACATCAATAGATGGCAGACAAATAACTGCTGCTTTGCCGTTTGGAATGGCTTAACCCAAAAATAATAAAATCCAAGCTATTTCCTAGGATATAAATAGCTGAGGGCTTTACACGTGCTAATTGCCGGAGCATTGTTTTAGCCTTTTGAGAGTGTAATGTGGAGTCTGGCACATCCAATGTGAGCCCTCTGACACAGTGATTGTCTTTTTGTTCTGCTCTAGCTGCGTGCTTGGACCACAGCTAGAGCTCCCAGAGCCACCGCAGCCTAAGGCATCCATGCTGGTTTCTAGGGCTGAGCCTTCCTCAGTTGCTCTCAGGTCCTGGAAAGTTCTTTGAGGCCAGATGGAGGTGCTTGGCCCGTGCAGAAGTGACTTAGTTTGCCATGAGGAAGGGCGTCAGGAGGAGCAGCAGCAGGTGCTCAGTGGTTTTCCATAGAAAGATGATTGCTTGGCTGCATGCGTCAAGATGTATTTTGGAGCCTGGCTCTAGACCCAGAGATTTGAAAATGGAGACTTGGAGTCTTAAAAACAAGATATGCTAAAGAACGGTTTTGCGTGGTTCCTCCTAAGGATCAAAACCTGATACTATTTATTTTACTTGTGCTAAAAAATAACCTCAATAAGATGTTCTACGTTGGCCAATGGATATAATTTAGGACCAGACATTGGCAGCAGAGGACAGAGAATGCAGGAGCTAGTCAAATCCTTCCCCCAGTCTTTGATCCAAAACATGAATATTCCTTTGATTCAGAAAGGGTTTGGCCAGCCTTTTTCGCAAACGATTGCACGTCTCTGCGTTTTCTGGCTGGGGGAAGTGGAAGTGGCAGAGCCTCAGATACCTGGGAACCAAGAGCTGAAAACTCTCCTGGAAACTTCTCATGGTCTAACGAAATTCCCGGGCCAGCTTCCAGCCGGAGCGGATGCAGACAATGAGCCAAAATGAACCACCAAATCTGTCGAGATTCAGCCGTCATTTACAAAAGAGGATTGGGATTTTCAAGGGAGTTTGTAGGAGCTGAACACCCAAATCTCTTTAAATCCCAGTGGAACTTTTGTTCCTCTCTTTCATGTACTCCACTGAAAAGCCTTGTCTATTTATTTGAAATATTTTGAAGACCTCAGGCAGCACTTTCTTTACAGACAAACCTCTCCACCAAAATTAGAAAATCACAAAGTTTTAGCTGCAGCCGCTGAAAATCTGTTAACACACCTACCCAAAAAGCCCCAGGCTACACCAAAACTCTTGACCAGAGATAGCTCTGTGCTGTCACAAGACTGATCTATCTTTAGGTACCCCAGTTTGAAAACTTCACCCTTAATGCATTCAGAAAAAGTACGTTGTTGTTTTAAAGTACATTACTCAAACGCTGAGATGCCTTCCTACGGGGAGCAGCGTTACAAAGCCGAGCTCTGCCTGGATGCCTATCCAGCATGGATCTGACAATTCACATGTAGGAAAAGGCCTCTCATGCATTCATAGTTTAGATGACCTCCATATATTTGTTTAAAAAATAATTAGGCTTGCTTAGCTTTTGTTCTGCTGCATTTCCCTTTTTTTTTTTTTTTTTTAAAGTAGCTTTTCCTGTAGCACTCCCAGGCCAGTACAATGCTGGCTTTTAAAAGTGATTTGTCTGTTACCAGGCCGTTTTAAACTTTTACTTCCTAAGTCCTTGCAAACCAGCAATACAAGGAGACTAAAAAAAAAAATCTCCTGGGGATTGTTTTTATAGTAACAGTGAAAGCTTAAAATGTTGCAGCAGCAGCCAAATTATTTTTCTTTTACTGGAAACAATACCAACAACTGGAGTCTACACACAAAACGGATTAAAGCTACCCATAAAAATGACTAACAAATGAGTGCTACATTTCTTTTTATCATTTACTCTTTATAAAAAGCGACAGTTTGAAGGCTACTAATTTGGCAAGTTATTTCCCCTCTATAGTCATGGCTGTTCAGTAATTAGAGGATATATAAAACATGGACGTAGACATTCTAGTGCAGTCCAACATTTTTGTGTGGTTTAAGATAAAGTCCACTTCCTTTCTTTCCGACTAATGGAAAGCAAGGTAGACATATCCAAAATTTAACTGCAGGACAAAATTTGTTTTCAGGCAGAACTTTCACAAATAGTCTCATGACAAAAGTCCAAGTCCTGTTTGCAGTTGTAAATTGTTCAGAATGAGGATGTCCCAAGAAATCTAGTAACCTGAGGGCATACAGGAATGTTTTCTCCCATGACTAAACAAATGACTTCTTGAGCACAGCTGAAATCAAACATTTAAAATATTATTAATTACTAATGGTAATGGTTGAGAATTTTTTTTAAAGTCATACGTGCCCTCCATAGGTAGGTAATTACTTTTTAAAATCTCTTACAAAACATCGTACTTGGTGTCTAAGCCCTCCATCACTCTTGAAAATAGCACTTATGTTTTTAAGTCACTTAGGTGGGTTTTGAAATCTTTGCCTGCTATTTCATCATGTATTTTCTGGCAGTGGCCCTCTCTATACCTGTAAGTAGTAAAAAATATATTGCTCCCTCTGAAAGCAAAAGCTAAAAATAAAACAGGACTTGGTTTAGTCAACATGAAGGCAAACTAGAAAACCATTAGTTGAAGAAACTGAAATAAGAGAACTCAAAAGGCCTGGCTGAAGAGCAGGGAAATGCTTCAAATGGGAAATGCAGCAGTTGCTGGTGCAATTCTGTGTCCGTGGCTGTTGTGGTTGGGTTCCAGTAGGCTGGTACAGGGGTGCTTTGTGGGGCACATGGAATGGTGAGGCAGATCCTTGTCATGTTTCTGGATGCTGGGCTCATGGCACATGGTCCTCTGTTGCGTGTGTGATGCAGGACCAGTTACTCCAGTAATTACTGGTTTATCAGCCCATTGAGATGCTGAAGGCAAGGCCAGCATCTGATATGGGGTGTGTGGCTGTACTCTAAACCTGGCCGTTTGTCCTTCCTGTTCCTTCCTTTGTGCTCACCTGCTGCATGTCAATATAATCATTAACAGATTAATAGAGGGTTAATGCATTCATTATATGCTACATATAATAGGATAATAATATATAGGCATATTATTGTAGAAAGAGATAATAACATGTAATACTAATATACTGATAATATATTAATATAAAATTAGTGATGTTGTAGCTGTATATTCAGAGTTTATCAAGTCCTAGAGAAAACAAATTACTTATAGACTGAAACCTCCCCAAAGCCTGCACAAACTAGTAATTACCTAGTAATTTACATTAATGCGGGCCATGAGAGGTAGACCAAAAGCCCTGGTCCATGAGATTGAGATTTAAGCCAATAACGTCCCAAAACAAAAAATTGTCTCAGTTTTAAGTACTTTTCAAAATGGTCACCATTACTGTGAGAAGCTCTGTTCCAGTGTATATAAAACATAGTGGAATAATAACATCTCGTTTGATTGTACAAAGTAGTTTTTTCCTTAGTGTTTTAGTTCTCAAAATTCCCAGAATACACCACATGGAAACTGTTCACTTGAGAAATTAAGTACCGTATGTGATAAGACAGTCATGTGAAATTTTTAAGCTGTCATTAAAAATGATTATAATTAGGACAAACTATATGAAAATGCTTTAAAATTGAGACCCTGGTGAATTAAAAATTAAGGGGTATATTATGTATTATCATGTTGAAGGGCAGGGATTTACGCGTGTAACTCCCATTAACACTTATGTGAGTTGCATTCCCAAATCCCCACGCCTGGCGATGAGCATCCGCCCCCACGTTTGTTGTCACTGAACAACCTCAGCTTTTGCTGTGCTCCAACACAATTCCTCTGCCTGCTGAGAACAAGTGGAACGGCAAACCAGGAGTTTAAACTGTTTTCCCTCACAAATCTAGGCCCCCAGATAGAGCCAAGTGTAATCCATCTGAGCGGTAGCCGCGCTCCCATGAGTAAGGTTTACTTACAGAAAGTAACTGTCACGGAGTCTCCTCTTCCCTACAACTCTTCCTCTGCTTTCCCCCACGCTTAATAACTGAGGGTTGGGCTGCAATCATTTTATTATGTCTCCTCTAAATGCAGGAAGCAAGTTGCTGGGGGTGGGCTTGTAAAAACGCTTCAGTCAGGAGCCTCCAAAAGGAGCTTTATCCACGGCAGCGTGGAACTCCCACGTGAGGAGTGAGCCTGTGCCCGAAGGACAGTGTGCACAAGTGACATATATCTCTTATTTGGCAGGGCCATAGGACTGTTCAGAGCACTGGACAGGTGTGTACCCAGTGGCTGTGCTGGGCTTTGGGTCACACACTCAGGTGAGGAATGAGCTGCTGGGGCTTGAGCTGCAAAAATGTTGCCAGTTCACTTAATTCTCAGGTGCTTTCCTCGTACCCCAGCATCAGCAATTACGTGAGTTTGCATCTTGGCTTTCGTTGGAAAAAATTGTAGCCCTTTTTCTTAGGAGAAAAACTTCTATTATTTTACCGTGAAAGTTGATTTTTAATTTTTTTTTCTTTTAAATATAGAAGTACAGCTTTTTCATGTGAGTGGTTGTGGAGTCCATCTCATTGCTCTCATCGTTGGATCTGCTCTTCTTACACCCTGGATTTGGGAAGGCTGACATTACTAAGGTAAGAAAGTTCATCTGTTGCTTGGGCTTTGCTGAGAGTCTACTAAAAGTACTCATCAGAAATGTCCTGTCCTACTAATTTTACATAGGTACCCATATTATTTGTCTTTAAAACACATTAAGAAAATGGTCATATTGCCACATTGAAAGCTCTCAGCAAAGAAAATCCCAGAGAACCACAGCTCATACCTCCTACCCTTCGAAGGCACTGCAAAATTGTAATTATACTAACATGCCACATTCCTAACAACATCTTTTCCCTGGGGCAAAATAAATAAATCTAAATAAAAAAGATATATGTGGAGGCAATACATCTCCTATTTTATTAATTAGCACCTGAGAAAAACATTTTGCCAGGTTAGAAAATACACTGATGAATTTTCAAGGAAAGTAATGAATTCCAGGTTAGTTTCTTTATTGGTACCTGTGGATTCTGTTGTATTGCTTGTTAACAGATGCAAGTGGGCAATATAACTATTACATCAGGCAATATTATAGAAACCCAGGCAGTTTCTAAGCAACGGCCCAGCACTGATTTTTCCCAGCTATTTTCTAGGATTCCCTCAGAAACAGTAAGTGAAGAGGAGTTGGACAATATAGTCTAATTTTGAGAAAAGAATAAAGTATGAAACTGGTGATTTTCAAAATCATATTTTTGCAGATTTCTTACCAAATCAAAAGAACTAAAATTGAAAACTGTCAAAAACATTTCAGCTCAAGAGCTGCATAAACTTTTCTATTGTTCAGGTAGCTAAACAGACACAGCTATTTTGCTTCAAACCTTGCCCACAAAAATAATGAAAATAAAGATCATAATAATAGAGCCTCTTCAGCTTGTTGGACTGAAACTGGATTTTGTAGTGTTTCAGTTTGCAGACTCACTCATCAGTTCAGCCTGAAAGTAAAATATTTTTCTGGGTTTTTTTGTATGAATTCTATGGTCAGTCAAATCTGGCTCCTGATGGAAAAAAACATAATGAATCATTGTGTTTAAGCCACATAGACTCTGTGTGTGTGAGCACATGTAATTTTGTGTGTACACAGATAGAAAGGTGCATTCCAAAGCAATGTCACTCTCAGATGTCACTGGCTGATCGAGCTTCTTATTCTACACATTGCATATTGCAGAGATGACATCTGCTTTATATATAACTGGGGATTCAATGAAGCAGCAAGGCTGGGATCTTTTTTATTACCCATAACTTTCTAACCAGGACTCTCTCAGAATTTGGAGAACACTCTTTCCACACTTTGCTTTAGTCCAATATGGCACCCAGTGTCAACTTCAGGTTTTGAACCAGACTTCTAAGAAGGACAGGGCTCTTTCATCTGTCTATGAATAATGCCCTTTCAGAAAACAGTTTATATTTAGAATAAATAAGAACAGACATATGTGCACACCCGCACTTGTGGACCCCAATGTGCTTCCAGGAGCACAACCATGAAAAAGCAAGAAGAAAATATTGTAAACCAGATGTTCTCTGGGTTTGAATGCTCCATTGGTTTCCATACACCATGCAAGGTTCTGGTCTGCTAAGGGAGTAGAAGCAAGTTCAATATAGGAGCTTGGAGTGCCAATAGTTTTGCCTTGCTTGGGAAGATGGAAAGCAGAGGCTTTCTTCACTCAAGTCTGATTTTTGGAAAAAAAACCCCAACCTGATGACATTTCCAAAACAAAATTCTCTGTTGTGACATCTGAGTTATGGGCCAAAATACTTCCCCCTTTGGCCAAAAAAAACCCAAGTTCATTCACAAGTGCTGTGGTTGCATGTCTTCATTCTCTTGTTGTCTGGGCTTGTCCCTTCTTCTTTCTGTGTCACAGTGGCAGACTGAGAGTGTCCATGGTGGAGATACCGAACTCCTGGGTGTTGTGGCTGCAGGGATGGGAGACACCCCAGACAGCCAGGCTGTGGCTCCCACCAAGGGACTGGTGCAGTGGTCAGGATTCAGTGGCTTTTCTCTCTTTTCCCTACCAAGCTGTTCCAATTCTCGGGTGTTAGACATTTTTCAAATAAACATTAAAAGATGGTTTGAGAAACAGACACTTTCTGCTCCCTCAAAGGGCAAGGGAAATATGCATCTCAATGAAAACTCCGTTTTCTATTAAAAACTAGTTTTGGTGAAATGAAGTCACCCAACCATACAGCTCAGTCCACACAATTTCCGTGTGTTTCCATCCATTCCTCTTTCCCCTCCCAGTCTCCAAACCATTCTCTGCCTGCCTGATACATGTTGACATGAGAATTAAATCGCTGAGAAGTAAGAATGCTTTTGCTTTAACAGAAAGCCAGGTTACTATTCCTAGCATGGAAAGTTAAATGAAATCATGCTGTGAGTGAATTCCTATTGATTTCTCCAGGATTGATCAGAAACATTTGTCAAATTTTGTTTTCTTTCTGTCCTACATCTTCTTTAGACACATAGTTAAACATGCTAAGGAACGTTTACATTTTAAAAATGTGTTCTAAGGTCTTTATATAAACATACATGTAATAAAAGTGACTGGTGATTTATATTTTCTATATACATTCAGATACTTTATTTTCAAAGCCAAAGTTTTAAAAAATAAGTGCCTAAATTCAGACACCTAAGTCTATGTTTACAGTCTTTGGTTGCCTGATTTTCAAACATGTTAATACTCAGAAACACCATTTTTTCTGTTGAATTGTCTCATTCGTACAAAAATTTACATTGGGCTGGTTTTCATCTATTAGAATCAGAAAGGGAAAATTAAAGATTATAAATTTTCAAAGGATGTAAAGGCATAAAGGAAAAAAAAACCTAAAAATCCACAGCCTTTTGCATATTTAATTGCAGAAAATGATGTGCATTGGTACAAGGGACGTGAGTACAACCCAGCAGATTCATCCTTGCTCAGTGAATTTGACCTAAACCCCTTTTCCGCAGCATTTGTCTTTTCTTCTTTAGGTTCACACCGAGGCCTCCGGTTTGAAACATGTATGTGTGCTCCTGCACCTAATGTATATGCATATTCAGTGTGACTGCATATGGAAATGGAGCATCCATGCCAAGAGTTTTCCAGCCAAGAGGCTTTTTGCATGTGTGAGTCTGGGAGGTGTTGTGTGCTTTTTGGGGTAATTGCGCGTGTAAATCCAGCGGGCAGTCATACACCCAGCTATAACCTGTACAGCTGCATTAAAATACCTTTTTAAAGCATCTAGCACAAGCTGGTGAGAAAAACGATACCTTTTCGGACACCTGGTCCTAGAAATAATAATAATAGAAAACCCCTAAAAACTGATTATGGGTCATGAAATGATGTGGTTCAGCTTTCAAAACCTGCCCCTGTGTCCCCCTCGTAAACACAGGTCACTCTTACATTCAGGCACCATTAGATTTGTGGGTTTAATTACAAGCAAATGATTTTTTTTGAAGCGGTAAAAATAAATTTATGCTGTTCTAAAATCTAAAGAGAGAAACTTAAAATTAAAAAAAAATAGGAAGAAATAAATAAACATATCACAAGAAAAAGTTAGTGGAGCAGCTGTGTAAATAATACAAACAATGTTAAAGAATAAAAGGAAACTGCCAAAGCCACTTGGGATGAGGAAGGAGCCTAAAATCCCATATTGCTCTAACGAGGTCTAGCTCATTGGTTGTGCCTGTTTTTGGTTTTTTTTTCTGCCAACTCCAAGTCTGCCTTAGAAAGGCACCGGAAGAAGGGAAGGAAAATGAGGTTATCCCATAAAATAATCTACTACTGTTTGGTAAGGGCACAGAAATAGAGAATGAAGCAATGGTTTAATGCTGGGAGTAGAAGCTGCATGAAGTAATCAGCTGAACATTTACTTCATTCATCAGTGCAAAGCAAATGCTGCATTGTGCAGGGCTCAATGAAAATTTTCCACGGTTTTGCTGCAGACTTTTCTGAATGACACCACTTGTCCACAGAAGTGCTCTGAACCTCAAACTCAGAGTCACAGTGGTGCACCTGGAGCTCTGCACTTGGAATCCAGGAAGGTGAGAAAGGCATCTCTAATGTCCTGGGGGCAAGAGACCTGTGGCTTTGCACCTGGAGGGTGAGTTCTGCACTCTTCTGAATTTTGCAACAGCTCTCAAGATCTTGAAGATAATCTAGGATTAGCAGAAAAAAACTAAACCAAGTGATGCACATGTTCTTGTTGCTTAGAAGTTAGAAACTATGGTTTATTCTAAGTAGAAATCTGTTGTTTGGATATGTAAGGATGTAAATTAAGTTTGTGAGACTTTACAAAGGGACAAGGTGCTAGGAGTAACTTATTCGTTAACCCTAATGGTTTTTGCTTCTCCAGTGTAATTATGACTTTGTAAATGAATGCACGGCTTCTAGGGAAGCTCCCTCTGCCCAGGAGATCCACATTCCTCTGCAGACACCCAGTGCCATGAAGCGTGTGGAGCCTGCCTGGTGCCTGCTCCATTTCCTGAGTAAGGGCCTCGGGGAGAGGGAAGCCAACACAAACTGTGCTCCAGCAGGACTGGACTCTCAGTGTGTCTAAGGAAAGTCCAACTGGCAGCAATTAAAGCTGCCTTGTGAGGCTCTGGCACTCTCCAGCTGTGCTGGGCACTGCCAGAGGGCAGGAATTCAGGGATGGTCATGCTCTCTTTAACTCTTAGCTCAGACTCTTGACCCAGTGCCTGGGCCACCTTGGTGAGCTTGCAAAGCATTTCCAGTCATGCTGCCATGTGCTTGGTTCATTGGCATGAGGGCTAACACTTGCTATTTTTGCAGGATTGACTGACTGCATGCCCACAGATTTCATCAGGGTTTTCTCGAGTTAATAGGTGCCCTATTGCCATTACTACCATGTGCAGTTGCTGTATGATGTCAGATAATAGTTGTGTGGGATTTGGGGTTCTTTTCAGTTTCCATTGCCAAGTCTGAGTTCCTTGCTTCTTGACAGAGTTGATTTTTTTACCTTAAAGTTTAGAAAATACTTTTTTAGTAGCTGTGTGACTTCATCACACAGGAAAATAAACGCAAATTTAATTCTATTTCTGACTGAAATCTATCCACCTATCTATCCATCTCTGACCCTCTTTTTCTATTTTTCTGTCTACCTGTTTATTTATCTATCTTTCTAAATATGTAGTGTTTAGTCACTGGGGCAATGGTGGTCTTAGAATTTAATTACAGCCTGAGGTATCTGGTGTTCTAACTTGCTGTCCCAGCCTGCATCAAGGAGACCTGTAAGACTTACAGAAAGATAAAACACCTTCACGTAGTTTTTTCCCTGCTAATAGCAGTTCTATCATTGCAAGATCTGGCAAGACAGTCGAACACCACGATTTCCCAAAGGTATGCAGAGCAGGCAGAGCTGAGGGAAAGATTAACAAGTTTTCTGTGGAAGGAGGAGTACATCTGCGAGGGTGAGGAGAGCCTTCACTGATGTGCCACTTGTAAATGCATATGAACTCTGCAATAGGTGAGGTGCTTTTGCTCAACAGCTGCAATGTTTTCATTGTGCCTCTTTTGTTGAATTCAGATAAAAGCACTCCATCGTCAACAAATCTAATATCTGTTCTTGTCCCACTTGAAAGGGTCAAATGAAATTTCCCATCAGAGAACAAAAAAACCCCTGAAGCTCCCCAGAGAGTTTGGGTGGCAGCGTGCCAAGAGAGAGAGGAGGGGAGGAGGTGGTGGCTGCGGTGGTGCAGCAGAGCAGTGACGTCAGTGAGGGTGAAAAGTGCTCCCCAGGCTGGCAGTGCCAAGGCAGGGCTGGCATGGCAGGCAGGCAGGAGCTGTGAAGTCACTTCTTCCTGAGATGCCAGGGCCAGTTGTTCCCAGAGAGTCCCGTTTAGGAGATGAGGTGAAGCTTTGGGGTTGCTGTCTCGTGGTGGAGGTGGTCCACAGGCAGGGATGCTCAGGCTGGAGTGGGAGCTCAGGCAGGGAATGAGGAGCCTCTTGCTGACCTCATGGTCATGGGCAGTATTTCCAATGTACCTGGCTCTGAAGAGAGGAAAGGAAGATGGAGAGGGGGAGGAGACCAAAATTCTCCTAAGTCTCTCCTGAGTCATTGCTCAGGATGCTGGTTGGATATTCAATGACATGTTGAGAGAAAGATTAAAAGAAAAAGCCTACTTTTACAATAACAGCACCAAAGCATTATAAAAATACACCTACATCTTCAGTAAAACTGCAGCATATGTTTTTGAGTCAACGACATTTGTACCAAATGCAGAGTCTAGAGATGTCTGGCAGCTGAAGCAGGGAGCAGGTGTATATTTAGCTCTTTCAAATGTGCACTTAAGTGCATGTAAATATTTGCCAGGTCAGAGCTTCAGTGTGCTAACGAGCCACATGTGACAATGTCCATTTCCCAGGAGCCTGTGCTTTGCACATTCTCTCAAACCTCTGCGCCATCAGTGCAAGGTGTTTTTACTTGTCTTGTGCTAACCCTATCTCCTTGTATCAGTGTAGAGGCAGCTTCACCTCCACTGCAGTGAACAGCTTTTCCTGACAGTGGCAGGCTGTAACGACGGGGGCATGGTCCTAGTGCAGTCCTAGTCCTGGTATCTTCCAAGACCCACAGCCTCAAACAAACACCTACAAAGAAGTCAAAGACAAGATGTGGTCAGAAAATAGAAATTTTCATCTTTCAAGATAAAACTATTGGGCGCCTATAAGTTCTTTGGATTACTTGCACAGACTATGGAATAATAAGATCTAGAGGACTGCTGCACTGTAAAACTGGGGAAAGCCCATGGCCTGTTCAGAGCAGGGGATGGCACAAAGTAGTGAAAGAACATGGAGTAACCCATCACCAGCACCCTCTTCCCATATCAGCAAAAGGACTCAGTTATGAGAATAAAAGGGACCTTGGCTGCAAATGACTTAGGGCAGCATAAATATGTATTATGAATTTTAGGCTCAGACATAATTAAATGCCATTTGTCAGATCTATGCTTGTTTTTCATCTCATTTGAGTTTTACAGAATGAATTAACTAACAAATGTGCCTCTGATTCTACCAAAACAAATCATTTCTCAGTAAAGTTGCCTCCAAGCTGCAGTGAGAGAGTGACTGGGGGGAGTGACCTTCTGCTGTGAAGTTGTCACGTTCCAGCAGAGCCCTGAGTGGCAATGACAGCCTCAGTAATGGGGAGCCCATAGTGGCCTGGCAGTCTTGTTGATAACTTGTTAATTTATTTAGTGCAGTGGTGCAGAGGCGAAGATCTGGAGTAAAGGGTGGGGTGGGCTGAGCCTCAGGGCTGAAATATGTAAATATTCTGGTGTAGAGAAAAAAAAATAATAGATTTCTTGTTCATTGTCACTAAATGAGGTTGGTGACAGGAGCCACTGGCGAGCAAATAGGCTCATGTTTGTACCAAGGCAGCTTTCATTAAACACCTGATGCAGCAAATGTGTGGTCAGTGTGTGCACAGTTTGGGTAATAGAGCTCTAAGTGCTCCTCTTCTGGCCCTGTGAAAGGAGGATTACAGCACCCCAAGGGACTTGCATCCTCAGCTGAGTCATAGGATGAGAAACAAAGGGTCTGTGTGCCTTTGACAGGCAAAAGGGAGACAGTGTTTAAGCCCATGTGTGAAAAAATCCTTTAGAGAACGGTGTCTTGTAGAGCTATCTCACTTTGTTCCATCATATTAAACCAAAGGTCTTCCTTATACTTAGGAAATTACTATAGCAAATGGATGGATGTGCTAACCATGTCTTAAATTCCATTCTGAAGTGTTAGTAACTGCTCAGGAATGGGTGATATATATCCTTTAAAGGACCTAATGTCTTCTCCAAGTGACAAGCTCCTGCAAGAGCCAGATCCATTGGTAATGTCATAAAAGAGATACCCCAAAATCAAAACATTTATATTGTTTGGAGAGTCCCACATGTTGTCCCTAGCAGGTGGCCTCCTGCAGCTGTACTCTTCATGCTGTGTAGTTCATACATTTATGAAAGTAGTTTGTCATATCAGGTTAATGAAAATATGCAACAAATGCTCTAAATAGAGCTAGAGGCAAACAGGTAAGTCAAACAAATAAAGGTGATAAGAATTGTCCTGTGTACACCTCTGCAGAATTATCCTTAAAATATCTTAAAGAAGATGGGATAGAGAGTATTTAACAAACAATGTGGTGTCATTTGAAAAACAAATCCAGATGGTGGTGTTAGCATATCCAGTGACTTAACCATAATGCCATGTGTCTGCAGGAAAACAATAACCCCCACACAGCCCAAGCCAGCAAGCCTGAATTCATACACACTGAGGAGTTTTGTTATAAATATGAGGAAAGAAATAGCACCTGGTGGCCAGGTACCAACAGGAACACTGGTAGCAAGTGTTGGATCTCACCCATGAGCACAACCATTCTCAAGGCAGGCTGAGGAAAAGCACATTTTTCTCTTCCTCAATGGGAAAAGAGATGCACTGGCAAGCACCTGTCATCAGCTGTGGCCCCACAGGTGTCCAGGGAGCTTGGGCAGCCTGCTCCCCTCTTCTTGTTGCTCTTCCCAGGTCCTGAATGTGTTGCTGTATGTCCTCCAACTTCTGGAGGGTCTGGAGTGCCCAGGGGACACCTCGGCTCTTGGCCTCAGTGCATGAATGTGCATGAGGAATTTCCCCGGAACATTTATTATCCCTGGTACCACAGTCAACAGTTGGCTGGGAAACTGAGCAAATTTACTTGAACTCTTTATTTCCCAGGTCTTATTTTTCTAAGGAAGGCAATAAATCAATGACAGGAAAAGTACTCACCAGGCAGAAATTGGGTAGCTCCATGACTTAATCAGCACTGATTAATGCCGGTCGGGAATCTATCTCTGCATTTCTTTGGAATACATTTTGGAAAGTCTAGTAGTTCCTAGCAGAGTTTTGCATGAAAAATTAAATTACTTGCATATTCCTGTCTCTCCTTAACAACTAGGTTCCTTGAGGCTCACACCATCTTTTGACGTGGGTCTGTCTGTCTGGGCGCTCCGTGGAGAGGCGCTCCCTCCGGAGCCGAAGGCAGATGGTCGCTGGAGAGCCCAGTGCCAGGTCTGGGTGACAGGAGCGGAAAGGCACGGACAGCCACAGCCGGATGAGACACTTCTCTTCCTCTCTGGCTGCAGCACGCTGAAAACGCCAGAGAGACATCAGCCAGAGATGGGGCTGGGGGACGGAGCTGCGTCAGAAGCAGCCCTTCTCCCGCGGGGGTGGAAGAGGAGCTGTGACTCCCAAGGAAGGTCAAGGCCGGCCACCAAACAACCCGGGCAAGAAAGCCCCAGATGGATAAACAATCCAGACATCTGGTGAGATCCCGGCATCGCTGCAATCAGGGAGGTTTTGGCACCGACTTTGACACTGCCAGGATTTCCCTTGTAATTAGCAGCGTGCAGCCCGTCTGGGGAGGATGTTCCCTCCGGAAAGCTGCTGGGACCAGGCTGCAAAGCGAGCTTAATCTCTGTGAAGCAAAGAATAACACCCAGTTAAGTCTCTGGCTCCCCAAATATCAGAAAATTACTAACTGGAACTCAACAAGTATTAGATGCTACTTATAACTAACTACTAATAACTAACTGGCTTGGTCGCTCCCAAGATTTCATAAGGGGCTCACGGTGGGGTCACGAGGATAACACTGGAACAGACTTGGAGCAGCCATGAGAAGGGATTCAGTATGGCAAAGGGAGCGCAAACCTCAGAGCGTGTGGAAGTGTCTGCATCCTCTTCACAGCATCAGAAAGTTAGGTGGGTACATATAAGCCAGGCAAATTGAACCATAAATTTATTATGATAAAAGGCTCAGTCTGGTAAGACTATCAACATAATAGATTTTTCAATTTCTACACTGATCCAGGCACACAGACACATAAAATACCTCCACAATAGGGTTTTTCTTGAAAAAAAAATATAAATCTGTGTTGTTAAAGACCTTACCTACCTGTATTTGAAGATCGTTGTCTGAAAAGATGAAAAACATACATTTTCATTTCATTTCAGATTAGCATGGTAAACAGCTAGATCTGTTCTTTCAAGTGGAGCATTCGGCTCCATTTGTTAGCTTTGTTGCTGATATTTCACCTCTCTTATTTACTTAACATAGTTTGACAAGAAATTCTCAGTGAGATAATATATCTACATGAAAGACAGGCTTGGGGAACAAGTCCAGGGGTTTCAGTGGGACAGAATCAATTATTTATGTCTTTACCATTTTGGTATGCCTTCATTCCACAGAAAGCACTCGGAAGAACTACTCAACCAGCTGCACATTTTTGGTAGATAGATACATTCTATTCTTAGGGGGGGGGGAAAAGGGGACATCAGTAAAAATCAAGACTGCACCCACTTGTGAAAAATATCAAATCCCAAGTGATGGAAGCTAACACCCTGCAAAACAACACCCTCTCCCCAGCCAGGCAGGATGGCCCCTGCTGCAGGGAGCAACCAGCACAAACAGAATTAGCAAATGTTCCTGTTGCTTTTTGCCACACAAAATTAGACAAACTGTATAGAAGTCAGCCTAATTTCTCCCAAACAGCACAGTAGAAATGATCCTTACACAGCAACCAGCTGGTGCAAGGAGATTCCGAGGCTGAGGTAAGGCAGGTGATGGAGGACACCTCCATTCTTCAATAAATATCAGAAAGGAAAATTGCTTACCCGTTCTGGATAGCTCAAAAACATAAACCAGAGCAGTCTCACATACAGCCCATCCCAGCTCAGATCAGCAGGCAGACCCTGAAGAGACCCAAGGCACTGGAGTTCCTGTTTCAGCATCATGTGATGGGACCATGCCAAACATCCATCCAAAGGCAGGCAGCCGTAGCCAAAGGCTGCCAGGCTGCAGGGACAGCAGAGTGGCTCCAGTTCCTGCAGCAGCATCACAGTGAGTGATGAGGGGAAGTTCCTACAACCCATGAGCACTTCTGTCAGTCAGAGGTCAATGAGAAAGGCTAAAGAGTACAAAAAAAAAAAAAAAAAAAAAAAAAAAAAAAAAAAAAAAAAAAAAAGCATAAATAAAAAAATAAGTGGTGTAGAGAAATGAAAGGGAATGGGCAGTGAATTTAAAAAATAAAGAGAGAAACCAAAGCATGCTAAAAACTTACCCAAAGTAAAAGCCAGGCCTTCATGATGTTCCTGCAGAAGCCTAGGTGAAATCTCCCCCTCGCTTTGATGATGGAGGGTCAGGCCCTTATGAAAAAGGATTAGTTTGGACATAATGAAAAGAAAGAATGTAGTGCAAATGAAGGAAAATAAGTGAGTGGTGCTGTACAAAAATAACAATTCTGTAGCTACTAGGCAATATTGTCATCTCTGCACACATCCAAGGACTTAAGTGACCCACTACTCTTGCTGAGGATCTGCTCCATTAATAATAAGAAAGAGCAATTTAAACTATGGCTTTTTTCATTGTGTTTTATACAGGTTTGGGGAATATATTATCAAAGGCTCCAATTCTGGCCAAAGTCCACAGGAATCAGCACCTGTGGTCAGGCCCTGGATAGAAAGATCAGAGCTATCTTTGCGTAGCCCTACCACCAAAAACAGATCAATCAGAAGTAACTCAAAAGGAAATAGTCTACAGGGAACAGATGAAGATGCATTTAGAGGAAATAATCCCCATTCAGGATGCCATTATTAAAAGAGAGAGATAACTATCAGAGCTAAGATATGTCAGGGCAACCTCGTTGACATGGGACTGGAGAACTTCTACTGTAAAAGCAGAGAAACTAGGTCAGTGCTTTTTGAAGAGAGGAAAGCTCAGGGTGGACATCATTATTTTATACATGATTCTAAGGGGAATAGCTAGGAGAGATGTCAGAAAACTAGTGTCAAATACAAGAACAAATGGACAGGCTCTAAGAAAGGGAAATGAAGAGAAACTAAAGGAGGCTCGAGCTCAAGGGATATAAACATTTCTGTACACACTAAGCAGTTGATGCAAGGACTGGGTTACAGAAAGGGCTGCTGAGAGCAACCAATAAGGGTTTGGAAATAGAAAAGCTTTGTGGGCTGCAGCCACCTGAGAGCAGACAAATCTGTCTCTTGATCTTGTCTGTCCCTAGAATTGCCCAAGTTTCAATCTCAAAATTACTACGAGGTTCACATACAGTAAATCTCTGTGCAAGCGCAGTAGATTGAAGTGAGAATTCAGTTTATCAGTCAAAGATAAAACTCAGAAGAGCATTTGCCTTCTAATTCTATTAATATAAATGTAATTACAAAGCCTAATTCTAATTCAAACGTTAACTTATAAGGACTGGTGGAGGTAGCAGCCTACAGAGAAAGAGGTGATGCTGGAATCCTTGATTCTTATGTTTGATCAATAGGTCAGTACTAATAGACTTTATTTATTAATGGAGCATGTGGTTTGAAAATGAGCCTAGTTTTTAGGTTTCATGTTCTAACAACTAGAATATTTGCATGTTGCTGTTGTCTCTATACAGGGGAGAAAAAAGGCACTCTGTAGTGTTGTAACAGGTAAGAATTGTCTTTATTTAAAAAAAAAGAAAAAGGCAGAATGCTAACTGTGATGCAAGTGACTTCCAGAACATGCTGCCTTAAACACAGATCCAAACAATACTCACTGTTCTAACTACCTGAGATGCAAACCAGTCACTAGGGGAAGGAAAAAAAAACCCAAGTAGATTGAGGTAATAGCTTGGGGCAAAGGGAATTGAAGACAGAGAAGAATCAGTGGACTGTACAGCCTAGAGCTCTTTTAGGGCATTTTCTTATATCATCTGAAATTTAAAGGCAGAACTTCATATGGCAGAATTAAGCATGGCTTTATTGAAGCTGATGGAGCTAAGCTATGGGTCAGTTTCCAAATATGTATTCTAATACTTTTAAAGAAGAAAATAGGAAAAAAAAAAGTAGTGGAAATACAAGAGACACAAGAGTCCCATTGAATATGTGTCAGATGCTGAGTCCTGTAAAAAATGCAATGCCAACCCTGTTCATTGGGCATTTTCCTTGTTTAGAATCAAGTGGTTTAGGATATAGTGTAGGAGTGATTAGGGTAGTATGAGGTTGACAGTTGGATTAGATGATCTTGAAGGTCCCTTCCAGCCTTGATGATTCTGTAATTCTGTTATGAATTTTTCCTACTGTCTTACCTTGGCCTGAAAAATGTCACAAACCTTCCCCCTTTCCAGCCCAGTGGTTAAACTAGAGAGATTTTGAAGTAAAATATGAGGAGGAAAGAGTCTGAGTGTGCTGTAGCCCTCTCTGCCTCCATTCTGTACTGTGGTAGTAGAAATGTGCCTGCACCTTCCAGATCGTAAAAACCCCTGGCAATGAGATGCTCATAAAACTTTCAGAGTACGCTCAGATCAATTCTGAACCACCAGGATGTGATTCTGAGATGAAGTGGCCCATCTCAACCACGGTTACAGCCACTGAGACATTGATGTTGACACGGAACCAAAAATTTGTCACGACGCTGGGGAAGAGCAGGGATCACAGAGTGAGTGATACTGATCAAAGCAGATGAGAGTCAGGAATGTTTATCCAGGAGATGCAAACTCAGACACACACCTCGGTGATCTGAAGCCGTCAGAGTTAATATGCTGTCTATTAACATTTGTTCAAATACAGCACCTGTCAGAGCACATACAGGAAAAGGGTTTTTTAGGTCAATCTGACACGTGAAGAGTGAGATGCTGTCGAGGGGAGCTAACCCTGGCTGGCTGGATGTGGGTGCTGTGTTTTCTGTGCACCTTGTCTTCTCCTAGGCACCAAACCCCAGGGCTGAATGCTCTCTGTAGACTTTGCTTTTCCTCCAGTATGACCATTTCTCACACTCTTAATTACACTCTAATATCTGCCATGCTAATGCAGGTGTCTTCTGGCACTGCTCTGCGAGGAAGGGGAATGCAGTGCTGGTGGTTACTGCTTGTCTGCAGCAGAGGTGAGGTTGGAGAAGGGTTTCCTACAGCCAGAGCTCTCTAGAGCTCACCACCCAGTTGCACCCTCATGGATCAATGCTCTCAAGAGGGAAGTGCAGCATCCTGGCAGCCCAGCAGCCTCAAGCCCCTGTGCTGATGCCCTGCTGATGTTTGGGTAGTGAACATAACAGCAGCCCCAGGAATGCTTACAATGGATTCTGCCCTGAAGAAAATAGGGTGGCCAATAAGTTTTCACCTCTCACTAGGTGCTTAAAACAGCAAGCAGCTGGGCACTCCCTGGGAAGATTTTTCACATCTGTTTCATATGCAGGCTATCACAAAATATTACTTGTATCATTGTGTGTCCTTAAGCAATAGGGAAGTAGAGAATTCATATTTTGGGCAGTCCCCAGTGTCATTGTTATTGTCCATGCCACAGCTGCATATCTGAACTTTGAAAGCTCACTGCATACCAGGTAGTTTCAGAGCAAACCCATGTTCTTAATGAGTAAATGAAGTTACTGTTACTTTAGTTTATTCTAGGTGTTGAACCCAGCATGGGATCTAACCTGGAACAGTCATCTCAAGAATATTGCAGTGGAAAGTAGAGCGTAGGATTTAACATTGGAAATTAGAAGTTGATCCTACTTCTTATACAAAATTGAGATTGACAAAATTGAGGTTTATCTACATAAACCTTTAAACAAAGATGTGGCTCTGAATCAAAATTAGGGAACTGGAGAAATGAAATTGAGGACTTTGTGCTCTTAAAGGAAACTTGCCCAGCAAGACTCTCAGCAGCAGAGAACTAAGCACAGACATTAATGGAGTCAGGTCTTTTTCTGGAGGTCAATTTTTCATAAATCAAGATTGTTTAAAAATTATAATTATTGATTAATTAAATTTATACTTAGAGCTTAGCCCTCTTAGTTTTGAAGAGTCTGTACACCCAAGTGGTATGAATGATGAACTGAAAGAAAGGAAAAAAGTCATTTAATTAACTGCTATTCTAACTGGATCTAATGCTAGCAGTGGGTTTGGGTGTCTGTTCCCCACAAGTACAAGTAAAGGGGCTTTTGCAGGTCTCTCTCTGCACTCAGATTCCATAAAGCAGCCTGGCCTGTGTCTGACTGTAAAGAAACTAAAAAAGGGCAGGTTTGGATTAGGTATCAAGAAGAAATTCTTTGCTGTGAGGGTGGTGAGACACTGGTAGAGGTTGCCCAGACAAGTGGCCAAGGCCAGGCTGGCCAGGACTTGGAGCTACCTGGTCTAGTGGGAGGTGTCCCTGCCATGGCAGGGGTTGGGACAGGATGAGCTTTCAGGTAATTTCCAACCCAAACCATTCCACGATTCTGTGATGAATAATATGTTCACCTCCGAAATGTGATCCAGAAATCCTCAAAAGACAGAGTAAGATAGTTTGGAAGCATATTATGAGTCCAAAAGTCCGAGGGTAAAGTGTACAAACCTGAACTGCACAGCTGTACGAGCAGTTTCTGGGCTTATCTGAATGTAGCTGAAAGTAGCTGAACGGGGCTGCAAACTGACAGAGAAACAGCACAAAAGCAGGAGCATCCATTTGAACTGGAGTTTCTGCGGTGGAAGCAGGCAGCATTAGGCCCTTTGCATGCAGAGGGGAACCAGCTGAGGAGGAAAAAGGAGCAATGCCCAAGGCAATGTGGTACCAAAGGCAGAGGACTGGAGGTGAGTGAAATAAGAAATGAGGAGGCGCCACGTTGGCATGAAGTGATACACTGTCACAGGCAGCTCCCAAGCTGATCCCACACTTAAAAATAGATTGACATTTATCCAGGAGATGAGTTTGTTATTCTGTAACTACAGCATTTTCTATTATGTTTGATAAGGGAAAGAAGATTGCATCTTGGTCAGAAATATAAAAATTCGCCTCCTAGCAGGGGATAATAGCAGGAGAACAGGGGCAGATGACAACTGCAGATTTAAAATAGTTCAATGCAGCCCCTGGCAGGGAAAATAAGTTCAGTGCTGGGCTGAGATGTCGTCCCATGTTCACAGCCAGGCCACCCCTGCTGTGTCCCACAGGCAGTGAGTGCCCTGCTCCTCTCCCCTCCAGAACTGCCCCCCTTGGGTCACTCCGGGCAATTCTTCTGGGAGTCAACTTGATATTGCACAGAAAGTCATTAGAGGAAGAAAGAGAGTGTGCCAGCAAGGCCCTGATCTAAGGGAAGTTTTGGGGTGGCATTAGTGTAAAGGAGGTGTTGGCTGTCAAGGACAGGGGGGTGTGGGGGAGTCTCTGTTGGGGGGGCTGCAAGAAAGACAGAGACACCCTGCCTACAAAAGCATGCAGTGACAGGACAAGGGGGAATGGCTTCAGAATGAAGAGGTTTAGATTTGATATTGGGAAGAAGTTGTTCTGTGGGAGGGTGCTGAGGCCCTGGCACAGGTGCCCAGAGCAGCTGTGGCTGCCCCTGGATCCCTGGCAGTGCCCAAGGCCAGGCTGGACACTGGGGCTTGGAGCAGCCTGGGACAGTGGGAGGGGTCAGGAGATGATCTTTTAATGAACCTTCCAACCAAAACCAGTCTACAATTCTATGAGCATATCCCAGGCTGATGTGAAGAATGCACTGCCTGACTTCTGCAATTGCATGGTAGGTAGTGCAAAAACCTTAACTTTGCAAAAAATCCAAACCTCTTTTGTAACTGTTGATCTAAAATGGGAGTTCTTGTTTTTTAATTCACAAAGCTTAAAAGATCGTTCATTTTATATTAAAATGATAGCTTTTGCAAGAGACCTTCAATCTAATTAAAGCCAGGAGATTAGCATCCCTTAGAATATTTGCAAAGCCTGCAATGCGAAGTTAATGAAATGTGTACACTTTTACAAAGCTTTAATTTTTAATGAAATAATTCAGGACATGGACCTTGCTCCTCTGCCTTACCAGTGTCCAAAACAGGGGGTGTTTATAAACAATGCAAAGTTCTGGGCCGAGGAAGACAGAGGAAAGGATACTCTAAAGGCTTCTTGGTAACTACTGCAATCCTGTCTTTTATCTCTTCTGTTCAGCCTGAGAATGTGAATATTCCTGATTAATAGTAATGACTGAGAATATGATTTCAGAGTGGCAGTTATTTCTTAAGGCCATGTATATATGTGTATATATGTGTGTATGCATAAATATATATATGTAGCATATACTGTATTTATATATAAATACGTACCTGTATAATAAATTAGATATACAACTGTATAAATCACAGTGACGGCTAAAGGGACCTTAAATAAAGCAAATATGTGGCAAGGGAATGGCTCCTATTTGAAGAAATGGGCTGAGCTCAGAGGCAGGGGAACAGCCAGGGCTGGACCAGTCTAGTTCAGAGGGGATGACCAAAGGAAACCCTAAGCAATTCCAGCCTCTTTTCAGGTCAGGCCCTTCTAATGATGGCCCCACTCCTCTGTTATTGGTTGAGAATGAAGAAAAGAGGAAAAAAGCTGAAGCACAGAGAGGAGCAAGCCCTGTTCAGAGCCACAGTTGCTCTTGTGGTGTCAGGGGGCAGGGCATCCCCAGGGCCATGCACACCCTGTCCTGGGCTGATTTACAAACAGCCACACCATTAGAGCTATTTATTGCATCTGCTTCTTTCACCCCTTCCTTTGCTGCCTCTCAGTTTTGCCACAGGAAAGATCTGGCTGCTGCATTCAAAATAGTAATTCTTTTATAGAGCCACCCCCCTACTTTATATTATGCTTACTGGATCCTTCTGAAACCTAAATGTTAGAATATCCTAATCTTGCTCTACATTTTAAAGCTGGAAGATAAACGTGTTGTTTAATGAAATCCACAACACTACAGGAATAGTAACCATTGTGTTTCTTCATTTCAAAGGATGGCTGAAATCTAACATCTGGTGTAGCTGTACAAACCTGACCTTAGGTCACAGTAAGTATTGTATTGTTGATGATGGATACGCTTTTTTCATTACCATGCTGTCTCCATTCTTTCAGCATCCATGCTGTGACTCCCCAGTTATAGCCAGGACTATTGATAAATACTGATTTTTAAAATACAATTCCTTTTTTTTTTTTTTTTCCCCACTTTTAAGCATGCATTGTATGGTATTTTCTTTTTAAATAGCTCTTCTAGTTTGTTGTCAACAATATGCTATTATTTGAGCAAACTTTTCTGCATGATAGCTCTAACACACAAGGATCAAGGATTATGTGTCTGAAGATGCAGCTATGATCCTGAAAGAACAGTGTCACAAAAAGGTGATTCTCTGCCTCTAATGCCTTCCCCTGTACTTTCCTCTTTGGATGATCATTTCCTTAAAGCCCTTGTAGAACCAGGGTTTCAGGTTTAAATTGGGAAGCAGATGTGGACACCTGTGAATGTGTCTTTGCACATCATTGTTTCAAGGTTTCTGCCCCTGTGCAGGAAATGAGGCCCTGCACTGTCCTGTGTGATTGATGTCCATTATTCCCAAGATCTGGGGTAATTCAGACTAGGTCAGTGACTGCGCAGGAGCAGTGCTGTAACCAGTGCTCCCAGCAAGCCCAGTGAAGTACCAGTCAAGAAAAGAAGATATTGCCCTCATTACCTGGAAGTTCTGGTCAGATCTTAACTGCATAAAAGCCACCAGAAGCTCCAACACTGAACTGGGAGAGTGAGGGCAAATTTAATGATGATTTCTATTTGTTTATTTTGCTGACCATATCTATCCCCAGAACCTGTCCAAGTTTTGCAACTCTCCAAGAGCATCACAAGACTCTTAGCACCAGAGCCTTAATTTTTTTCCCCCTAAAGCTGTTCAAACACAAGCACCAATCCTTTGGGCAGCAGATGCCCAGGCTCATTCAGACTCGACTCTTTGGGACAGCAATCCTGACTGGTATTGCTGGACATACTGTCAGCAATGGAGAAATGTGTCCTGACCTAATCCTTAGGTTGTAATGCACATGCTGTGCTCTTGCTGGGTGCTAATATTCCTTCCTGATGTTACTGCATCATGCAGTGGAGGTAAAACAGAATATCCTTGGCTCATCCTCATGCTCCCAATGGAGATGTGCAGAATGAAGCTCTGACCCCCTGAAATCCTGACATTTTCACCAGCCCAGCATGGAAAACATCTGAAGGCATGGCTTCTACACTTTTAAGGAGCATCTATTCATTTCGGTTCTGCCAAAGCTAAATACATTTATAGATTTGTTCGTAATTATTTTTAGAGTAGAATTCTGTTTGTTTGACAATATCTGAAAAATTAAATACCTGGGGCAACATTGCTGAGTGCAGCTGGTACATTGGAAACATGGGGAAATACTTGTTGTAATTGTGAAGGTTTTATTTAATGGCTCTGAAGGCAGAGTTAACTCATTCAGTGAGGTTGCTTGATGGGCTGGTGGTGCTGCCCACTCTGTCACAAGCTGCCAGCCCTGTCCTGCAGCACAGACAGGTCTGTGCTTCCCAGGAACAAGGAGCAGAGTCAACCTTTGGGACCTGTTGGGGTGAGTCCAGAGCAGACACCAAGTTGGTTATAGGGATGGAGCAGCTGTGCTCTGAGGAAAGGCTGAGGGAATTGGGATGGTTCAGTCTGTGGAAGAGGAGGCTCTGGGGTCCCCTAACTGTGGCCTTCAGTACCTGAAGGGAGGCTGCAAGAAGGATGCAAAGTGAGAGACTATTTACAAGGGCCTGCAGTGGTAGGACTAAGGGGAATGGCTTCAAACTGATGGGCAGTAGGTTGAGATTAAATATTAGGAAGAAATGCTTCACTCTGAGGGTGGTGAGGCCTTGGCACAGGTTACCCAAAGAAGTTGTGGCTGGTCTATCTCTGGAAGTGTTGAAGGACAGGTTGGACAGGCCTTGGAGCAACCTGGGATAGTGGAAGTTGTCCTGGCAGAAGGCTGGTGCCAGGTTTCTGTGCCATGAGGGTGCAGAAGGCTCTGGACCTGCCCAGCTGTGAACTGAAATGCATTGGCAGGACAGTTAACAAATATTCTATACTCTTCCCACCCATTCTGCACTTTCCATGACCCCTTCCTTTCATCGGTACAAGTAAATTGAATTCAGCACATTTAAAGACCCTGTCTGGATCCATAACATTCATAACCATGCTGTAACCATGAATGAAAAGCTGAGGGAGAGTATGGTTTGTATCCAAGGGCTCTTTTGCTTTTTATATGTTTACATATACCAGCCAATGGTCAGCAAATAAGCACCATGGCTGGTAATGAAATGTTCGAACCATCTGTTTTAATCTGCAATTTAATTTCACTATAAAATATTAAAGTTGTTCCGATGGTTGGGTTGGTATGGCTGCTTTATATGAAAAGAATTGAGTATCCCAGAGCAATTACATTGCACCAAGCACATGCTGTGGATATTATATTCTCTATTGTTATTTTGTTCCATTAAAAACATTAAAAAGCCTTCTTAACATGGTATCACAGAGTTTTAGGCCTCTCTTTTTTTGTTAAAAACAAGTAGCAAATGCTGAGGACAAGTGTAGGAGGAAGATACTGGCAAAAGAATAATCTTCTTCATGATCCTTCAAGAAGAACTATGGAACCATCTTCCAAGAGAGGTGGTCAATGCCCCAGGCTGGTCAGTGCCTTAAAAACAGGCAATGTTGTCATTAACAGGCTTTAATTCTTGGTCAGCTCTGAAGTGGACTTGATGATCCTGGTAGGTCTCTTCCAACTGGATTTATCTCTTCTATCCAAAGTAAATGTCTGTGGAAATGCTGAACTGATGAAACCAGAAAGTGATTTTGACATTGCAGCTTTTGGAAGCTGTAGCATCTTTGGAAAATTTGCTACATTTTCCACTGGCATTGGTTGCTGTTGTGGGATTTTAGAGAACATTCCTTGAGGGGCTGGTGACAGCTGTGCTCTGTGTTGTGGCCCCTCAGGTCTTGAACACATCCAGGTTCAGGGGTTCCACAACATATTTGGACAACCCACTCCAGTGATTAATGGTCCTTACAGGGATTTTATTTTTTCTTCTCTCTCCAGATTGAACCTCTTTCATTCCAACCCCTCTGCCATGGGCAAGGACACTTTCCACTAGACCAGGTTGATCCAAGCCCCACCTGACCTGGTTCTGGACACTTCCAGGATGGAGCAGCCACGTCTTCTCTGTGAAATCTGTGCCAAGTTCTCACCACCCTCACAGGTCAGAATTTCTTCCTAATTATTTCCACTTCTTTTTGACAAGTGGGCAGGGTCAGTGCAGTGTGGTGCTGGGCACCACCTTTCTTATTTTCCTCTGGCATGAACATTTCTCCTCATGTGTGCCTTGAAATGCCCACATTTCCCACGTGACCTCAAAAATCCCCATCACTCTCTAGCAGCATCCCATGCCATGGTCCCACCCTGCCTTACTTCTGGGATCTGCCTCTCTGCTTCTTTCATGGCTGAGAGGGATAGAGGGCAATCACAGTGAGCTTGAGCTGGCACTGTTGGTGTACCCAAAATACAGAGCCTTTCTCCATGTGCTGTGACATTAGGGAACTCCCTGTCTCAGAGGCAGGAAGCATTGCAGCCCTGTGAACCTCATGCTTTAGCTAATCCAGAACCCTGCAGGGAGCTGGGGCTCATTGACTCAGCACTGTGGCATCCTGACACAATTATGTGGCTTCTGGAACGCAAGCCAGTACTTCTACCTGGTCATCTGCTGTACTAGCTGATACATCTGATAACCTGATACATCTGATCACCTGATATACCTGATAACCGGGTAAATCTGCCTGGCCAAGGCTTGGTTGGGGGTCCCCACACAGGACAGGGAGAGGCAGGGATTGCACACACCAGCTGTCCCCCACCCCTGGATGCTGCAGCAGTTGTTTTCCATCGCACCCACGTGTCACCTGGTGTTATTTGGAGTGTGTGCCACTTGCAATGCATTTTTCCTGAACATAAGCTGGAAATTACTGATTCTTACCTTACAGAGCTAGTATAAAAGCACTAATGTCCTAATGAAGAGTCTCACTTAGCTAAATGCTTCATACAGCTGAGTAAAACAAAGAATTTTACTAGAGCTTAACCCAGTCATTAATAAGCTTTTTAACCCTGACCTTTCAAATCAATGATCTACCACTGGTTTTACCTTTCAAGAAGGAATTCCATTTTCAAGTGATAAAACATATTTTGCACTCCTTACAATCTAATGATTATTCTCAGCATTACTGGATATATGAGGCCATCAAACCATTAGAAGGTATAAAATGTATTAATGTACAGCATTCACGGCTACATTTGCTTTAGAGTCAATAAAAGGGAAACAATTTATAAAGGGCATTTATGCTCATTACGGAATATCGATAGATTGTTTCTCCCATCATTCCTGAAGTATGAAGGACTCCCCTCCGTGATGGATAGGAGAGGATTTGCATAAACTCTTTGCTCAAACTCCTCCAGCACTGAGCTGTGTGCAGGGGTCTGTGGCCAGGCTTTGGGCTGGAATGTGTGGGAGTACCTGTAAATTCTTCCTTTCCAGGGGACTGAGCATCTCACCTTGGGAGGTTTTCACAGCAGCCATGTGAAGGCTCTGTAGACAACTTTGGTGCCTTCTGCACCAAACAGACAGGAATTGTCACAAGGCTGTGGGCAAATGGAATCAATGTTGGAAAAGAAAGGAATTTGTTTGTGAGGAAGGCCAGGGCTGGAGCACACAAATGAAGGCTGAGCTTTGCTGAGCACCTTCATAAGCAGGAGTAGGAGGAGAGGGACTTTTTGACACATACAGGGGGAAAAAGGGAGAGGAGTTACATGGCGGGGTAGAAGATGCTGTAGGAGCACTGTAGCTATAGCTAGAGGCAGAAATTTCATAGTCTATCCTAGTGAATAACAACTGCAGAAATATAATAACTATGAGAAGTCGAGTGATTAAGGCACTGGCCTGAGTCTCAGCAGACCTGGATTCAGTTCCTGGCTGTTTTCAGATTTCTGTCTGACTTTTGGCAAGCCTCTTCAACCCTCTGCGCCTTGGTTTCCCATCTGTTAAAGAGGAATAATAATATTTCCTTTCTTTCCCGTCTATCCCGGCAGCAATCCTTCTGGGCAGGCACTGTCTCTCTCATGGTGTGTACAGGACTTTGTCCTTGGATTTTGATACCTGCCCTAAAGCAGGAAATAGGGATGGGGAGCACCATGCCATGGAAGCTCACTTATTAACAATTTCCCATTATTTAGGGTCTAAAACATGTGCTACAACTTGTTAAATAGAGTTCTTAATATCACTTCTTCCAGGACAAAAGGAAAAATGTCAATCAGTAAATTAGAGAAGGAAAGTGATTCACCTCTCTATTAAGATTTCTAAGAATCTTAATGTATCTTCTGAGGTAGAAATATTCCAGTTTGAAAGAGAGAAAACATTAACCATGTCACAAAAGCAGAGTGCTGGCCTTCTCCGTTTCTGATCTTGCTCTTCTACACACCTGGCTGCCCTATATGGACTGGCCTTTCTGGCATTTCTCACTGACAAGAATCTTCCTGAGGCACATCATGGATTCCTGACATGCTCATGCTCCTGCCCATCTGGTAGGGTGGAGTTGTGCCCACTCAAAGGCACACACACTCTGCAAGAGAGACTGGGTAATAGCAGTTGCAGAGCACTGGTTGAAGAGAACAACCAGCAAATATATAAAATTAAATCTCAGCTGCAGAGACTTTCTGGTAATAAGCAGTCCCAATTAGAAACGCAAATGTCACTGAAAGGGAGCGTGTCTGTTGACAGTAGACTTTGAGGAAAGCTTTGGGTTTAGTGCTAGTAAATTAATCTTTAATTATGAGCACACCTCACTTCTGAAAGAGGTGCCCTGCACTCGCTGAGCTGACAGCATGTGAAAGTTTCAGGCTGCTGCTTTCTTCTGTCAGATGGAAAATCTCACCCCAAAAGAGGAGAGAAGAACCTTGTTGGCTGCTGGGGGACTTGGTGCTCTGTGAGCTGGGGCTGGCCAATGTCCTTGACTCTCCAGATGACCAGGAGTCACCAACCCATTAACAACATTGGTCTTAGAACATTATGTCTCACATGCCCTTGATAGATATAAGTATCTAGATGAAAAATTGTCAAAGTCTGGGAAAGAAAAGCAGTCCTTTCCCCTGCAGTTCTCTTCTTCCCTGGCTGGAGTGCCTGCCCTCCATGCAGAGCACACTTCTCTGGCAGAGGGAGGACCACACCATGCTACAGCAAACCCTTCTCCAGGCCAGCCCTGAGAATGCTCAACACCTCCACTCCTGGGCTGGCTGGATTATTAAAACAACATTTCCACTTCCAAGTAAGTAAATAAATCTCACTGGCAAGTTTGTCTTGTGTCAGCCAACATCTTATCTCCCTGAAAACTGGGCTGGTGTCCTGCAAAGCTGAAAACCGAATAGTCTAAAACCTGAGTGCAACAGCCAAGGGATACACCAGATCCATCTTCTGAGGTAGCAGATACAGTGAAGTAAGCAAATACATCCTAGAAATCCTATTATAAAAGTCACAAAAATAATTTTGTTTAAGTTTGAAGTCAGGAAACTTTGCTGTCATTTTCCCAGCAAGCTTTTGTTTTTTCAGCCTACAGCTAAAAATCTTTGCCCTGAAAGCTTTATTGCCCAGAAGAGGCCGTGCTGCAAACCCACCTCAAAAGGCCCAGAACACCTGGTTTCAGGCACAACAGGAAGATCAGAACATACCTTACCATAAATATGCATATGCGAGGCAGGAGCCTGCCACCTTCTTGGAGTGATGCCATAATTGATGGAACAAAGTACAACAAAACTTCACATCACTGGTGGATCAGAAGAACAGAGGTAACTGAAGGGCTAGAAAATTACAGGTTTACTGACATTCTGCTCAACCTTACCCATTCTTTATTGAAAAGAGATAATAACTATCTATAGGAGAGCTGTCTTAAGACTCCATTCATTCCCTTCCACTAGCCCAGCTGAGAGGTGGTATAATATAAAGCACACCAGCATCTGGCATGTCATTTAATTACACCTTCAGCTTGCTGGGAAAATGTTGGAAGTGTCAAGGTAAGCAAACTATAAAAATATATTTCGCTTGCTACGGGAGAGCTCCTGAAATGGCAAGCAGAGGCTGGCTCCAGATATTACTCTGGGTCTGTGAGAGGAAGGTGATGCAGGGGAGTCTAACCCATGAACAATTATTGCCCTTTGATAAGACACCATCTGCTCCCAGCTGCCTGGCTCCAGTTCTCCAACAGACACTTGGGAATTCCTCTCCAAATAAACCACTGGTGTAACAGGAAAACAGAACTGTCGGCTCTAGTGAAGTTGTGCCTCCTTGTATCAGCACAGAGTAGGTCTCACTCCTTCAACCAAGAAGAAAAAAACTGTCAAAGGCAGTAAAATGCCAGCAACCACAACTGGAAGAGCCAGGTTTAGCTCATCCACCTGGTCTGTGCTCTGCTCAACAATGAGAAGCTGTTAGGGATCACCTATGGTAAGGATGAAGGTGGACTAATATACCTGTACTAGTGGGCACTTCTTAACTGGTGACTTCTGCCCTGAGCTGATTCAGGGGGCTCTTAAAGAGCACAAGCTGATCAGCAAATCAGCCAGGTGGTGTGTTTCCCTGCAGAAGGCCAGTGCTATCCTCCAGTAGCCAAGGAGGCTGGCTGGTGAAACAGCCAGCAGAGGAGGACTTCCAGGTCCTTGCCATGTCTGTGTTTCTATTCCACTAAGTTTGCAAGAAAAAAAAAAATCTCTAATTTCAGACAGCAGAAGTGAGATTGTCGTGTCGTGGTTGCAGCGTGACAGGCAGTTACAACCATCCCTTGGTACCAAGAGCACTTGGCTGCAATTTGGCTGAAACTCAGCAGCACCACTCCTGCAGCACCACCCTTCACTCCTCTCCAGGCTGCTCTCAAGTCACTGCATATTGAAAAGGTCACTTCTCATTGTCACTCCTGTGAAATAAGGTTGGCCTCTGCATCAACACTTCCTCTGGGCCTTGATGCTGTACAGACCAGGAGGGAGCACTGAGGAGGGGGGACTCAACATCCTACCCCAGCCTGCACAGATAACCTCACTGCTTGTTAAACCAAAGATGACCCCTGAGCCTTTGACCCTGGGGGCTGGCCTTGTTACAAGTAATTGAAGTGAATGAGATAAATCGCATAATTTTTTTCTTTGTTTATTGGGCGGGGTGGGAGGAAAGGAGAAGAAAGTTCAACACAGAAATTAGTCACCTTGTTTTGTTCTTGGTAATGGAAATTTCCCAGAAACCAAAATAAAGGGTGTCATATAAGAAGAAGCTGAAGAGCACAAAATTAGCTTGAACCCACATCCTAACTTTTAAACCCAGAGCATGAATGCAGGTGTCTGCAGCTGAGCATGGTATTTTTTTTTCAGCTCATCTGAGGTATGAGTCACTTCCATCAAAAGAGGAGGATGCCTTGATCTGTGTACGAGCCAGCTTTGGAACAGCAGCTGTTGGAGCAAATACAAACATCCATGCCAAGGATTGTAAGGATGGAGTTTATCTAATATGTAAAAAA
This sequence comes from Hylia prasina, assembly GCA_013397195.1. Classification (NCBI taxonomy): domain Eukaryota; kingdom Metazoa; phylum Chordata; class Aves; order Passeriformes; family Sylviidae; genus Hylia; species Hylia prasina. The sequence goes on along the minus strand of VYXD01008937.1, from coordinate 392,796 downwards.
ACACCTGCTGCAAATGAAAAATTACACCCACAACCACCTGAATAAGATAAGCAAATGATGGGGGAAGTGAAGAGACAGATTTATTATTAATATACACTGGAACTTTTGAACCAAACATCTCTTTTGCAATAAAACAGTAGGATGCACAAGGAAATAGCACTCCTTGCCCCAGACCTGCTCAGCAGCATTTATTTTGCCTAAGTGATTTTCTTTTCTTTGCTAAATCTGGTGGAGATGAAAACACTAACCCAAAGAAGATAATTAAAAGCTAAATGAAACCACATACAGCTGTGCTACTACATGGCTAATGAACATGCAAATATATACATATGACAAGGACATAATGCGGGCTGGCTGCCTTGAGTGTTAGTGCAGATTTCCAAGAGCTGGAAATGCTATTGATTATAACTGAGCTAAACTTCCTGACTCCAGACTTCAAAGATCAGCCTCAATATAATCATCAGGCAGCATATGGGAGCATGGCTGCAAGGAGCTGATGAATAATGGCTCGGGGACCTGAATGCTTGCACTTAAGGGTGGGAGATGTCCTGGAGATGTCCTCTGGGCTGTGGAGTGCAGGCTCCTTGGCAGCCAGGACCAGCACCACAGAGTCCTCCTCAGCATCTTGGCATACTCGGTCCTGCTGACAATCAGGGGTTTGGAGTTATGGGGTTTAGCTGGGACATTTATTTTTCCTTTCCCACTTCACTTGGCAAGAGGCTGATATGCGGTGGAGATGTTTTTGGGAGGACCAGGAATGGAGGGAACAGATACAAGGCAAAGCTTCTGGGGTCCTATAACAGCAGCATGAGCAGCATGGAAAGGTTCTCCTCTGAGGGTCTGCTGCCACAGCCACATGAAAGAAGACAAATCTGATTTCCCTTAGTAGTTAAAAACCACCCAGCTGAGAGTAACTCCCCGACCCACTTAGAGATGAGACAAGGAAGTCAGGGCTCAGCCCTGCACCAAGTTCTCCCATGGAAGGGACCTGGTCCCACTGCCACCTTGTGCCCCCTTCACTGGCCACACCATCCCTTCACTGTAATATCCACTGGGCATATCACAGAGACAGAGCAAAACTCACCTCCATGATGACCACAGAAAGGTCACATAGACTTGGGGATGGCCACAGGCAGGAGGGAAGTGTGGAGAGATGGAGCACAACCTTAGATGTGGATGGATCTGGCTGATCCAGCAGGATGGCTGAGAGAAGGGACACGGACCAAGAAAAGAAACCAAAGAAACCAAATTTGTGCAGAACACAATGGTTAGTGCATAAAAATTAATCAAGTACTACAATGACTTGCTTTATTCATAATACTTAATGGTCATGTAATAGGAGTTTTTATTCAGCAGTTAAAGTTCATAAGTGCAGGTTTTACATGTAGAAAGGTATTATGCTGATAGTTTAATTACACACCTTTCTGCACACCAAAGGAAATGGGTTATGCGGGTTTTATAATTAAAGACGGACTTCTGAGGGGAAATGAACTTTGCAGTTAGCAACACAATATTTGATTTTTATCAGATGTTTTTGTTTTGAATTTGCCAGCACTTGGTGGTGTTGTAAACAGGTGAGAGCGCTCCAAACTGCATGAGGTGTCGGGAGAAGCTTTGAAAATGCAGCAGAAAGTAGCCATATTTAAAAATAGCCAGTGTGAGCATGAGGTATAAACATCATGTGTTTGGAAAGCTCTCCAGACTCTGCCCATGCAATTATACACAGTGCAAGTCTGTCCAGTACGTCTAGGAAACGGGGGAAAAAACCCAGCCCAACAAGTAAGTGAAAAATAAACCCCGGTGCTTGCCAATATAATAAAAAGCTTGACTTTTTATTTCTCTGATTTTTGTTTTCAATTCATTTCATGGCCAGTGAATACAATTTTCCCCTCCAGTCTGCCTACAGAGGCAGCAAAGCCAAAAATGTGATGGATGTTTGTGTGTGCACGTTTGCTGTTGGAATACACAGGACCACTCTCAATATTAAAGGCAAAGAGTGGCGTGAGCCACTGCCAGGTCACGGCCAGCTCGTGCCATTCCCTAATAACCACGTGGATGTCTGTACTCAAGGTGGGGCTGGGGAGGTCTGCAGTGCCTGGGTTTCCCCTTGTTCAAGTTTTAGGAGGCTTTATTTAGCATAACCTCATTCCTATATACAAATCAAAGCACATTAGAAGGATATCTGGGAATACACACACATATATTTATAAACTACTATGAGACATTAATTTATTTATAAACTACTAGGAGTAATCAATTCTTTTCAACACAGCAAAATACACCTATCAGAATTTTTCTACAGTCTAAAATATTTCAAACATCACCAAATGCTCCTCCCCTCGTGCGACATAAACTGACAGGCTCAGGCTTTTATTGTGCCCAGGACAAATTAACATTAACTTGTGGGTTGGACAAAAAAAACCCAAACCTAACAAAAAACTAACAAAACAAAACCAACGAAGAAAAAAAAAAAAACAAAACAAAAAACCAAAAGAAGAAAACAAAAGGCTTTCCAAAAACAATAAGCAAGGGCAAGGCCTGAAATATTTTGAGCACGCCCTTTCCTTTCTGGCAGGACTGGGAGTGACTGCCCTGGATATTATGGTTTGTTGGTGAAGGTGGAGTCCAGGTGATGGCAGACAGTGCTGCCTGTGACGGGGGTCCCTTGGCTGGCAGCAGCCTCCTCGGGCACTCTGGATCTACCCAGGACATCTGAAATCAGGCATTTCACAGCCAAGTACAGAGGAATGATTTAAAAATCCTTTTAACTGATGTGGACACTCAACAATTACAACAGGAACAGTTGTGTGAAGGGTGCATCCAAATATAACTGGACATTTTTTTGAATTTCGTTGGCTAACCGCATAAATTAATGACAATGAGAAAGAGCTGTAACTGTTTTTCTCTAATTAAATCCATACATTTTGGCTCTCCTCATCATCGTTAACATACTGTTAAAAGTGCTGTTGCTGTATCTTTCAACCCTCAGCCCGCAATCAAGCCCTCACTGCACTGTGGTGGATTTCAGTCACTTGTTTAAAAATAGAAAGTGCTTTTTTTTTAAAAAAAAAAAAACCTCACTGCCAACTGAATGCAAACAGGTAAAAATTAGCATATGCAATTGTCAAGTGTCAGATTGAGCTCCTGAGCCACCAAGATTTACATTGCCTGGTGAGGGGCTCACAGCACCTTGAGGCTATATTGCCCACAGGCTGAAGTTGTGCAAAATATATATATATCTTTAATTTTTATTTAAGTTACAGTGTACTTTCTGTGTGGGTACCCATAATTTGCTCTTTACAATCACCAAATTTCAGCAAAATATCCTGTAATCCCAGAGGTAACAGCTCAGCCTCCACGGGGTAAATTCAGGGTGTACTACAAGGTTACAGAGATGCTTTCCATGATACCCATTCCTACCACTGGCACGAGTTCTCCACCCTTGCAACACAGGATGCTGCTCTATTTTTTTTCTTTTTTAAGTCTAACAAGGGTAATTATAGCAGGATTAACAGATATTTTTTCCCCAACTTCCTCATATCAAAGGGAGCATTAGGCCACAGTTAGACATGCTTTTACTGTATGTGGAAATGTATTAAAATTAATGTATGGCTCAGCCACATTCGCCGTCCACTGTTCTGTTCTGTAAAGCCACTTCTCCCATGAAGGGCAACCCCGTGTGAAGGCAGAACACCAAATAAATATTTTGTAAACATCTGAGAATGAGAGACAAATAGCCCCATGCAATCACACCATTTTACCTCAAATACCCACTCAAAAACGAAATAAGAAATAATTCCTTGCTGAACAAGCCAAGCCTGGCTCCCTAAACCGGGAGGAATTGCAACGCTGGTAAACTTGCAGAAATATTTTTACAATTTTATTAGAGGTTTTAATTCAGTGCTTTATCTACCTCTGTTAGTCTGCAAAATAGCTTTAAATATTCAAGTGGTAATTAATGAATCTTTTATGTTGCAAATCAAACATTTTCATCTGCGCTGTGGTACAGTGGCAGTGAGAAGGAGGGGTTTAAAGTGTAATTGTTTCTCCTGTTCCCCTCGCAGCACTGAATGCCTTTTTACCCTTTATTATATCATTGGCTTTTGCTTCAGTTCATCAGCACTTTGCCACATCTTATCGGTCGGTATTTGCTGTCTATTTTTTATTTATTTTTTTTTTTTCAGTGCAAGATTTCTTACTGTGCCTTTGCCAGAGACATTCCTAAGGAGATGGAAACTCTCTGAATGTGGAATTTTCGCATGAGTGCAAAATAATAAAAAGCATGTGTGTATTAAAAAGGGATCAACTTAATGGGAAATGAGCATTGGGTTACATTAATATTCTATTACAGTAAAAATCATATTTAATAAATTTTCTCCAGATTTTTCAGGACCTTACTGTATTTTTCTAAGTCGGATGCCAATCCAAAGAAACAGTGTATATGATACATTTGATTTATGTTAAGTAAATAACCTGCACAGCCCATTTTTCAGTTTAAAAAAAAAAAATATTAAGTGTAGAAACACACACCAGACTGAAATGTGTGCTTAGTTTCCATCTGCTAGGAGGAATAGTGTTGGTCTTGTGCAGCAGAAAGCCTTTATAAACAGTATTCTATTTTATTGATGCTATATGTGGATTTTTTATGCTATGTGGCAAGCGCAGGAGAATGAAAACACTGTAATTTATCCCAAACCATAAAATTATACTAGTACTAAAGCAATTACTTCACATATTAAAATACAGTTTCCTTTGCTTTCTTTTGTCATCACATAAAACGAGGCGTTGAGCGCGGCAGCGCGAAGGGGCCTGGCTGTTCCTGCCTCCACAAAGGATTGACACATCCCGGATCATACACTATATCACCCGACCCTTGTTGTTCTCTGACCCTAATTAATATTATACTCGCTGACATTTATGTATCAGAGCAATAAGCTAAACAGGAAACAATTTATGTCACCTAAAGCTTTTTAACAAATCGATGCAACTATTTGTAATTGCTTGTTTCACAAGATTAAAAGTACTCAGCCTTGATCTTCGCCCACAGTTTTGTGGCCAACATGACCTGTGCTTCCGTTGTAAAATAGGAGTGTTGGTGATCAGCACCTATTTCCATCAAGTAATCCATATTGCTAATATTTCTGGAATTTTAATGTAGTTACAATTTATAGCCGATCAAATGTGGTTACCTAAATTGCTGTTGCTAGTAGACAGTTTAACTGTCTTTATTAATTACAGTATAATTTAATGTTTGAGTACAGGCACTTGTGTTGGTCATTTTTACAGCCAAAGCAGTTATGTGCCTTATGACGAACCATTTTAGCATTTTCAATGGAAATTTGCTAATATGATGAGTGATAAAAATGTCAAACTCTAGTAAATAATGGTTATTGCTTTGGCTGGAATTAATCCTTGAAAGGACAGTTACCTTCAAATTAACATTATAACTTGAAGAAAAAAAATGTTTTCCAGGCTTCTGAGAGGCATAAAAAATGGTCACTGGACTCCTCTAAATAAATACAAAGTAGTACAAAATGGGGTGGGGGGGTGTCCCTTTTCCTCCAGGTTGACAGAGAAAATTCCTGCAGAAGAAGGAGGAGGGATTGTTTTCTGCTAAATACCCCAAGGTGATGTTATTTGCCATTTCCAGCTCATGCTCTTTGAAGATCTCTAACGAAGGTAATAAAAAGGGGCAAAAAGAAGGACTTTGCTATGCCCCAGCTCCAGGGTTTGGGGAAAATCTAGGTGTGGACACCACGGAGGCTGCAAACACACCTGAGGGCCACATCCCACCACCTCAGCCATCGCTGCTGGGGAGAATGGTGGCTTGTGGCAACGTGAGGACAAAGTGTTCCATGTGCCAGCATTAGCCACCACTCCGAGGAGGATGAAAGATAGCCCTGATTAACACACCATTAAATGAACGTTTAACATCATCATTGAAGACTGAGCCTGATTAATAGGTCAAGAAGGGCTAATTACACCTTGTTGTGAGGAAGGGTGTGTGTATGTGTGGCTGTGTGCGAGCGAGCGGCACCAGGAATTGCCAGTCCCTTAAATCCATCTAATAACGTGAAGTTTGTCAGACTCTGTGACCACAGCCCCAGTTAAATGTCACTGACGGGATCATCTGCAGGGAGCAGGTGGGTGTGCAAGGAGCACATTGCCTGCCATGTCCTCCTGGGCCTCCAGCTCCTGAGCTTTTCCCTCTGGGACAGGAGAAACCCAGAACAGCTACTCACAGGCTCCAATTTTCTTTGGAAATTCCTCAGAGACGCATTGCCTCACCACTGCCCATAAAAATGCTTTTCAGCTGTGGTGGAAAACAGCATTTCTGCCTGGAAAAGGTATTTCCCAGCTGGCTTTTGCTGGTAGAGTAGGAAGGCACTGTGTGATGTTCCATGATGGAGCAGCCAGGGAGGAGAAATGTGATTAATAATATAAAAAGTGGCCAAGAGCCAGATTCCCATCCGCTGCTCCAGGCACCACTGGCTGGGACAGGAGGGGAAATGATGGTCCTGCTGCTCAGCTCAGTGCCAGCTCCTCAGTACAAGCTGCATGTGGCACCCACTCCAGCAGCTCCCCTTAAACCCAAGGCCACGGGGCAGTCAGAAGATGACAAACGGGACTTTTGAACCTCAAATCATGGTTCTCCGGTGAGACGCCCAGGGAGGTGAACAGCCAATTCATCTGTGAGGGACCTGTAGCCCCTGATCTGCCTGCTGGTGACTGTGTCCCCTGTGTGGGGACACACTGTGCTCCAAGAGAGGGGCTGAGGATCCTGCTGGGACTCATCCAGTTCCTACCAGGAGCTGACTCCCTCCATTCTACAGATGCAGAGCACCTCTAACCAAACATCAGTTTGTGGCTCAATCCCCTCTGCCCGTGAATTTGGAAAATTTAATCCCACAAATCCTCTCCAGTTTACTAAAATCTCACCAGTGATGAAAGTGCACAACCAAGGCCAAATTTGTATTTCTGTGTATTCTGATCATTACAATCTACCAGTCAATACCATTTGGAGACACACTATAATGAGTGTGCAAAGATTCCCCTCCCCCTCCTCCCAAAAAATAGTTATCTGGTATAATTTTATGATAGAATATTTTTATAAAATCATTTGTACTAATTTAAGCATTTATCATTATATGCAAAAAGATTTGATGAGAATATTATAGACGGTGCATGTTTTTGACATTAGCATTTTATTTGGATGACTAATCTTGCAGATGTGAAATTTTAATGAATTATTCATGAAAAATCTCTCCTCTGAAATTTCAGTTTGCTGCTAATGCCAGCTATTAAACATTTTATTTTTCTTTACAAAACTTGATGAGGAAAATAAATGTGTGCTTACTCCAAAGAAAAAGAAGGTGTTTTTTCCTTTAGTTTGTCTCAGGTGACAGTGCCACTTGGGACTTTGCTCCTCAGAGTTTTGTGGACTGAGGGGTTGATCCTGCAAACCCCTTCTGGCAGGGATGCAGTACACATTCCCAGCCCTTCCTACCAAAGCCAGCAGCACCATTCCCATCAGGGCACTGCACTGGGAAGGAGCTCCAGCATGAAGATCCCAACCCATTCCTTCAAGCTTTGAAACGGAGTCCAATGAGAAAGCAAATAACCCCCTGTGACCCCAAAGGGCAAAACTGAAGGACTTCCTTGGAAAAAAGGATTAATTCCTTCAATGACAGCGTCTTCCTTGCTTCCAGTGCTCCAGCCTCACCCAAGTGCCCTGTACAGACTGTCCATCAAACCACCACTAAAATACTTTGTACTTGGATGTGGTTGGGGGACAGTCAAGGAAAGAGGTGAGATTTGTCCATCCATGAATGAGCTGAGGCAAGGATGAGGTGCCCATGGATCAGGGACCATGGGATGTGAAATCAGCATCACCGTGAGGGGGAAACAACAAAACAAGAACTTCGGACATGGCAACTTGCATTACCAGTGTGAACAACCAGCATTTTTATTGCATTTGAGAATGCTATAATGTCAGTAATTAGTACTGACTACACAACATTTTTTATTGTCTGTATCAACAGACATGGAATGATGGAATTACAGTTGATGTAAGGAATGAGTTTCTTTTATGCCTTATCAAAAAAAA
>VYXD01008937.1:362824-380841 GCA_013397195.1 Hylia prasina | reverse complement strand
AAAAAAAGGAAAAAAAATAAAGTCGTAATAATAAATGTTTAGGTGCCCATCTCGGTAATCTCAGATATTCCAGTAAGATTTGCTGACCCATTAGAACTCGTGTTAAACAACCGAGAGCCTGCCACTGTACTATTCATTCTCTACTAAAAGTGAACTCTGTTGGTGCTGCATATGTTTCTTTGTGCTGTTCAATTTTGTGGCATTTGCTAATATTCACCGTTGCTGCCAAAAAAAAAGAAAAATCAAAAAAAAAATCAAAAAACCCAAACAAAACAAGAATATATTAAAAATACTGCTTTGTGGAATGAATCTGTGTTGCTTCCTACAGTGTTTCTATGTTCATCTGTCATTCATTCTCATTCTTGCAGTACTTCGTTCCTCTCTCTGTTGGACAACCCTTCCACATGTATCGTGCAGCATTTGGGACCTTTTCAAAAAAACAACAAAAAAGGAGACACCGAAATGGAATGTTTTCCATAGCTAAAGAAAACATGGTGGCATCTGAAGGAAACTGGAATGAATGACAGAAAAAACTACAAACAATTCAATGACATTCAGCTTCGTATAATAAAAACACCTATTAACATTCATCACAAAGTACAGAAAACGTTGAAGCCTCTGAGAGGCCCTGGGCCCAGATGAGGCCTGAGGTCAGAACTTAAAATGGTAGAGGAGAAGTGGGGCAGGGGAATAAAAGCAATACATTAAAAAGTTTGGGATAATTTTTTCTTTGAACCCCTCCCCGATATACACGCTCACACGCACACACACACATACCCACACACATGCACACACAGGCCTTCCCCATCCCAAATGGAAGCAAAAAAAAAAGAAGAAACCAACCAATGAAACAAACAAAAAAAAAATGGAGTAAAGGCAGTGATAATCAACATGCAGTACTGTGCAAATATGTTGTCCATTGGAATCCTTAAAATCTGGGCAAAGACTTGATCTGCAGTTCAGGTGTACATGCTCAGTTTGATGTCCTCAAGTGTCCAAAATTGGCAGGACCTGCAGTCCACAGCTGGCTGCTAAATGCAAGTGAATCAGTTTAGCAAATTTACAACACTGATGTTGACTGTAAGAGAGGAAAATCCCAAGTACCAAACAAGTCCATCCAATGCACAGAGTACAAATTCCTTTTTTCAACAAAAAGTAGAAAAATCAAAAATACTCCCAAATGGGATACTTGATGGCACTAAGAGTTAACATATTTCATAGTTGTCAAAGTGGACTGAGAATCCTCCAGACTGTACAATAATGGAGAGATTTCACAGCTAAGTTTGACGTGTTCTTCCAATCTTCATTCTCAGGATAACGATGTCAGACATACTCATTCTATGTCCTCATTTACAGGTTCATCTTCATAATCTCTGTCGTGATCAAAATCTGGACTGTGGTTGGCTGTTGTCACTAAGGATAGTGGGCCTTCATTTTCATCTGGGTCCAATGGTTCTTCTTTGACATGCACGGGGTGCCTGGGAAAACAAAGCAACAGACAATCATTAAAAAATGATTGGTCATTAAAATGGTCATTAAAAATGACCAATGATTGGTCACTGGTCATTAAAAAATGGTTTTGACAGTGCGGGTAGTTTGGGGGGGATCAGACCTGGAGAGCTCCAGGTCACTGAGGAGAACACCCTCAATGTCTGTGCTGTCCACGGAACCAAGCCAAGCACAATCTCCCAGGTAACAATCAACAGAACCAAAGTAAACAGCCTCAAGTTGCCCCACAGAAGGTTTAGGTTGGATATTAAGGCAAATTTCTTCACCGAAAGAGTGACCAAGCCCTGGAACAGGGTGCCAAGGGGAGAGATGCAGTCAACCAGAAGCCTTAAGAAAACATGTGGTTGTGGCACTTAGAACATGTTTTAGTGGTGGGCTTGGCGGCGCTGGGTTAATGGCTGGACTCAATGATCCTAAAGGGCTTTTCAAAGCTTAATGATTCTAGGCTTCCACGAAGGCTGTGCCAGGCAGGCAGCACTCAGCTTCCCCGGGAAAACACTCTGGGAGGAGCACCTCGATGGGGTTTCCGTCTTGGGACGGAGAGAAAACGCTCTCAGCTGACACACTAAGTTAATATGATCGTTGGATAAATAAGTGGAATATGCATCCGAAGGGGAAGGCAGCGGCCTGCCAAGGCCTCCGCGCGGCGCAGGCCGGGCTAATCATCCTCGCTGTGTGCGCAGCGTCTCTCGTTAACATGCAGAACCTGTGAGACAACTCTCCAGAGGACGACCCCAAGTGAGGTTCTATCATTAATCAACTTCAAGCAAACACAGCAAAGAGACACCATGATACATGCTTTAAACTCCAAATTAATGCATATTTTTACAAACTGTCAATAAGGGAAGAAAAGCCCTGCCAGGAAACACAAACAGAGAGGAAAAGGCTCGCTCAACACAACAATATGATAAGAAAGCACAGTCCTAACGAGAATAATAACACTGTCAGCTGTAAACAAGGCAGAACATGATCCCCAGCTCATGGTGGGCACAAGGATGTACTAAAGAGATGAGATCTGCCAAATTTCTCATTACAGCAAAGCACATGAATAACCCGCAGGGGAATGGGGCTTGGTCATTCAAAACGGGTATGATAACAATTGAAAAATGTTGTTCGTAAATCATATTTACAACAAATCCTATACAAATACAAATTACCTTTTTTTACCTCTCTTCTTTTTTTTTTTTTTTGTTCGGCAGCTTTTGAAATGTAAAGTAGCCGTGTGAGTCAATAGTGTCTTGTTGGTGGGACTTTATAGGAAAGTAGGATTTTATTGACATTACCAAGTATTAATAATGCGACACAGCGATGGAGACCCTGTTTGCTTCCTAAATAATTGATGTTGTAGGCAATCCCTTAAAATAAAGTGTTAATGAGTTCAAGTCCCACTCTGTCTCTCATTGAGTTGATATCCACCCCCAAGACTCTTGTTTTTTTCTCCGTGCAGGCTGATTTAACCCTTTCACATGTGCAACATGAACACACAACCCGAAGCACAGATCTTCACTGTAAGAACTTTTCCTCTGCTTGCACAGCTTTGCTTTAAAATGAATGATTTAAAATAGCTGCATTGTGTTTTATGCTTTGTGTGGATAGGAGTGACAACACTGTTTGTACTCCACTGCACGGACAGACACCAAGGATAAATCACTGGGCAGGGAAAAGGTACTCAGCATCCACAGACAGACCAAAGCCTTGCCTACTTCAATAGAGGCAGTTGTACCCCTGTATCCTATTTCTTTATTTAGGCTTGAGCCTGGATCAGTTTAGGAAGCATCCAACTTGCTGACTACAGACAATTCTAATGTGAGCTGTGAATGCCTTTCAAGTCCCTGCTTGTTTCAACTTCTTGAGTTGTAAAGTGCTGGATCAATACTTAAGTATTAACTGCACCTTCCAAGTCATCCAAAGGAACTCTGAAGAGGAGTGATGCAGTATCCACGTACACATACCTTTTCCCTTCAAATCCACTAATATGTATCCTATCAACACAGCTCTGGGAGTGAGGAGGTTCCTCTGCATGTCACGTGATTTTTGAAAAAATTACACGCTGAGAGCACAGCTCATACAGTTTTAACCTAACCTGTGAAAAAGGAGGGGTAAAGAAAGACTGGAAGGAGACAATTCAAGGATCGGAGGTGAAGAATTGGTGTAAATGTACAAAAAAAGTCTCGCAAGCGGATTGTCACGTTGGAGGAGTGCATGTGCTACCTGTCCCAGCAGCTCATGGCCTCAGTGAACATTAAACTATGCTGAATACCTGCAACTAGAAAAACTTATATTATGGATGAACTGTGGGGCCCCTCGCTTGGGAAAAAACATGAAATGAAAAACAGAAGAAAAAGGGGGAAAGAGAGGCTGCACTGAGAGCCCAATAAAGCCTGTGCTACTCGGCCTTTATGGTAGTGATCTTCTTTATTGCTGTTTTAATGTCCAAGTCTTGCTTTTTTGCTTTCTGGTTTTGATGCTGCTGCTGCTGGGCTTATTTATTTTTTTTAAGTATTATTTTTGAAAACACAGAAGGGAATTTTCAAACGGGAGAGGAGAGCACATGTCACGTGCAGAGGAGAGGCCTTGGTACATGGACTGGAATTTCTCCAAAGGCTGCCCAGTGTCCCAATGCATCCCCACCACTTCGGGTGCCAGCAGGTTAGACAGGTGCTCACTGTGCTCACAAACACTCCAAGTGCTGTGAAAGCTCATTCAAAGGTCCCCAATGCTTTCCAAAGCCAACTCTGCCCCTCTTCTGGTTTTGTTATGAAACCAGGTGAAACCAGGTGGTTTTAACTGAGGTTCTCTTTGAGGTTTGGTGCGATTCCCAGAGGTCAAAGAACAAAACTTGAGGTGTGAGAAGCAACAGAAATTATGAAAAGCTCTGCTCGACTCTGGGTGAGACAAAGCCAGAGAGGGCCACAAAGCCACAGGGAGCAGAGTCACACCAGCCTCCCCCAGCACCTCACGTGTTGCACAAACATCAGACAGTGAGCTTGGCAAAACCTCCATCCCCTAAATGAGGAGGTTATCTGGGTAACACAACCCCCCAGGGAGAGAGCTGTATGGAAAACAATGCCAAAAAAATCCAACTCCTTCTGTATTCTGTCAGCTGTAACCACAAAATGGCATGTGAGGAGGAAATGTTCCCGAATCTGTGATTTTTCTCAAACATTTCTGAACAACTGAAATAAATAAGCTTAAATAATCTTGCAGGCAAAGGGAGACTTTCATATCCTCTCAAGTTAAGTCTGAGTTTCTATTTACCACCTCACCAAATCCTCAAAATGAGGAAGGAACACTTCCTTTAGAGACTGAAGAATTCAGTCTGCTGAATTACAGAAAAGGTAAATGCTGGGTTAAGCAACAAGAAAAAGAAAGGGGGGAGGAAAGAAGGCAAAGAAAAGAAAGGGTTTCCCATTTCTGTTTTCACAGCAGCAGAAATTCAGCACATTCCTTTTAAGTAGATGCCTGGGACTCCAGAAGGGGTTAACAATAAATAACCTTGCTGAACACAGATTCCCCTTCTTTTCACATCTGAGTAATTCTTTTGTTTGTCCACTCTGGGAACAGAGGAGTTTTTAATAAAGCTGACTGTTGTTTAAAGCCACTGAGTTCTGGTGGTGCACACAGCATGGAGCAGTTTGCTTTGTGGCTACCTTTGGAGCATATCAGGATGAAAGTGTTATGTCCCCAAGCTGTAATTATGCGACTACTTTCTAGTGTTTCAAAAGGAGGGAGAGAGAAGGGAAAAAAAACCCACCCTAGCTGTGGTTCAATGTGTCATAAAAAGGAAACGAATGAGCAGTAATAAGACTTCAGCTCAAGTGTTAGACTTCTTAGCTGTCATGTTAACAAGGTCCTTTAAACCTTACAATAAAGTTTAAAACTTGATTTCTTCTAATACACTGAAATTATTTAAAAATTAATTTACATTATGACAAGGAAATCTGTTCTGAGAAAAAAAATGAACATGTTGTTAAGAAAGCAGGAGCATGGAACATAAAAAGGTTTCACAGCGTCTGTTAGGTCGCTGTTGACTCATGATTTTATTTAGTAAACAGGGTAAACCCTATGACGTGTGAATGGTGTTCTGGCTTTAGATCCCTTCAAACTACTTAGAAACACCATTATCATGAGGAAGCTCCGAGGCTGGTATTGGAATATCACCCGGCCACATTTTAGTTAAGCAAAAAGAAATGTTCAGCAGAGAACACATATATTATCAATTCTGAGAAAATGAAAACACTCAGGAAACAATCATTTCCATATTACAACAGAAAATTGGATTTTCTGGTGAATAATGAAAATGAGGCATCACTCCCCCGACCTCCTCTCTCTCCACTATTTGTTCTGTGCCCCTCACCTTGGTATCAATGTGCTGAGAGATGATTATTAAGTGCAACAAAGGCCACAGCTATGCACAGTTCTGGAAGATGTCCTAGCCTGTTTCAACTGGGTTATTTCTCCCTCCTCTCAGTCTATTCAAAGACAAGGAAACCTTAGGTGAAATGAGAAGTGCATGAACTGCACTAGCCTTGAACTTGCAAAAAAATAATTACTCGGATTAACGCTACATCATAAACGTTCATCCTTGTCTGTTAGGCCAGGAGAAACCCTTGGGAGAAGTCTTGCTTTTTGAGAGAAGTCATGTCCCTCCACTCCTCCTTCACGCCGGCCCTGCGTGGTCACAGGCAGAGGATAACAAATTGTGACTAAAACTGCCTGGAGATGAATCCGTCTGTGAGAGACGGAAAGTGTGTCATGCAACGTTACTTTGGGAGAGATAATTAATACTGCACAAACAATCACTGGAAAAGCTAAACACATTATTTGAATGTTTTGAAGTATATGGTAAAAGACAATGTTTAAATTAATTATTAATTAAAAATGAATGTTGCCATCTTTAAAGATTTTTTTTTCAAAGCACTTTGTGCACTGATTTAAAACACCGCAATATCAAAGTATCCAGAGCCTCAGATTCCTTCGTGCCCCCTCCCCTCTGACAACACATTATGCAGGTGGGAAACTTTTTTGCCATTAAATGCTAATTAGTTTCACAACTAATTACTACCGTGGTATTAGGTTAATGTTTTTTCTACTTTTTGATTTAGACTTACTTTTGTAAATCCCTTATTCAAATTGCTTTGAAGTGAAAGACTACAAATTAGTTCTCTTTTTAATGTGTAATGTGAGCCCTGGCAAGCCAGCCAGTAATTTTACAGGCTGTTTTAAGGAGCAGGGGGAAGACAGGCAGCACAGTCACTCACAGGTACCCAAGTGCTCCGCCGAGCTTTCGGGAACGACAGCACTTGTAAACTCCGGCTTCCTCACCAGCCGCCAATTACCCGGCGTGTGATGTGAGGGGAGGGGAGAGTTTACAGCTTTGCAAACTCACTCCGCCACCCCATAAATACCGCACACACCCATCGGGGCATCACACCCTTCCTGCCTTACCCTTTCCTGCGCCTGCCCGCTGCCGCGCACACTGAGCGGGGCCAGCGAGCCCCCGTCACTTCACGTGCTTATAGACGCGCTCGTTACACCGCCGTCTGCTGCTATAATGCCCCTATTAATTCTCCTTTTGATATTTTAAGAGCGAGCTATAAATCACACAGACCTTCATGCTAATGCTTAGCAAGACCGTTTTGTGTTGAGTGGTTGTTTTTTTTTTTTTTTGGACCCGCCAAACAAGCCCATTTCCCAGCTCTGCCCCACAGGCCGTGCTCATCGCGTAAACCAAAGGGGAGAGAAATCACAGGTTTTCTCCAAGAAACATAGTTGCCTGTGAGGTTTTGCAAGGTTTGAAGAAGAGTGAGCAAACAAGTGAACAATTTTACAGCCCTATGTCCATCTTGGACTGGATTGAGCTGTTCAGTTTTACGTGGACACTGGTAAATGGCTCTTTTATGTTCTAACCACCCTATGCATGTCCCCAGATGGAGGTATGTGTGTGCTCATGCTGCTCCACCGACGAAGCTCAGGAAGGATGCAGGAGTCTCCAGAGTCACCCTTGTGCAGGTGGTAGGACAAGACCTAAAGCCAGCAGGCCCCTCTGCCATACTTACATCGCTTGCATAGGGGAACGTCCTGGACTGCTGTCACTCCCGTTACTGTTCGTATGCTCCATTGCACCATTGAGCTCTTCCCTCATCGCACTGGCTAAATTGCCCAGAGTGGGATTTCCCATGGAAGCAGTAGTGTATAGAGGTATACTGTTCTCAGCCATTGAAGCCTGCCAAGGACACAAACAAATCCGTGAAGAGCCATGACTAACGTTTTTATACATTGCACAACACACTCACTCGTTCCAAAACATTCTCCACATTTACATTATTTGCAATTACAGGTTCTTTTAAATATTGTACTTTCTGATAGGCATTTATCTGGTTCTATCAAGGGAAATTTAACATAGTTTAGATCTGGGTTTAAGGATTCATAACTGCATTGGCATATAAGAGGATGGAGCCTTCCATTCCCTATTTGGAATTACACACTCTGGAAAAAAGAAAATGTCCTTTCTCTATTTTTGCTTCACGAAATTATGTTTGGGTCTTTGAGGTATTTTTTGTGGCTTAGGTTTGGGCTTTGTTTCTAATGAAATGGGGAAAAAAATTTGAAAGTGTCTCAGCGGGTAACTCCTTCCCACTGGAGTGAGTGGGCATCAAGCAGGAGTGCAGCATCACCTAGTTTGGTTTTCCTTGGGACATGTGTGAGGCCGCCATCAGCTCTAACTGGATGAGAGCTGCACCAACTGACCTGAGAGCTGAACCACTCCATGTGGAATTTTTTAAACCTCAGCAACTCAATTCTTACCTTAGCTGTTACAGGTCTGACTATTTTATTTTGATTTTTCCCCTTTGTTCTAAGGAAATACCATGCAGCGGCACACTGGAGTTAACTCTCTAAGTGGAAATCTTTGTAGGAAGAGAATGAACTGTTAAATATTTTCCTTCTGATTCCCACCGTTCTGCCTGCTAATATTTACTGTGTGTCAGCATTAGCTCATGTTGACAGCACAGTCCCGGCCCGGCGCAGCAGCGGTGGGAACGCAGAAACCCCGAGCCCCGGAGGAGCCCAGTGTTTGGTGGGGATGGGAAGCACTGGAACGGGAGGGAGGCACAGGGATGGGAGGCACAGTTTTCTGAGGCTGCAGCGCCTAGGGACTGGAAGGACATTTAACCATTTCACCCATCCCAGCCGGATCTGGCTGACATCATCCGCAGCTCTCCGAGCCGTGTCAGTGCCGGGCAGCCACAGACACTGGGCTCGGCAGCACTTGACCTGCTCTGGGGAGAGGTCAGCTGGCTGCAGTGGCCAAGCAAAAAAATCCATCAGGCTGGGTCTGCATGATGCAAACCTGGCCCATGGGAGGGGAATCCATGCAAACGTACTCCTCACCAAACGCTCTCGCCTGCTCCTAATTTGTGGGACAAAACTCCTCGCTTGTTGCCAAGCTGGCAGCTCTTCCCAGGCAAGCACAGCCTGAGACAGGGTGGGGGGAGATGGGATGGGATGGGAAGGGAGGGCAGGACCAGCCCTCACTGCAGCATCTCCAGGACCACGGCCCCTTTTATTCTTCCTTATGTTGACCTCTCCATGTGCAGCCCTATGTGTCACACGTGATTACAAAAGCTATTCTAACGGGGTGGATTATTTTTATCTTCTTGATTCAACAACCGGCAAACTCATTGTGATTAGGGGATGCAAAGAATGGTTCACATTTCCTGCACTTGGCAAAATAATGACTCAAGTTCTTCACCCATAGTGATAACTTGTAATTGCAGTAAAGCAATTCACTGGGAGAGTAGTGGGACACCAGGAGTATCTGCTAAGAAGACAGTAATAGAGGAGGGGGTGTTTTGGGAGCCCCTGTTGACCCAATGGCAAAAGAGAGAACTGGTGAGAGCTGGAGTCCCCGTACCTTCCACAGACAGATTGGGGAGAGAGCTGCTTCTTCTCCCTGGCCACGAGGGAAAACAGATAGAGGAGATGTCAGCAGGGTCTGGATGAAGGAGAGGGGAGGCTCTGCCAGACCACAGGAAAAGAAACCACAGCCTGCCATGCTGGCAGCACACAGCCCGCTGTGCAGACCCCACAGTGCTCACAGGGATGTGCAAGGAGCAGGCCTTCCCAGAGCCCACAAAAGCTGGGGGAACACTGCTCATTAATTATTAATTAGACTGAATGTAGGCCCTGGCAGGTAAGGCAGCCTTGTGTCCCAGAGGAATTTGCTGCCCAAGTGAGGTCCAAACTGCCCACATGGCAGTGGCCACCTGCATTATTTGCCCAGACCCTCTACAGTCCCAGAGAACCCACAGGGATTTTGCCTCCAAAATCCAATGGCAGGGAGAGAAGTGTGGAACCTGCTGGTGCATTTTCACCCTAAAAGAGGACTTGCCTCAGTGCAATGGTTATTATTCAACCCCATTTATTAAAGGGGTGACAGTGGCAGCAAATCTGGCCCAGGCTCCTCTTGCTATCAGCTCAGCTACTGGTGGGGCGCAAGGACGTGGCTCTCTTAGGAAAAGTGGGGAATGGAAACGGTTTGGAGGTTATCACGAAAGACAAGAATGGATGGAGATGACGACAACGACACGTGTTTCAGAAATAAAACACGAACAGTTCCATATGATAAGCATATTAATTGAAATTAGTCACATAGTTAACAATGTGAAGAAATGCGGGATCATTTCGTTTTTGCCTTTCAGCCTCATGAATGTAAAATGTGCTTGTAATCTTAATACTATTCAGGAGACAAAGCAGTCTTTAAAAATCACACTTCACAAGACTCAAGGGAAAATAAGTTACTAATGAATGGTATTTACAGTTGCTTCATTTAAACATGCTTTCCTGGGCTTTGCAGGAGTTACTGCATAAACTCAAAAAATTAGAAGAAAGGCAAAACATAGTTTTCCTCCTACTGGTTCTGAAAAGAGAAGCCTACTAAACCTTCCACAAAATATGACTGCCCAAGCAAATACTCATGGCCATTAGTGAACTTCTTGTAAAGTGACCCCCAAGAACCACATGGGGTGCAAACATGCATAGTTGTAGCCTCCTGGTTTAATTAATCCTCCTGGATTAATTCATAATATATAAACCAGGTCTGAACCCCCACACAAACACACAGACCCCACTACAAAGCAGAGCATGGTAATGTACTTGTATCTTTGCTTTATACAGCAGACACTGACTTTACCTGGGGTTTTTGAGATTGACTCAGGAATTTATTGAAAGGGGAAAAAGGGCACAAGAAAAAAGGACTGGAGACATGGACATTTTTAGGCTGCAAGTTATTAAATCTGCACCCACACTTTGTGTATATCTGCATCATGAAAAAACTAAATTTTTGTCTTACAATTACAGTTTAAACCAATAAAAATGATCTTTTAGTTTCTATAGGAATTGCACCGTTTATTTTTTAACAACAATAGGAAGATATGCAAAAATAGCCCTTAAAAGAAAAGGGGGAAAAATGATCTGCTTTCTCTTTAAAGCCATGAACAATAGAAGGTCACGTGCTGCAGTATCCTATCATTCAGCACATTAATAGCTGTGCTAGAGTAATTACACTTGTGGTATTTTTGCCTCAAGTGAAATTCTGAAATAAGAGGATGGAAATTATGATACTGCTGATAAATATTAATAAGTGAACTTTTAATTTTTTTGCCACAATATTCAAAATGCTAAGCATCTAGCTAATGCTGAAGCAGCCTGATATGTGTTTGCCTCCAGGGACTATGATGCTTTATGCACTTAAGAAAAAAGTTTAACGGAATTAAAATTTAATATCTAATTAGAGCAAGGCTAATATATTTTGAAATGAGTGGGGAAGACACACGCCTCTGTTGCATATTTGCTACAGTCATTAATCTTACCTGTAAAGCAGCATTGAGAGGTGTGCAGTAGGTGTGGCTGGTCTGTATGTTTTTAATAAGAGAAGGGTTACTGCATAAGAAAAACATAAAAAGGAGAGTTAAATGCAACCAACTTCTGTGCGAGCGTTTCAAGCACGTAATGCTTCCTCCCCCACCAGAAAACTAGAGCTGAGACTGGTTTTCCACATGAGTTTCTTTTTTTTTCCTTTTTTTTTTTTTTTTTTTAATTTAAAGAAAATATCTGAGTTTTCAGCTATGGTTATCGTATTTGCCTTTACTAAATAAGGAACATCATTATCTCTTGACGTTACCTCGCCATGTGTTCTACTACCCCTGCGTTAGTGGCACATCTTGGCATCTCTGCTCACTTTAGCTGTGATCAGGAGAAATTCTCCAATTTTCGTCGTGTCTGGGAGCCCGTTACCATGTGAAGGTCCATCGTGAGGAGGCAATGATCAAAAGCATCACGGGACATTTTAAACTCTGCTTCATCCAAGTGACTCCCCGAGTCGCTGGCAGCGGAGTCCCTCCCAGTGGAGGGGAGGGAGTCTCTCCCAATGGAGGGGAGCACCACCACGATGAGAGAGGATTTATTTGATCCATGTTATTTCCTGCCACTCCAATATCCATGGTGAGGGGCTGCCCACACCATCGCCCCAAGCAGCCTGTGGGCACAGAGGCTCAAAGGCAGGCAGCCCACGGAAACCACCACGCTGCCCTGAAGGCCATTTGTAGTAAAAAAATAATTCTGGTGTGCTATTTTGGACCCATATTTTTGTCAGCTTCACGTAAGGGGCCAGATTTGAGGAAAAGGAATGGGGACCACATGGGCTCTCTCTTTAGGAGGCATTCCAATATCACTGATTCCATCAGGAGATTAAAAAAATAATAAAAAATCATGAAATATAAACCAAAAAAACACCCATGCAAAATATCTCCCAAAAGTTTTATCATTCATTGGGCATGTTTTATTTTGATTTTATTCATGTGGGAATAAATTATAGTGAGCAGTGTCTTAACTGAGCTCCTTGCACAGGGACCAGGAAGGATCAGTTGTCCGGGAGAGATGGCCTTTGAGTAAAGGTCAAGGAAAATCCCTCTGGGAAGCCCCGGAGTATTGGTGCAAGGTTGTTGTAGGCACACAATGACCTGCTGGCCATCTTTACAGCTGGTCTCACTGCATTTTCAAACTCTTTAAAGTGAATTCAGCATTTCTGCCTTGTAAGTACCTTACTTTTTCTGATTAGGAGTTACACAACAAAGCATACAATTGAAAGCAAAGGAAAATATCAGAATTAAAACTTATCTGAAACCCTTCCTGGCATATATTTGTCTTCCTGACACGTCTACAGCAGTATATCTGTGCTAGAGTGGATAATTATCTTAGTCTACATTGCTCTATAAATAAATGCTTTAACAAACATATCAGAGTAGAGTTTTTACTACAGGCATTTGGATTATCAGAGTAGGACACACAAAATACACGTAACAACCAAAAATTTAGTTTCTTTAGCAGCAAAGGTGATGACACTATTTTGTGAAATGCAAGTCTACATGAGATGGGTAAATCATGCAAAGCAAAGCAACAGCAGAAAAAAAAAATTAAAGCAAGTAAAAGCTCTTACTGTGCAACAAGCTCGCCAAAGTTTTCATCAGGGCAGTATTTTCGAGGACGGCCTCGTTGAATATGACGGCCACGTTTAAACTCTTCATCATCAACAGTCCAAAAGGACCCAAACTCATCCTCTACTCTGATAAAGCACTTATGCAGTGAGAGGTTGGTGCGAATGGCACCCTGGGACAAGAGCAGCAGCAAAGGAGATGAAGTGGAAACAAAGGGACACGGGATCGGGGACAGAACAGACATCAAATACAGGGAAAAGGAAAAAGAAAATAAAATGCAATAAGCATAAGCAAATGGTTTGTGAGGGTTAATATGCATTGCCACCTAAAAGCTACTAGCATGTGATGCAACAAACACCAAGCAAGCAGGGTCAGGGTACTGGTGGGCATACAAACAGTAGTGATGAGATGTTTGTCTTGGTTTCCCTTAACTGAGACAATGCGAAACCACCTGTGGTTGGTCTAACACCAGCTAGCAGCCAAAAGCCTCTACGTTAAACTGTAAGCATGATCCGAGCTAGGCTAAGAAGTTCAAACATGGTGGACATACCCACTGATCTTTTGTGGCCTTCGTTTTTGGAACTCTAGTTCATCCACTGTCCATACTGCCCCTTTAACGTTTTCTACTCGCACAAAACACTTGTGAAGACTAAGATTATGACGCACTGCATTCTGCAGCAAGTATAAAAGAGAAAACATTCAAAAACCTTCTATGAGAAAATGCTCATCATTGTCCAAGAACAGCAGCAGCACAGTCAGCTTGACAGTTCTCATTTTGCAATGTTAAGCCCCTTCCCCTCCCCGCACCCGCTCGCTTTCCCCGGCTCTTTACATCTTATTTTGCAAAGACAAAATAAATATGAAAGCTTAAACCCAAGATTAAAAATTCACGTTATTCTTATCAATTATCCCCAGAGTGACTGAGAACAGCCACAATTTTAAGCATGCATGTTGTAGAATATAGTACATTTCATACAGAACACAAGAGGAACATTGCTTAAGACTTTTTCAAAACAAATATATACGCCCTGCAAAGAGAAATTTCTTCCCTCCTGGAAAAGAAAGCAGTTAGAAAGAACAGAGAAGATTTTATGTAAGTACAGTCGACTGGATTTAGCTGTGAGGCACAGGAGTTGGTGTTGCTGTGGTTTCCCACAGCTGGGCTAATGTGATTCAGGTGCTGGACCTCCCTCCACACCCACAGCACGGGCCGGGGGCTCGGCAGCACCCCGCCGGCCGGCCGGCACCAACTCCTGCCTCCACGGCTTGCTCTTATATGGAAGTTGGCTCCTATTTCTGGCAGACTACTGTAGTGACTGATCTGAGCCTCTGCCAAGTGAAAACACAAGGAAGGCTCTCTGAAACAAAGTGCTAATATCCCCACAGCTCATCACCCAGAGGGACCCGTGCTCGTGGCATCCGATGCCCGAATGTCCACCCTGCAGCTCCATGCTGGGAAGGATGAGCACGGCCAACCCTTCCAACGTGCTGAGACACAAGGAAACACCTCACTAAGGCATGGCAAAGCTGTTGGCTTTTCTCTTCCCGCTCCAGGGTGCCAAGAGCCTTGTTAGTCCTCAAATGGAGTGCTATGCTTTGTCCCCGTTTCAGGAGTTTCCTGAGCAAATACCCTGCAACAACAGCTGGACCCGATGGTCTTAAAGGTTTATTCCAACCTAAAAGACTCTATGGTTCTACAAGCCATTGTTCATGGAATTCACAGGAATTTGCACATGGAGCGTGTTCCCAGCACCGCTGAAAGGGGTTTGGGAAACAGGAAAAACAGAAGAAGCCATTTGCTGAAAATCTGCAGGCGAACAAACTCCATCCTCACTGGCACCATTGATTCAGTCAATCTGGTTGACTCGTTAGCAGGCACAAAGCCAGCCAAACACATGGCCTGGGTCTAGGCAACCAGGAGATGACAATTTTTTTTCCTTCCAACATCATCCTCTTCTTTTTTCTTTTTCTTTTTTTTTTTTTTTTTCATGAACATGGGGTCTGGGTGGTGAAAGGGAGATGTGAATGTCTAAATCACTGTGCAAACAAAGGGTAGCACAGAGCATTTGTCATGTAAATCAGGAGGCAGTGGTGTGTGTGCTGGGAGGGAAAGGCAAAGAGTCTTCTGCTCAAATTCCCTGCCATGCCTAGCACAGTCCCCACACTCCCACCCCAGCAGGAGTGGAAGATCTGGAGTTTGAACTGCCTTTGCTCAGCAGATGCTTGAGTGCAAACACATCTCCTCTGGCTATAGGTGCCTGATCCAGGCACTTCAGCTTTTCCACACTTCTGCTTCTGAACTGGTGAAACAATAAACCCCAAATATGCTTTTCCTCTCAGCAAGGAAAAAATCTAGCAGAAAGTCAACCTGGCCATCAGGCCTACTTCCTTCTGCCTTTATTTTCTTCTTTCTACTCTTATTTTTTAATGGCTTTTTTTTTTCCCCTCCCACCTCTTCCAGATTTCAGTACTGTTGACATTTTTGGCAAAATCCCTGATTTTGAGGTGGAGGAAAAACATGCAAATGCCCCACACCTTACGAGCTGAAATCAGCCAGCTCAGCAACTGCTGGTGGGTGCTGCACTAGTGCAACCCGACACAGGGGCTGCTGGCCCACATCTGGGTAACTCAGGCAGTTTCCTGTGAAAATGGGAACACTGTCAAGTCTGGAGCAAAATGTAAGAATAATAACGCTCTTTCCCCCAGTGAAAGCTGATCTTGTGGTTCATACAGCAGTTGATCAAATGCACACGGCAAAGCCCAGCAAAGGGAGTCCTCAGGAGTTTGTAAATAGTCTCTAAAGACAGGGTTGAGCAGGAATATTTGTGTTTTTCTTTAAAAAAAATTAACGCTGGAGAAATACTTCACAGACTGTTCTTGTTCTCTTGAAGTCCATTTGCAAATGATGGTTAAGGCTGTGGGACAAGGCTCTTGATGGATACGTTGAGACAGAGAAGTTGAATATTTACAAGACATCCATGAAGTGTTGCCCTCGTTTTCTATTTTCCATATGATCACTTATTTAAGAAGTTCATGCCAAAAAAAAAAATTGTTGTTTCCCCTGCCTCTGGATACTTGCTATCTAACAGTTTTATGTGAACAATACTCCAACGTGTCAGAGCCACACCTGCAGCCTGTGCCTCATGGCTGTGACTCAGTGCCAGCAAATTACTCCAAAAAATAAAAGCAAACAGACATTGCCTCTGACCTGTCAGAACCAGTTCACAGTGCTCCCCCAGCAATCAGCTTAACAGAAAAATTAGGAGCTATTATTGTAAGATTATATATTTACCTAGTTAAAAATATTTGTATGCAAGCCACTTTTGCAGAAAAATTACCCTGAACATGCTTGAATGTAGTAAATGAAAGGGTTTGTTATTTTAATAACTGCTCAGGCTCTGCCATGCTGCATTTTGGGAAAGAGGTTCATTTTTTAAAGGTCTTTATTCTTGCACTATTCTGTTTTTTTGAAATAGGGCTCAGAGAAGCTTGTCCACACCAAACCCTGACCCTAAACTTGGGGAACAGTGACCTAAACGCCCCCTTAAGCATTAGCTGAAGGTGAGCACAAACGAGCACATATATATTCAAATTATTCTGATTCTGCAATTAGCCCCTTGTGCTCGTTCTGCGCCCTGTGGGCTTCCCATCATGCCAATCCAGAGCTGCATTTTCATCTCTGCTGTTCCTGGGGGCTGGCAGAAATCTGAGCAGTCTCCAGCACGAAAATCTGCCCTACTCCAACTAGTTGTCTGTTTTGCTAGTGGATGTGGAGGGGAAGTTTTTCCTTTCCATTACATGAAGCAGGACCCGGACATCTGCAGAAGGTCACAGTGTCCAAGGAGGGGTCTCCAAAAGGCACCTGCCTCCCCAGGACACACAGTGCCCTTCTACAAGCCTGAGAATCTGCAGCTCAGCCTCTCTGCTGCTCTTCTGTATCTGCACTGGCTTCTGGGACTGGATTTTTTGGGATGCCAAAAGCTAATTCCCCAAACTAGGCTCACAGGAGATACAGCCAGGACTGCCTGCTGCCTTCTTCCACTCCTCCCTTCACTTCCCTTTGCTGCTGGAACTAAATAGGATTTTTACTTTAGCACCCACACCTGCAGCTGCTGAAAAGCCCTACTGGAACCACTCCAGCAGCAAAAGACAGGCAGGTCTAAAAGGATCTTAAATCAGGGAAAGTTAATTTCCTTTCTGGATAGTAAGGAAGCTGCAAAGTTGAACACTGCTCATGTTTTCCAACTGCACGGAAGAATCAAAGCAGCAATCACAGAAAGTTTTCCTGAACATAAGAGCTTCTAGACCAGGGCTGAAAACGTACAAAATTGTGCTGGGATCTGAATGAAACGAAAACCATGCCACTAAAAACCAAGTTAACTTCCAAGGACCATTTTTAGCTCCATCCGCTGAAGGAATTAATCTTAAATGCAGGCTGGGACAGGAAAAAAAGAAAGAGCTGATGGAACAGCATGTACAGGACCTATTCATGCTACCTGGTTGTTTGAAGTTGTTTGAGAACAACAGAGCTGTGTGGATTAAGAGAGATTCCAAGCACCAGGGCACAGTTTTTACAGCAACACAACATCCTGTTATTTGAATCATTCATTTGTGATTGCACTGGATTCAGAAGTCAATATGACTATTAAAGTGCTACATTTAAAGTGAAAGAGTAGCCCCCCAAAATACAGAATAAAATTAACTCCCCAAACCTCTTATCTACCAGTATGTCTGTGACAGTTATCGAATGAAAGTGAAGTGAGAAACCCCCAGTTTATTTCTCTTAAAGACATTTCTTACTGAGGAGCTTGCTTCTTGCATATTAAATTCAGTAAGCTTCTGCTGTGTGATTAAGAAAAACAGAGAGGAAGTTTATAACAGCTTTTTATGTAGTTAAGAGTCAATCGACTGAGGAAAGAAATCCAGTGATCTATAGATCCTAGGGAAAAAAATGCTTGTTGTGATTAAAATCTGCTTAACTAAAAAGACAAACAGTGTATCTTCTACTGACAC
>VYXD01008937.1:346750-362785 GCA_013397195.1 Hylia prasina | reverse complement strand
TTTTAAATTTTCTAATACGTTCCGGCTGAAGAGCCTGAGTTTCCCTGCTCGTAGCAACCACACAGAGGAACTCATGGCATAATCACAGAACATAAAAGCCAATAATGGGGATTCAATTAGTGGTTTTCAAAGGCAGAGGAATTTTTTCTGCCGAATATCAAATTGTTCCTGCAGATAAGGCACCCGGCGCGTGTCACAACTGCCGATCTAAATTTTTCACGTCCCCACGTCGGGGACAATTTGTGTCATCAGCAAGGTGTGCTCTGTACATGGCAGAGAGCAAAGGCAGGAGGTGGCTCAGCCTTACCTTCCACGTCGCCGCGTTGCGTCGGAAGTAGGCGAACATTCGCGTGAACCAGTTGTAGATTTCGTTTAGTGTTAGCTGTTTTTCAGGAGATTCCAGGATGGCCTTGTGGAGCAAAGCGATTGCAAGATCAGTTACCAGCACACCAGTACAAAACACGCTCACAGTTTTACTTTGCCAGATACAAAAAAAGGAAAGAAAGGAAGAATGAAAAAGAAGAGATTTGGAGCAAAAAATCCAGAGGACGGTTTTCACAATATGAACTAAGATTAATGGCTGTATTTAACAGTTCAATGGCAAAATTCAAAATGGAATTATCTAATTGTTTTGAGTTTTTATTTCTGTTTCCTTACAGAAATATTAATTTATTAGTCATTCATAAAGCAGAATCAAAGAGAAATGCAAAACATTTCACTAGCTGATTAAAGCTCAGTAATTATTTAGAGCTCAGATTAATTCTAGGGATCAGAGATTACTGTAGCTTGTGATAATTGACTTGCCATCTTTAAACAGGCTCATTTTCACTGTTGTGTGAAATGAATTTCCTAATAATCACATCGTATTGTAATACTTAATCAAAAGCAATTATGTTATATATTGCAGTTCTAAAAACCCTTATAGTAAAGGTTTGAGCATTCGAGCACGCTTACATACCAAAGGTTTGAAAATCTATTTAATCCAGCACATATAGGGAGATATACATTTTTTTTTCTAATCCAGACGCGTGTGTTTGGCTCAGCTTACCTGTCTAATTAAAGATGCGTACGTGAATGGTGGTCTAACTTCCGCGTTCTTATAAAATTCTTGGTTCTGGGCAATATCTGCTAAATAAGAGCAGTTGTTCTGTTATCATCACAGCCCGACGCCGCCGGGCCGCGGGCGAGCACGGGGGCTGTGCCAGCAGAACCCCTTTATACCTGAAGAGATGGGGACGTTGTACTTGTCCGAGTACCGCCTCCGGATGGGTCCGACGTTGTGCATGCTCGTGGTAGTGATGACCGACGGTCCCTGCGTGACGGGAGTGATGGGCGCAGTCGGGGTGGTGGGAGTATGAGGTAAACTCTGCGGAGACGCCTCGGACGCCGTCTTGGAGAGCGTGACGCTCGACACCAGATTCAGCTGCGGAGGGAAGGAAGGACGAGGGGTTGGTTACAAACAGTGTCTCTGGATGGTTGAAGGGCTGCGGGGGAAACCCTCCATACTGCAGCGTCCCTCGGTTCTGAGCAGACGCTGCAGCTTCAGCACAAAGTGCTGCTGTAACGTCCCCATTAAGAGCCCGCAAAGGGAAATAAATATACTAATTACATATATGCATTTCCAAATAGGTTTAAAAATGAGAACAACATAGCCTGTTGCCTAAAAAATAATGAATTTTTATGTAAACCTTAATAGAAGTTCTCGCACACGACATGATCTTTTTAATATTTCACTTCAAGTTTCATTGTTTCACAGTCTAAACCCCACACCTCTCTGATTTCCATGCTATCATTATGCATGGCTTCTAATCAGTCTTCTTGGATATTTCATTGAAGGCACCAGGCTTAAAATAAAAGGCAAGACTTTCCTAGGGACATGCTAGAGAGAAACGCGATCTCTCTTCAGCATTTGGGCTTTTCTTTTTTTTTTTTCCTCTCTGTTCATCCATTTTAAAAGCAAAGCCCAGAGTAGGTTAACACTGGAATAATTTAATTAATCACAGTGCATGAAATACTGTGAGCATTCAGCCCAGCACAAGTGGCACCACTCTTTTCCCCTCCTAGGATGGAAGGCATTGGTGTTACCTGCACGAAGCCTGGCCCCACTGGTGTGGCAGCGTGCCACAGCAGGCTGTAAAACACACCTGCCTCCAGGATTGGGTATCAAACCCAGCTCCAACCCGACTGTTTTCGATACACAACCCTATTTATACAACCAGCATCCACATTCCTCCCCAACCCTTTCTTTCTGCCCTACAACGTCCTTTGAAAGATGACGCTCCATCCCAATAGGTCACTGCTGCTGAAATATTTTAAACAAACAATCTGATCCCTTAACTACAACATCAGAGAAGACGACCGAGAAAAGGGCTCTTTGACTACTTCCACATTTCTTTCCCTCAGGCGGTTTCACGAATAATATTGGTGAAATCATGACCCCACTGAAGTCGGTAGCAAAATTCCTACTGAATTTAACAGGGCCGGAATTTTAAAACTTTTGTTTGTGATTAAAATTCCTTTTTTGCTAGACATTAAACCTTATGAGATGAAGGCAAGGCACATGATGCAGCTATGCCCCCAAAATCTCATGTTTATCCATAAGGCACCGTATTAATTTTCCTCGTATGAAAGTAACCAGATAAGAAAACTCCTATTAGCATCCCTCATATGAGTTAATAGCCACAAATAGTGTTTCTTTTTAAAAATAATAGGATTTATCCCAAACAAAGGTAGTGGAACATAAAGAGCTGTAGTGTTACAGAGAGGATACCAACACAAAAAGCCCACTGCCCACAGAAAGGGCTCAGCTGAGGGAAGATAAATTGTGATTGCTTGTCCTTCCTGACAGTGAGAAGGAGTCAAGGGAAGCCTCAGCCACAAACTCCTGGCACAGCCCAGATGCTGCTCCAAGGGAAAGAGGTGGTCAGCAGCGGACCTGCAAACACCCACCTTTCCCTGCAGGTGCTTACAAATGACTTCTTGCCTTCCAGTGGGAAACATTTAACACTTTGTGGCAAAGCCAGGGAGTGTGAACCCAGAGAGGGAGGGTGAAGGTGGCGAAATGCAGGTATTGATCCCTGCTCCAGCATGTACCACTAGCTGAAGTCTGGAGGTTTAAACCCTCCTGGTGCCATGCACTGCCACCATGTGCCACCCAGTCTGCTCGTTGACTGGTCTGATTTAAGGACACTGATTAGGGACATATATATAGTAATGTCTCCCTGTTACCCATCTATCCATCTATTACATATGATAAAAGGACCAATGATGATAATAATAGTGCAACTGACAGGTCTCACCATGAAATTAAATCTACTGTATTTTATCTCAGTTTCTAAATGGACATTTTAACAGTCCAATAACTGCAAGGAAATCTGCATCAATTTTAAGTGCCCTTCTCGGCGCAGGCTCGGCAGCCAGGCCCTCCCGTTGGAAAGATCACTGCTCCTGCTTCATCATTACGGCTCCCAACTACTCCATTTCAAAAGAGCCCCCTTCCCTTTTCAGCGTGTAAAAACTTAACATTTAATCTGTTTCTACTAGGGAACCTTGAGAAAGGATCCACAAAGGTCAGCATTCCCTGCTTAAAGAATCTGAATCGAGTTAAATTTCTTTAGGCTTTTCAGCATAGGTAGCGATGAGGAATAAACACAGAAGAGGACGAGCAAAGGCGGGGGGGGGCTTTAACAGGCTTGACAAATGACACTGTGATTCACACCCACTGCTGGGCTGCCACTAATAAGCTACAGAGGAAGCAGCCAATCTCAGCTAATTACCAGATAAAATTGTATTGTAAGGACTCTAATTAGGAGATGCTTATGGAGGTGATCTAATGATTAAACGCTGCATCCAAGTGACCCCACCATCAATGTGCAGTGGTGCAAGATGTCACCGGAATATTTTGTAGAAACAGTAATTTTATTTCAAGGAGGGGAGGCAGTAATATTTGTAATAATGGCTATGAGGTAAACTAATTAAAAGACAGTTCCTAAAGGAAGACTATGGCTTTGAGCAGCTGTGGCTGTTCCAAAACAAAGTGCCAAATCTCAACAGAGGAGCTGCAGTCAAGTGGAAAATTTCTGCCTGACCTCTGCTCTCGCTATTAATTTGCAGGAAACCTAATGACACATATACATATTCCCACAAAATTGTTCTAATTGCTAATTTGCCAAAGGAGCCCAGTTTCCAAATTAAACATGACTGCAGTCTGTGAGGAAAGAGAGAACAAAAAGCTGGAACGCAGTGAGTCTGCCGCGTTTCACCTCCGACGACCATTTGCGAGCCTGAACCAACAAGTTAATGAAACACGACCTTGTCCATTGCTAGCGAAGTTTTTCCGTTTTCCGTGTTTTATTTGATGACACTCTCCTCTTCCAGCTGGGTTCCCCAAACCCGAGCCAGGGTGAGGGAGGAGAGGGCTGCACTCCCTCCGCAGCCTTTCGCTGCCGCTTCCTTTGTTGCATCGATAGCGCCAGGGCTGAGAAATCAGTTGTGAATTAGAGCAGAATAACAAATTATGAATGGTGTTGGTTTTGTTGCCATCTTGAATTATTAATCTGAATGGTAAACTATTAAATCTTAATATTGGCGTCAATTAGAAACGTGGAAGCGGCCGTGGATGACTGTGCAGGGCAAAGATCAGGGAGGGACTGGCCTGGGAGGGTTTCTTTTCCTGATGGAAACTCTACATGCTTTCTCTCTGTTTGCATTTGCTATTTAAAAACAAGTTACTATGATTAGAAAAGTTGTTCGCATTGGTATTTTGTACACAGGCTATTTCCCACATACGGTAATTTTTGGATGAGTATCACTGCTGGTAGAGGGGAGGAAGCCACAGAGTGAGCACTTCAACAAGCAAGAACTCTTGCACCGCAGCAATGCACAATGTGGGTACTCACAGAGTACACCCCTGCACCAAGGAGTTAAAATGTTTTCGTAATATTTGTCCTGGGAATGAAGGGAGGGAGGATTTCCTCCAGCCTTTAAAAAACAACCAAACCCAATAGTAATAATAAAAAAAAGAACCCAACAGAAAACACACCAAATCCCACAACAGTTGTAAGCTCTACAATTCTGCAAATTCAATCACTGAACTTTTTTGATTGCTTCGTGCAGTTTTGGTTTTTGAGAATATTTCCTCATACTGTTTTGACTTGGTCATTCATAACCGCCATAATTGTCTCAGTTCAATATCCTGCTTGGGACTTTATTATTAACCCTCCCTGTCAAAAAACAGTCATGTCTCCCTATAAAAGGTGAAAACTGAGTAATTTGCCTTTTTTTTTTTCCCCCCCTTTAGATATAAACAAGGCATAGATAACCCACACTATTACCCAGTTAAAAAAACTGGATTTCCAGTTAGTGGCTCTCCCACTAGGACTATGTCTGATTTCTTTCTGTGTAAACATTTTACATGACAATAGCAGCTGTATATAAAGTAGCACTGAAACTTTTAGAAAAGGAAAAAAAAATGTTTCTAAGGGTCACAGTGAGGCCATACACAGTGACCCGTCTGCAATGGGTGCTGCTGCTCTGGGCCCAGCTGGGGCTGAAGACTTATTTGCACTGAGTTCCTGGGACTGAAAATACTTTGGAGAAGAAACTCCTTTTCTTGACGTTGTGGGTGAGAGAGAGAAAGTGAATTCTGGGCCTAAAACTTTGTTCAATGCTGTGTCTTCCTCTCCCTGTTTCAGCCTGGACACATCAGTGTATTGGATGCAGAGCCTAGCAGGCAGCAATCACTTAGCAGGTGTTGTTATTGGCAGGAATACTAAGGAAACTGAAGCTGAGGAGTGAGACTTAATGAAAACCAGTATATAAAAACAGCTTTTGTTGTGCTTGAGAATCTCTTTATTGCTGCATATCGTTATTTTTTCAAACTATAAAGTACGGCTACAGCAGCTAAAATGCTCAGTCATTACCTCAACAGTTAAAAGACCTTTTTTTTTTTAATGCTTTGTTATTACAGTTGCTAAAAACAGTATTTCAAAACAATCATAACTGCTATGGTTATGGTAAAAAAATACATTAAAGAAGGGATATCTAACAGTGCATCTTATTGAAGTGCCAGAAGGGCCTTTTAAAGTTTTCTGTCTATTTTTAAAAGATGGTTATAGCACCTAGTATGAAGAATTACTTGTTGGTTGATGCTTTTTCCTTCTCCTTCCCTTCCTATGAACTTCGACACAAGTTAATCCTCTCAGAAGAAAGCACATTTCCATTTCAAGCTATTATGCTGATGGCTAACACCGATGAAAACAGCATGTCGGGGGGGGTACCTTAATAGCAAAACCAGGATGACAGTTCTTGAGAAATCACTGTTCCGGCTTTTGTGTTGTGGTTTTGTTTTTTCACCTTGAAAAAACGTTCACCTTACCAAAACACGTCACAGCTCATTCTGTCTCATGGCTTTGTTCTCACTTTACTCAGGCCCCTCAGTCCCACCAAAACAACACATGTAGCAGGAACAGGAACAACGCTGCCTGCTCCAGGTGCTGAGTTCTGAGACAACTCCGTTTTCTTTTAAACTGCTGCTGCTGAGCATTTTCACTAAAAAGCTGGGAGTTTTCAAATGTGATCCTGAGCACTGCCCCAGTTTCTGGGATGTTCCCTGGGACCTCAGACCCCTTCCAGTCTGTCCAGCAGCTCTTGGGGAACAGCACCAGACAGCACCTCCCTGCCCACACAGTCTGCCAATGATCTGGGCCACCACCACGCCACAGGAATGTGCTTAAATCTCATCGGCTTTAGTAGGACTAGAGAGCTTTACTGAGCAGATGTCTTGGTGGGCTGAAATGCAGGGGCCACTCCACCACCCCTGCCACGCTCAAAAATTACTGCAAAGAGCTAAAGACACCCAAAGGTGGGGATGGGATGGATGCACATGGCTAGATCAGACAAGCAACCCTTCCCCAGAGCTGGGTGAGTTTTGAATTGAGGCACAACCATCAAGAACTTGGCTGTGGTCCAACTGGTCCAAACTGGTCCAATACCACCTGTTCAACTACTGTCTGAAGCCCAGAAGGCAAAGATGGCACAAGTGGTCAGCATGGATTATTCATGGCACGTGGTTAACACAGGTGCTCATGCACCCTATTACCTGCCAGTAACAAAATAGTTTAAAACAAGCATTAAGATCCTTTAAGCAGAATAAAAACATTTCCTCAGTCATGAAAAGGCTGTAATTTTAAATCCCAACTCACTGCTATGTTTGGATTTGCAGCCGCTTTTTCCTTTAAAATCAGTGAAGTACTGTAATATATTAGTTCTAACACACACCTTGCATTAGTTACATTGGCAGAAAAAAAAATTAATTACTGGATGCAAAGACTACTTTGCAGTGCAATAATGGTCATCAGATCTTTTTACCAAAGTCCTATCCCACTGAGTTAAAAGGACGAGGGTCTAGCAGAGTCTATGCAATGCCTGTGTATTTTTTTCACTAGGAAAGCACAATTTATGCAAAATACCATACTTCTACATTTTATAATTAATTTTCAAATGCTTCACCTATACATATTTTAATAATTCCTGATTTATCAGATGGTATCTATAATAAATTTTTCTATATTTCAATAAATGAAAAGAAGGCAGTTTCAATCCAACAACAGAGTGCCACACAATATAGGCCTGTCAGGCACCAATTTTTACTTCTAACATGTAAGTTAAAGGATAAGGAATTTATAATGCTGCCTGTGAACGAAACCACTTTTCATACACAAATGTGATCTTTTTTTTTCCAAAGGGTAATACAACAGTACATTTACATAAACTAATCCAAACAATCTATGTATTTGACAATGGCAAACCTCACACAGACTGCCTATTGTTGGTTTACATCTTGGAGTTCTTTATGTTGGCTTGTAACACTGCTCTAGCTGTCAAAGGTTTGACTTGGACTCTAAATAAATGGTTATAGAAGTGCTGTGCAGCGATATTGGACTTCTTTGCAAAAGAAAACCTGCTGTGTATGAATTCAAAAGCTATTAATTTTTCAGTCAAAAATATTCATGCCTATTTCTTTTAATAAAGAAACACTGTGCTGAGCAACTGAGAGATAATGTTGACTAGTGGTACAGAATTTTCAATAGAGCAGTTAAAAATAAATTTAGTAGGAGGTCCCCAACAAAGCTATAATTTTCCAGAATGTAAAACATTTTTAATACTAATCAAGACAGCCCTTTTCCCCCTGCGTTCACTTCTTTTCTCCTCTGCTTTTCCCTGTTTATTAGCTGTTAACACTAATCTTCATGGCGACACCGCCTGGTATCTCCGTAGCCTACAAGACCCGCCAAGAGCTTCCTGCCCTCGGCGGCCCGGCATCGATCACGCGCTGCCTTGCCAAACACCGCTCGCCTTCTGATGATTTCCTCCCTTCAGTTTGTAATCCTTCCTCCTGAGGGGCGCTGCTGTTATGAAAGGCCTCAAGGCAGAGTGCTTTGAGACTCCCAGATTATTCCGCTGTTTTAATTTTTAATCCAGTAAGAGCTATAGGAACCAAACCTTCCTCCCCATTCTGTTGGGTCTACACACTTTGCCAACAATGCGCTCAAGCATTTGCATTTGAGCTGGGATGGATGTGAGGAACTAGAAGAATGCTATTTTTATAGACACTGCCAGTAGTTTCTACTCTAGAGGGCTGGTGTCCACCGGACCAAGCAATTTCAGGCATCTCAACAGCTTAAATGGAAGGGTTTGTACCTATCACTCAACTCCCTCCAAAAAGGCAAGGAAATTTCCTGTTGACTTTGACATCTGCTCCAGTGTTACTCAATAGCCTGCAATTTTCTATCTAGTAGCCTCCCTATGCACTTCTGCAGCCATTTATTTCCAACTACACGGAAACTGAGAAATCCTTTTCTAGTAAAAATGTGTGCGCGAAGTGTTTAATGATTTTATGTTCTCTATCTCTGTAATGTGTTCTGTTTCAGACATTAATTTTGTCTACCAACTGCATCTTGGCAGGCTACCATATTTGCTGGGTTAATAGTCTGACTCCTTTTTATTTCTATCACCATAAATCACACATATATGGGTGTGTGTTTGCTTTATTTATAGAAAAAAAATCAGTCAAAACAGATAAACCAATACTTTGTCATTATGCTGCATCATTGCATATTGATTAAAATTGCTGGTACTAACTATAGATTGTCAACGCTCAATTAATTTTCACACAATGACTCAAAGCAAAATCAAATAAAGCCAGTGTACCTTTAAATCTTACAAATCTTAAAATCAAGAAGCAAAGCACTCTCTCCATTTTGAATAATCATTGGAAGCTCCCAGGAACATTTTCAGCATTAAGAGGCTGAGAGAAAACAACAGCTGAAGAAGAATCATGTCAGTCAGGGAAGGAAATGGGGGATTTTCCTGGGTTTGGGGTTAACCAGGAGTTTTCTCGGGGTGAGAAACCACTTGTGTCCATTACTCCCCCTTCTCCAAAGAGCAGTCTGGAGTAGAGGAGGTTTCCCTTCTCAGTTTTAACAGTATAAAACCTGATACTGGGTAACTGTGATTATCATCAGAACGTGCAGTTAAGAGTCACTTCTACAGTAAATGTCTGTCAGACCGGGAGAAAGCAAAATAAATATACTAAATATAATTTAATTACAACTCCTTCCTAACACTTCCTAAGATTTCATCCAAGTCAGACTGATGCAACTGACTTACATGAGGCCAGAAAAAGGCCCAAAGCATCAGATTTGGAACTAAACTTGACTTTGAAACTCCCTGAAGAGAGAGGGTTGACAAAACCCGGCCGCACTTCCCATCTCCTCCCCACACCCAGCTCTGAAATGGGCCAGGCTCCACAGCGTGGGCTCCAGTGGGGAACAGAAATGAAAGATTTGTTGTGAGGTTTTTTGCTTTCAGCGCAGTTCAGTACTTACAGGCTGAGGGGTGGCTTTTGGTTCAGTTGACTTCACATGCAGGTGTGTCATCATGGCTTGCAGGCGCTCTTTATCTTTTGCAAGCTGGAAGGGGAGAGAAAAAAAAAATCCTCTGTTAGTCGTACAAATAAAACCCAGCCTCTGCTTATTCCTAATTAAACAGCTGGCACCGAGGCATGAGACAGAAGAGTTTTATTGCTGAGTAGTTTGGAAATTGTATATGGGCTATTCGTGAGGTAAAGCGAACGCGTGGTGCTGGGTGTCACCATTTCCCAAAGCAAAATGCATTAGCCCTTGAGTGAGAAGAGCTAGACCTGCTGGCACCAAGAGCTTCACTCCAGCCTTGACAGCTCAAAGACAACAGTGAATCATGTTTATTAACCAGCCCCACTCCAGCTCGGGAGGCGCAGCAGAAGGAAAGCAAGGCAGTGGTTCTAGGATATGTTTTCCTTCTCCCAGGGCACAGAACCAGTGGCATGGAAGGGCTGTGGCTTTCTGTCACCCACAGGCAACAAGCACAGCCAGGGGTGGCATCTCAGCAGGGCTCTGCAGGCAGCCTTGGGTCTTAAAGCACCTTGATTTGACTTGAAAAGGTGGCAGAACCCTCAGTGGGTCACCCTGGGCAGCCAGGCTGGGCACGTGAGCAGGGTCACCCTGAGCATGGGGCAGGATGTGACGTGGGAGCTGCCAGCATCCCTCTGGCATAAACCTGAGGGCAGGTTTATGAAAGCAGCAATAATCACCCCAAAACACTCATCCCTGGGCACCCAAGGCCACAGGACTTATGCTGTCATCCTTTCTCATCAGTCACTTCAGGCCCAAGAGTTGGGGTGAAGCTTCTGTTCTCAATGTCTCTTGTATTTTACGGTTGAGATTCACACAGCTGGAGTTTTGAGATCGCTGGTATGCATCCATAGCCTGGTCAGCTTCCCAGTGCATTTCAATGCACTGGAAAGACACTAAATTTCATTATTTTTGGAAACAAGGATTTTTTTTCAGTGTGTGAATTGGACTTTTTTCCAGCTGCTCTTCAAAAAAAAATTACTGTGGAAAGATATTAAGAATACTAATGAAAAAGGGGTGTTGTTAACCTGCATGCTGAACATAAAGGTTGTTGATTCCAACAGGACCTGGATCAGGTTCTTACAAATGCCAGTTTCTGCAGAGATGAATTTTTGCTTTAGACAAGATTCCTGGTGCCAAGAGGAGAACTGCGCTCACATTCCAGGAAAACTTAAAACAACCTGCCCACCTTATCACCATCATCTGTTTGTAGCAGTAAAGTGGAGCTAAGTGTATACAAAAGGAGACTTGATCATAAATCCTCACTCATAACCTTATGGCCAAGGTTGTCCTGCTCTTTGCAAGGCAAGGGGTTTGAGACTGTGCCATGATGGGATAAAATTTGGCACTAGAGTTTCCAAGACAGGAATTAAATAAAGGAAAAAATGGTATCACTGCACTTTTCAAATGGCTCCTCTTTTGGTCAGAAACCTCAGTGGCAAGAGAGAAAACCTGACACCTAGGGCAGATCTCCTGCATTCTCATCCTGATCTGAGCTGGACACTTCACAGGAGAGCTGAGGGCAGCGAGAGGCTCTTACACAGCGCTGCAGCAGGAACTTCTCCCTCCGAGAGTCCTCTGAGAACCTCTCCAGAGAAAGGAGAGGGCTCACCCTCAGCTGCTGTGCTTCATACAAAACAAATCAAGCCAAGAAATAGCTGCGTTCTCCGTGCAGCTCTGTTGTGCAATCCCTCATTCCTAGCAGTCTCCGGGCACACGGGCTGCTTGGCGGGGTCATCTGTGCATTAAATTTTGGTCTGCAGGCTACTGCAGAAGAACAACATCTCGTAGCCAAAATAAATAACAAAGCAGGCACCTGAGAGCTTCCTGCCAGCCCCGGCACGGCGGCAGGAGGGGATGGCACCCGGGCAGCACAGGGCACACCCTGCGGTGCTTCCTGCAGCCCCCGAGGCCAGGGAGAGGGGAGAGGGGCACCTCCCTCCCACCGCCGGGGTCCTTGTTTGTAGTGTTTCCACTCCTGGTCTCAGCAATGCTTTTAACGCCGAATCTCGTGGATGGAGGTTATTAAAGATCCTCTCGACATTTCAGGCAGACACACGCTAGCGTTTTGTCATAGTCTAGGAATTCAAACACTCACCCAGTTAGGCAGGAGTTTAAATTATGAAAAATAGAGGTCTCTCGGTTTCAAAGCACTGAAGAGAAGTAAAAAAATCTGAAGAATTTCTTTAAACTGTTTTTCCCTTGGGTCAGGAAGCAGTAGTGATATAAAACTAGAGTGGCACTGGTAGCCCCTCTGGTCAGTGGGGTCAAACAAAAGAAGCCATGGGGGATTGCCCAGCCACTGATGGGAACAAATTCTCACTGGTGGCAATCACTGGAGTGTAGATGTTCCAGAAATGGGGATTAATAGTCAACGGGCAAGAAAATGCTTTTGATCTACTGATAATGTTGTTGGGCAAGGACAGTTCTGACACGGAGGTAAGAATCTGCTCTGTAGATGGGGCCTGAGGAACACGACACAGTCCCATCTGAAGCTTCCTTCTTTCCTCCTATATCCATTTGGAAAGCTCTGCATGATGGGAGTTTTCAGCCAACCATCCAATTCTCCATGATAAGCCTGATTTTGTGAGACTCCCTTCACCTCTGGATACACAGTGTGAGTGCCTAACTGTGGTTCAACCTAAAATACATCCAGAGCAAGGTACAAGCCTTGCAAGTGAGGACACAAGACAGCTTGCCCTGGAGAGGTT
Source organism: Hylia prasina (assembly GCA_013397195.1). NCBI lineage: Eukaryota > Metazoa > Chordata > Aves > Passeriformes > Sylviidae > Hylia > Hylia prasina. Next base: position 350,124 of record VYXD01008937.1, on the reverse strand, counting down.
AAATCCTGAAACTGTACAAGTAGGAAAGGCAGGGGAGGGAAGCACAGAAAGCACAGGGCAGAAGGGAGGGGCTCCAGACAAAGCAGTGACCGAGGAGCAATAGAAAAGGCCTTAGAAACACAGATGATGGAGAAATTGTACAGGAGGAAAACCGGACAGAAAATAAAGGCAAGGATCAGGAATGGGAAAATGAAAACCCAGTGCAGACATTCTGTAACAGGAACGGGAGAGCACTTCAGCAGCAGGATTTTGGACAGACCAAGGACAAAGGAGAAGGGAAGCCAGTCACAGGCAATGCAAGAGGCAGCGAAAACACAGCCCTCCTATTCTGTGCCTGGTTAGGCTGTGCACTAGAAAGGTTTAGAATCCACTTTTCAAGAATGTCAATGGATGCTGCAGGAAAACAGACCCAAGCAGTGTTTCCACTGCACTGAAAATGGCCAGCTGCCTTGGCTTTCTCCCATTAGGAGACACTTCTCTAGACTCATCAAAGCCCTGTTGCTATCCTGAAATGTTTTCCCACTCAAAGGTAGTGCTGCAAAATGGATGTCCTATTCCAGCTAACAACTAGCTAAGGACAGGGGTATGTTCCTGTGTTTGTGTTCAACTCAGCAGCACAATTTTCACTATTCATAATGGCAACAAATGATCATGTCAAGATGGTTTAAACAAAGTGAAATGTGAGAAGATGTCTACCTTGCCTGTGATTTTTGAAGTATGTTTGTGATGGAAATGCTAAGACCAAACTTCAAGATTTCTGCTAAGGGGCATTTGCAATCAAACACAAAATAGATTGACCTGTTTCTTTCCAAAATTTCAATTAAAATTACTTTAGAAAAATACTCCATTTATCTCTAACACGGATAAATCATGAGTAAATAACAGCATAATCAACAACAACAAAAGCATAGCATTTGGATCCATCGCACTCCAAACCTATATAGGAAGTATATATCCCTCAGGTGAAATGAAGTTGTTTTGATGGGGCTGTACATGCATTAAATGGTGAGGAATGTAGATCCTGCCCTGGTGCTGGAGCCTGAAGCTGGTAATTCCCAGCTGCACTGTAAGGCAAAGCTGCTCACCAGTGCTGCAGATCAGGGGTAAAGGCTGTGGGTCCCTTTTCTAACTCACAAAACTCAATCTCCAGAGGGCCTGTCATCACTCTGTTGGGTGACTGCTCAATGGCCTGAGGATCAGGTCAGTGATCCTCAGACCACGTCACTGAACCCCCCACTGCTGGGCATCACACTTTTGTTTTATTGTGGTTCTGTGCAAAAACAGGCCACTGCCAGACAAACCAGGGACTGGAGGGCAAATCCTTCTACATACTTAGGGGCTTTTTTCAACTATCAGAGGACTGATACAGGATGGAAGGAGAGGGAGAAGAGGGAAGCTACAGGTAAATTTCAGAAGCTGGACCATCCTCCTCCACCTGTCCTTGCTGGCCAATGCAGAGATGGTGGCCTCACTCTGTTATCAACACTCCTGCCTAAACCAGGCCTCCAGTTCTTGCTACCTAGCCTGCTCACATGAGTGTTAAATCCAGAACTTTCTGGCCCTCACACCACTTTGAAATTACAGTCTTGTCTTGCAGACCTTATGCTGCCTTCCCTTGCAATGACTCTGAGCACTGCCAGCACTAAATGGGTGTGAAGCTGTAACAGTAAGTCATTTAGAGCAATTAGCAGAATGCACTGCTGATAAACCTTTCAAAAACATTGGCATGGGTTTAGGGAGAGGTGGGAACCAAGTATCTCTGTCCTGTCCCTAACACAGGGCATCCTCCTGTAGCTGCAGACACATTCCCAAAGACTGTGGAAGAGAAGGATTACTGCTTTTCAAGCAGACTGTAACTGAAGAATCTAGATTTACCTTCAGCCTCAGTATTACTGCACCTTGGTGAAAGATTATCTCATATCTCAGTTTACCAGGAAGACTGTAGATTTTTATTTTTCTTTTCCTAATTCCCAAGAAACTTGTTAAAATAACAGACCATTTCTCATAACATTTTCTGCAAGACTCTGATATTTTATGACTGGTAGTTTGATTTTTATAAAACTTGTATTAAAATAGTTTATACTGCTTCAGCTAATAGTGAAAGAGTGTCATGACCAGTGTGTTCCTGAAAGTAAAATTTAGGAAATATATATGAAAGAAAAAGGGTAATTTGTAAGATAAGAAGATAAAAAGCATTTTTTAAAAAATGCTTATCTTGAAAAGTAACAACAAGAAGTTTAAGTGTGGTTTTGCTGATTTTTCTCTCCAACTATTTGAAGCTATAAATGACTTAACTCAGTAAAATTCCAAATGTAATTATCTTCTGTACTTAGCCCAAGGCTTTCCATATATCTCTACACTGCTGTCTTGCATACAAAATAGGTTTTTCAATAGCTGGTAACTATATAATGTACAACATTGTTTTAATTTCCCCTTCTTTGCTAACCTCTTGCCTACACACAGACACACTGTCACAGCCACCCAGCCAGAGCAGCAAGGTGCAGGGAGACAGAAAGGACTCAGAAGCATTTGGAAAGGCAATTACACAAACAGCTCATACCTTTGCATCACAATCAATATATTCCAATTTACCCCCTTTTGGCAGTTTACTAAAAAAAATAATTGCTACAAACGGCAAAAAAGAATAGTAAAAATAGTAATAATAATAATAATAATAATAATAATAATAATAGAACAACATGGAGAGTATTAGTACATGAAAGACCACCAAACAAGCCAGGTCATGCAGTGTTTGGAAATAAACATCAACCATTTCCCCCGTGTAGCAGCAACTCCAAATGAAGGGGACCACACTCCCCTCGCCCCCCTCCAGCCCCCAAGGTGGGTATAAAAGCATTAGATACAAACTGATGGCTTTCCAATCAGTCAGCCTGGGTAAGTTTCCTATTTCTTTGCAAGTTACGGTTTAGGAAAGAGGAAATGAAGCTGCAGTTTCTTTTGATGGTTTTTAAAACTACCACAAGAAGGTTTTGAAAGCTGGTTTTCAATCACAGGGGGAAAAGCAGAACTCATTTTTTACTGCTGTCGAGAATTGGATTTGATTAATACTGAGGTAATATTAAAATAAATTTTATTTTACCTGTAGCTCTAACTGCTGTACAACCTGCATTTGTACTCTACATTGGGCTGTACTTCTATCATCCAGCGCATGCTCACTGTTGAGATGTCTGTAACAATACACAGAAAATCATTAAGTGAAATGGATAAACAAAAAGGAAAAAAGTAGTTACCAGGATGAATAAGCAATCTGAATGTTATCCAGCATGTTTTCATCAATACTGAGATTTTTCAGATAATTTTGCAATTTTTTTTCCTCTGTCTTGCTTTGGTTTGTGTTTCCTCCCATCACTCAT
>VYXD01008937.1:304250-341750 GCA_013397195.1 Hylia prasina | reverse complement strand
ATAATGCAAGGCAATGGGCCTCGCTACATATATCCCATCAGCAGGAGTATTTAATATATTTATGTGTGTGTGTGAAGCATGTATGAAAATAAAATAGAAATAAAGTTAAAACAATCACGCAAATAAAAGTATTATAATAAATAATGACCTAATGACAATTGTTAATGATAATTAAAGAATAAATACACAATAAAATACATAACAAAACATAATAAAAATTAAAATAATGGGGAAAATAACAATACATAATAAAAATAATAGGAAAAAAACCCATTCAAATAACAAAATAAAGAATAAAAATTAAAATAATTAAACAAATCAATTAAAAAATAACGAAATGGCAATTCAGGGGGCTATTTGGAGCTGGCCTGCTGCTCGCCTGCTCGGGAGGGGCGGGAGCGGGGCCGTGTCGGGGATGCCGCTGCTCCCAGGGATGCTCCCGGTGCCTCTCCCGCTGCCAGCAGCATTCCCGGGAGCACTAGAGGGCACTGTGGGATTTGGGCCACCCCGGCCTCGGCCGCCGCGGGGGTGCCGAGCCCCCTGCCCGGCACGGGGTGGATCGGGAGGCTGTGGAAGCACCGGGAGGCGGCTCCGGCCCGGCCCGGTCCCCGCGCGCGCCGGGCTCGGCACCAGCGGCTGCGGCCGGGTCCCCCCGCACGGGACGGGGCCGCGTCCCCGCAGCTTCCCCCTTCGCCGGGGGGGTCCCGCCAGCCCTACCGAAACCTGAAACACCCACCCACAGCCCAGCCTTTCCCCTGCCCTCGCTGCCGGCTCGAGCAAAAAACTCCGCGCCGGGCGGATGATTTCAGTGCGGAACGCTCTGCCATGCAAACGAGCGCAATTAATGCCTTTGAAACAATTTATGATTTCCGGCCTACTTCAACATGTATTAGCATATACCTGGTTTCTTTAATATACACTTTGTTTTTCCAAAACCACAAACATAGTTGCTGGAATTTCATGTGGAAGTGCTTAAGGGGTTGAAAGTTAACACCTTTGTGAGCTGAGCAGTCTCACAGTTGCTGCTAAACAAAAGCCTCTTTGTAGAAGCTTTCTCGAAATGTTTTCTTAACATGTTCCAAGTAGTTTTAGGCAGGCAACTAAAGTAAACAAGATGTTACCATGATAAAAACACTTGTGAAAACATTACAGAGTGCACTTAGTAGTTTCTTTCACATAAACTCCCCTTCGTTTCATCAAAGTTAAATGCACATGAAGCAGATTACCAGCATCACTGCAACACAGGACTGCCACATCTCTCCGAAGGTCTGTGTCCTTTCTTTTAAAGAATATACTTGGTTTAAAAATGGTACAGCCAGGATTAAGCACGTCTAACCCACAACCACATTATAGGGGGGAAAAAAAAAAAAAGGAGGGGGGCAGGGAGGAATAATAAAACCCTATTCAGTCTTCCTAATTTTTTGCCCTGGATACCTGGCTACCCTGCTGAACAAACCACCCTCCCTCCAGCCGGGATTTCCTGAACAACTTGCTGTATAAGGGGGTATATATTTCTATCTTCAACGGCCTTTAAACACATGCAAATGAAATCAAGGATATAGTCAATTTTGCAGGAAAGTCGCTCTGTGCTACTAATTGCTCCTTTCGCTGCCGCCTGCGAGACGGGCCCTGGTTAACAGGCCAGACACGTGTGCACCCTCCAGCCCTCACCTTGCTCCCTGCAGCTTGGCAGAGGCCACAGGGTCACCGCCCTGAGAATGGACTTGTTTTTGTTTTTAGGCTCAGGGAGTATTCTGGAGCATGCAGGGTGCTGCAGTTTCATTAGGCAGAGCAGCAGCCCCTGCTGCTATCAGTTAGCTCTAACTGATACCGCATCACATGATAACCAGTGGCTGATGGATTCAAAAAAGAAACACAACACAACGATGCTAAAACTGCAACTTATTTCAAAAAGAAATAGGGAAATAAATGCTACAATAGCCCGTGTATCTGCTGGTTCTGATAAGCATCCTCCTGTTGGCTGTGAGTGAAAGACAACTAGGATCGTTATTTGTACAGTATTTATCTTTGAAATCAAGGGCCCTGTGGTGTACCTCACCTTGGGAACAAACACTACAGAACGATCACAGAAGAGTGTCAAATCTCTGGTTTTGATTTACCAACAGTTATGATATTTCTTCCTCAGGAGGAAAAGAAATGAACCATGTTTCAGACCTGCGAGTCCTTTTTTCTCCCTTAACTGAAGAATCATTTTATTGGCATACAGGGCTTTCATTCCACATACAACTTCTCTTTGCCTTTTCACAAGGTAAGTGAAATTAAGCAACACTCGACACACAGGCTGTATTTCACTTGGTAAACAAGAGCTTTTCTCTTGAGGGGACCATGGAAAGAGTGTCAGATTATACAAGTATCAGAAAGAAACCTCAACCATCTACCGGTTATCTTTTCATTGAGTAATGAATTCTGATAAATGGCAACATAATTTAAGGATGGATGCTCCACAGAAGTCATGGAAGGCTACGGTATTTTATGGAGCAACACTCACTTCTTAACAGTGTCAATATACTGCTCAGGGTCATCCATTTCTGCATTGGTTCTGGGGTTAATATCACTCTGAACAGTAATACTTTGGACACTGCATTTGGACAATGAGAAAATTTACACGAGCTGATGAGTTTAGGAAACTCACACAGAATATTTCTGTTGAAAGGTTTGAATGGAGGCAGAAACTAGACTAGATAGAAACTAGACAGTGAAAAAACTAGCACCGATGGAGCAGTTTCAAGTCCAGCCTGGGCTGGTGACAGTTTTTCATTCCTAACTACCAATTGCTGCACGCATCTCCTCCAGGTGATCTGGTGGACTGTGTCTGTACTGAAACATCTCCAAAATACCATATAAAAACCAGCCCTGCCTCTACCCATGCTTGTGATTAAGGGCTGTGCTTTCTATGCATGGGCACATCCAGCAAACTGGATTCCTATGGAATCTTCCTGAAAGCAGCTGCTCCCACCTGGAACACAGGACTAGCACAGGTAGCAAAGGTGGCACAATCTGACCATATGTGGCCACACACGTTAGTCTGCTATCTAAGGCAACCACAGCACCTTTCCCTTGCACTTACTGCAGTGAAGATGAGAATTGTTTTAAAGGTCTAATGCTATAGTATGGCATATGAATATGAATGAGATGGCAAGTATGGCGAGATTAGCATTTATTTCACTTAAGTGAACAACAGGATGAATTACAAGGAATGAGGCCACCCTTCATGGAAATTTATGACTAGCACCTTCTTATTTTGTAATCCTCTTGTAATGAGAACCTTCTCATTACTGTACCATTCCTCATTTGTAACATATGTTTATAGCAGGATGAGCGCCGCTCCTACGAACTCAGGAGGGTTTTGCCAGTGGAACCACAACTAGTCCATTCTGTTCTGAGAGCAAAACCCTACCTGTATCATCTAACATCACCCAACAAACATCCTCTGCTTGCTTTTGCCCTTCCCTCACTCACATAAAAATCCAGGGAACCACCCTAGAAACTGCAGGTACAGCTGAACCTTTTGGGACGAAGTCTACTTATTCATCCTGAAGAACCTCATTTATTTATGTGGACTAACTTCATGAGACAACTGCTCTAAATGGGAGAAAATTTTGTCCCTTTGTGCATTTAAATCACAAACATTGCTTGAGTGGCTGGTCTTTTGTGGTCTTACAACTGACCAGCCACAGAACCTGAGCAAAGATCAGGGACAAAGTTCAGTAACCTGGATGCACCCACAGCACGTGTGTACCTGGTGTCTTCCCAGACAAAGAACTCTTTTGTGATGGGAACAGGGGTGAGGCTGCAGATTTGGTTGTGGAGCAGCCATGTGTAAGCTATTAGGGCTCTGAGGTCCTTCCCTGCATAGGGATGCACGCACTACCACACACAAGTCCATAATGCACTGTTTATGCAATGCATAAAACTGTGTTCTTTGGCAGCAAGGAAAAGGTCTGCAGCAAACTGCAGGGGCCCAATTAATATAATTATAGTTTATTTTTAGTAGTGTAGACTTTGTTCATTAGTTACTTATTTGACATAAATTAAATTTCACATGATGTTCTGCAATTCTCTGTTCAATTATGGAGTTAATTTAAGACTAGATTTCTAAATTAAAGTGAAATCAAGGTTAAAACAAGGTTTTATTATTTACACGATCGATACTGCAACTTAAAAATTATTTAAATAAAATAAAATAAAAAAAACCTGAGGAACTGCAAACACTATTTTATAGCAATACACTGAGCAAGACCGTAATTTCCCCATGGGGCTAATTTACTATCCCCTGTTAAAACGTTCTTGAGCCTGATCCAAAAGCCACTGAAGTGAAAGGGAGCTCTCTGTTGACTTCAATGGGCTTTGCATCAGGCCCAGGGTGAGTGACAGCACACAGAATTTCAGGGCATGCTTTCCGTACAATGCAAGTGCCAAAAAAACCATCCTTACTTTAGGAACGACTGGAAGTCTTCACATACTGCTTCACAGCCCGGCCACTTGCATACGCCGTGTCCGTACAGCGGGTGGCTGTGCGAGTGCTCCTCGTGGGATAGACTGGAGGGGGGAAAGAGAAGAGAGAAAAAATGCTGTAAACCGAAGGCACCGTAACAATTCATCCTCACAAAGCCTCCTGAAGTGCAGCAAACACCAGGTCTTGAAGCATCCCCAACATCTCACGGTACCCGCCTGAATCTTGCCCATGGTTTTTCAAAACAGAATTAAATACCATTTGCAGCGTGAAACATGTGTCATTCTTACTTAGTTATCCTCCTACATTTCATTCATTAATTAAGAGGTTTGTAAAGAATTTAAATTAACATGGACGGGGGAGAAATCATTTGACAGACCTGCTTAATATCCTGCTTGATATTTTGCTAAAAAATTTATGAACATTGCATATTTACAATTCAACTTCATTGAGAAGCCATCTCCGTACAGCAGTGTCCCATTACACCCTAACACAGCTGGACCTGAGGCTTTCCTCATGGCTACAGAAAGGAAAAGCATCAAATTTGCAGCCTTGGCTTTCCCACCATGTTATTTATTTACTGGGTTGGGTTTTTTTCTTTTTTTTTTTTTTTTTTTTCTTATTCTTACAGGATGTTTCATTGCACTAATACGGCTCCCCCTTCCATCCCAAGAAAGAAGATTTGAGATGTATTTTCAAATGCAAAAGTCACCATAAAGAAGAGGGGACATGAAATCAAAGGATTCTTCAGCACGAGGGGTTAGTGGGGGCTATTAACCTTGCCTAAGATTGGGCAGGAACGTCACAGAGCCTCCTAACTACTGAACCCAGGGTTAAAGCAAAAAATTCATGTGAGCACTAAGGGGTTAATCCTTCAGCGGGATTCCAATCAATACGTAATGATTTGGCTGCACTGATCCAAGTCATGAGACGCTTTGATCCAGGCCATGTGGTGCTCAGGGAAATGTATCTGTTGCACTCACTGATGAACCATATTCTAAAATATCTTCTTTATTCCACTCCTGCATGGAAACTTCGTGAGGAAAGGAATTACTTTTTGCAACAATCTCCACAACCTTAGATGACTTTAAAAGCAAATGTCAAAATAATATTGAAATCTCTATTTTATGCTCACACATGTATGTCTTTTTCATGGCAAATCTTTTTGCTACACTGTGTCTGTGCTGTATTATGGACTTCAAACATACACAAAGGATATGAACACATACCAGCATCTAGGTGTGGCTTTTATGACTTACTTCATCCTGGATTACAGGTAACATTACGGATACATGCCTCCTTTTGTCATTTTACTTTCCCGCACACGTGGAAATACTGTTTATTCTTATTCTGCAATGTTATCTCTCTGTTCACTCTGACAAAACTGTGTTCCTGTATTATTTCAGATGCACTGGGTAGCCAGAGCACTGTAAATACACTTCTGAGATGTCATCCCAAACACCGACAAGCTGGAAGAGAAACTCCTGCCCAGATTCTGCCACTTTTGACTTTAGGTCCAATCAGAATCTTAAGATTACTGAAGGTGCTTTGTAAAATTATTTTACATTAAAAAAGAAATTTAAAAAGTACTGACAGGAATAGGTATTTTGAGTTTTACATGAACCTAATTCATTATTTCATTAATATCTTATTTCTGGCTGTTTACAAATAGTCCTTCAAGCATAAATATATATATGTGCAAGGTAATGTCCTAAGAAAACAGTAAGTGAAGAGCCTTACACAGGCCTTCTCTATATATGAATACTAGCCTGGTTTAACTGAGTCAGTCTTTTAAAAAATGTTCAAGTGAGGAGAATCTCTGTAAAGTTTTTACAAGAACTAAGGAACCAATGCATGCTTTGCAAGGACATTGAAGAAATGCTACACCACACATTTCCTCAGCTGAGAAAGAGGGAGAATGGCTAAAGAATACCATTCACCCAAGCCAAACAGGCATATGGTCAAATATCCTCTGCATACATCAGAAAATCCAGAAAATAATGGGGTTTATCATCTGTTTCTGTACCTGGATACAGCAAAGGGTGAGAAAGGAGGCTTTCATGTTAACACTCCAATGAAGTCCATGAAGACTACATAGAAGAGTTATGATTTCAGTGTGTTTGGAAGCATAAGAAAAAAGAAAAGGGAAAAAAAAAAAAGGCAAAAAACCAGCAGTGTATGAATCTGCCCAGTGCATGCTACCCACACACCGGGACTTGGGATGGCCAAGTAAGGAGTCAGTCCCCCGTGGGGTTTAAGCACTGTAAATCTCATTATAATATCAACAGGAGTCACATGGCTTAAACCCCCAGCAGGGATTTTTGAAGTTTCTCTGTGAGAGCCTAAAGGCCATGGCCAAGTCAACGGAAAGAGCCCTACCGAGATTTGTATTTATTTTTTAAATCCAAGCACAAATCTCTTTTCTTTCCAGGGAACTTGCACAAGACAAGACAAACTATGTAGGACATGACACCCTGGTACTGTGTCCAAAGAAAATGAAGGAATGACCAAGACAATATCAAACTCCAGAAGATGCTCAGGATGTCAAAGGCTCGTGCTGTCAATAACCATAAAGGCTTGTGCTGACTGTAAATGGGAACTTAAAAGGTCACTTTGCTAACACGATGCTACGGGTAACACGCTTAACACCCACTCAGAGCTTCCACTGCCATTCAGCCAAGCAGAGGAACTACTTCAACGTACCAAAAATAAGACATTTCAAAGAGAAAAAACTCTCAGTCCTGAAAGACTAATGCCAGCCCCCCCTGCAAACACTGTGCCCTTCCAATGGCAGCGACTCCCATCCTGCTGGGGGGGGGGGTTTCAGCAGTGCCTTTCTGTGACCTTTATGTCAGTATCAGATTACTGCTATTTTATCCACCCCACTTTTGAAGACATTATAGATTGCCACTTGTTCCCCGATAGAGCCTGAAGAAGCACCTCAAAACAAAACAAAGAGAGGGCTCATACAGAGGCGGATGTAACGCACAGAGGATACAGCCAGTGGAAATGAATGGAGAACTCTGTTGAACTGATCCAAGTACTCACTTTGTTTGAGCAAATAGAGGTGGAAAAAGAAGATTTTAATCCAGCACATAAATAAACAGCTTCGTGAGCACAACGCAAACCTATAATCTGAAATTTTTCACTGGTATTTTGCCTGCACACAAGCACAGCTTCTGGAATCTGGATGCATCCTTGGTCTCGCTGCTGGAGACAGACTTTTAGAAGATCTGAGCATTGGCAAGCAGAAGCAAGTTTTAGGTCTGTTTGATTTCTAATGACACATTAGAGTAGGTGTTTGTTTCTGTCACCCTCTCCTTCCCAGGAATGCATATTCATGGTCGGGTACTGGTGATGCAACACTAGTTACTGAAAATGATTTTATAATAAGACATAATTTTCAAAGTAGTGAAGGAATAAATGATGTAAATTCAAGACAATGTGGGATTTTTTCCTCTTTGTAAGGTACTTGCATAAAACATAGTTAATACAATAGAATTACTTCCAAATAATGCAATAGTGATGCATTATTACATCAAACTACAGCAAAGTCACTCTGGCAAGTGAAATGTCTTGCGTAAGTCACTTATTCATGACATGCAAGAGAGTAACAAAATCCATGTGCAAGGCCGAGAACTGTCTAAGTGTCCACTTATTTTCTGCTGCCTCCAGCTCTGTTTCCCATCCAGAGGGGAGGGGAGAAGAGGCAGGCACTTCCACAGCTCCTCTGGGCTTGCAGGATAGAGGAGAGGAAATTTTACCTCTTCCTTCTTCCCCCTACATTGCCTCATAACCCCAGGGATCTCCAGAGGGTCTGGTAGCAATTTCACCTCCCATTCCTACAGGGATGGCTGTTAAATAGCACAGCCACACCTTTTGGAACACACCTGCTGTGCTACAGCATCCTGTACCTCACTCAGGACACAAGAGCACAGGAGACAGAAATGCCAGAGACAGCCAAGTGTTGGTGGAGAGTAAAAAGGACACCCCAAAGTGAGATGGGAACATGCTGGGCATTGGGGAAAATAGTGACCAAAGCCCTAGCATGAAAGCTCCCTGTGTTCTTTAAATGGTTTAATTCAACCCCCAGTTATTACCATGTGGAACTGGGTACTGCGCTTGTCCACACTGGCTAAAAAGTCATGGGTAGATATAAAATCCAGCTAAGCAGAAGCCTCAGTCTCTGTGCTTCTGCCACACAGTGGACCATATTTTAAATATTCATGATGCTGACATACTTTATAATTCCACTCTCTCTCTTCCACATCTGCTTGGGCCAATGATCTTTGCCAAAACACTGGGGGAAGTCAGTGATGTAGAGAAGCATCCTTGACTTCCTATTACAGTTATGAAGCATCTGCTCACGTTCTAACAGAGCTCAGAACATGCCTGAGCCACCTGCACGCTGAAAAATCAATACCACATCTTCTGCTTTCCTTCTGCACAGATCCAGAACTGCCTTTTTAATTTTATTTTATTCCACAGGGTCAATGGGAAGTGACCTCATCTTTGCCAGCTGCCATGAAACTGATATCCATGTACAGCCTAGGCAGGAGTGTGGGGCTCTGTCTCACACCACATTCCTCCTCTCTCTGATTTAAATGGCACAGCCATTGAGGCAAAATGCCACAATTTTGGTCCTGTACAGGAGAAGGAGACATACAACTAGGAACCAACATGGCTCCCCCAGAGTTGTGACTGTCTGGTGAGCTCTAAAGCTCATCAGAAGGCACCAAAAGAATAGGGCTGCTGAAAAAGTCACAATTTTCTGAGTCAGAAACACTCACTGTATTTGGTTTTAAAATGAAATGGAAGCAGTGATGGTTAAATCCTTGTACTAACTGTACTCAAGTGCAAGTTCCTGCCTTCATGACAGAATCAACCAAACAAAGATGTGTTTTGCAGTCAAGTTCCATCAGTGCAAATCCCTTCAAATTCTTAGTAAGGTGGCACAGCACCTCTCTCCTCTCAAAACTGTGAATTAAAGAAAAACCTAACCAGTAACTAAAAAAAAAAAAGAAAAAACTTTCTGATACTCATGCTCCTGTCCAAGCCTCAGGAACATCCCAGGAAGCAGGTATGTGACCTGAACAGGGGGCTGTCCAGGCAGGGTGATGCCTTTCCATCACTGGATAAACCTTTCAAGAGGGTCATGGGTCTGCAGGAGAGGTGGCATTTGATGTGAGTGGTCAGTGACAGCTCTTTCTACAACTGGCTTGCAAATTTTTGGATGCTTTTTAGAGGAGCACTTCTCCTCTTCCTCGCTACTTTAGTCCACATCCAGACCTAGGACTAGAAGCAGCTGATGTTTTACATCAAGCCCTATTGGAAGTAACAAGAGGTTATATTACATTTTAAATGACTACACCAATTTCAGACAAAATCAAGTTAAAACTGCAGCCCACAGGCTGAAATCCTCTCTTCTAATCGGTGTGCACTAACTTGTGTACTCATGTAGCATAAAAAGGAAAATAGCAGTGCTGCTGTAACACGAGGCCACCTGTGCACCCCAAATCACTGCCCCCCATTTACGCTTCTTGTGGCACTATTCCCTGAATTCCTGTTCTGCAAGGAGAACACTGGAGAGTCTGCAGCAAGACTAAGACAAAATCTGGCTGACATTCCCTTTCCCTTCTACCCCCACCCTCACTGCAAAGAGCAGAACCAGCCTGGATAATTATAAACATCATCCTCTGGTTTTGATCTATCCACTGATGGTTTGGATTATTAATCAATGTTACGACCCTCCAGCACTCTAACACGTCCTCCTTCCAGTGGCAGCCCCTCTTCCAGCCCCGCAGGAAAACTGCCAAAGGGCCTGGAGAGCCACTGCCCTACATCCCTTCCTTGGAGGAATTAAATGTATTTCTAGAGCATTTAAAAGAAATGCCCATTGCAAAAAATCCATCAGTTATCTCCGGTGCAAATTCCATTCCTGCATTTGAATTAACAAGTTTCTCTACGATTTAAAACTCTTATTTTTTTATTTCAACCTTGTGCCTAGGTACTGTGGTGAAAAGTACATCAAATAAACCCAGACACACACGATTTGAAACGCTGGATTTTAAATTCCAGCACTGCTAACTAATGAGAACAATTTTTTCCTTCTTCTTCTTTGTAGCATCACTTCATGTACTTACATACCATAATCATATCCTCCTAGAGCCTCTATTTTTCCAGGGTGTAGATCTTTAATTCCCTTTAATCTGTCTTCATAGCCTATTCCCTCCAACTCCTTTATCATCCTAGCTGCTCTCCTCTGTATTTGCTCCAGCTTCTCTTTATCCTTTCTGCAAGAGAGTGGCCAATTGTACATCACACTCAATGTGGTTTAACTGGTTCTGCATAAAGTAGAACACGGAAAAAAAAAAAAGGACTCGGATGCAACATGCATGTTTATGCCTCCCATGACAGCATTTACCTTTTTGACTAAGACATGGCACAGAGTGTCCCACCTTAATTTCTCAACCCCGATTATGCCTCAGCCATTTCCCACACAACCGATGCTGAGCAGCTGACGTGTCACGTCAAACCCGCAGTTTGGAATTTTGATTTCCTAGCTGGGCTACTTTCTACTTATCCCTGCTAAATCTCATTTTATTCCTCTCTGAACAGTCTCCTAATTTATTCAGATTAAAACGGATTGATTCAGTATCTTAGTTTAATTAGGAAAAAAATGTGATCCAACCATTTTCTTGGGTTTTTGGGGCTCGGGGGATGTTCTGCAGGGTTTTTTTCAGTTTGGTTTTTTTTTTTTTTTTTAACACTGACTTTCAGCACAGCAATCCCATCCCTCTAACACACCCAATTCGCATGGCAGAGGGAGGTGGCAGTGGCAAAGCTTTGGCCCCAATTCAGCAACCCTTTTAAGAACACACACAAGTATAAAAACACAGGATTAGACCTTGGACTTCACCGAGACCGAGGTGTAAAATTACCGACGAGCATACATACTTTGTAAAAAGATCCTGTTTGCCAACCTTATTTTACTGTAATTTATATTCTGTTGTAACATTTAAATTTATAGTAAAAGAAAACACTGAGAAACAAGATCTATTCTTGTTCAACAAAATTCTATTCTGTTACATTTAGAGTTGAGGCGAGTCTTCCACTCTTATATAAACCGGTGATACGTCAACAAATATGATTAACAAGGATTATTCACGTCAGTATTTTTCACCCCTGTCCCACAGGCACAACAAAACCTGAGCAGAAGGTGACTGTCACATCACACACAGCCTGGCAGCTCTGTGGGGGGGACTTCGCCCACCCCACACCCCTGCGGCAGCAGCAAAGTGCCCTTGGGGAAATGTTTATAAAAATATAATTAAGATAAATAATGACTCCAAGGGAGAACTACAGCTAGAGCACTGCATTCTCTCTGCTGCATGCGTTCCCCTTGGAAGAGTGCTGTTTAAAAAAGCACTAAAATTGAGAGGACACAAGTCTCCTTCCCCAGAGAAGCGTGCTGAATCATACAGGTAGTGTAAATATCATATGCTGCTGCAGGTGCTAGGCAGTCTATTTGTTTGTGTTTACTAAAAGGCGTAACAAATAGTCCCACTAAAACAGAACAACACTTGGCATTGGACTGATAGGTACCAGAGCAGCCACAAATCACATCCAGGCATTTAGATCTGAACAGCTGGGCAACACTAGGGCTTCACCCTACTTTCTGGGAGGGCCTCTTTGCCATGATTTGCCCCTCTCAGAGCACAGAGAGGCCCAGCATCCTTCCCGAGCACTCCATACCCAGGGAAAACCTTGCAACAGCGGGAAAGAAAGCCAAAAAAAGACAAGGAGTACAGAATAGACTTGCATGACATACATGGCCAGCTAACATCGTTTACAGCTTTGCAACTTCTGAGTTAATTCACAGTATAAACAACAAGGAAAATGTTTCTTCCGAGCAAGACTTCCTGTAAACTGTTCATTAGAGCGCGCAGGGCGCAGGGCTGTGCACCTGCTGATTAACCATGCGCTCCAAGAATAAACACAAACCCCAGCCAGATTGTTCTGGAATTTGCTCTGAGCTGATTTTTTCTTCCCCCACGTTATAAATTGGATTCCACAATAAAACAAACAGCAGAACATAGGTTGCCGAGAGTTAAAATCTACTTTTTACACTACATTGACCACAGCACCCACAGGCACAGCTACAATGTCTTTCTATGAATGGGACAGATTGCCATATGGATGCAGACACTGAACAAGCTGTACAACTCCTGGCGACAAGTGCCTAGGGGGCCTATATTAGCACCACCTGTGCTGTGGAAATTGTGCTCTGTGTATGAAATGGTATTTAAGGGCCCATCGCGATGTTATTTTTGAGTATACACAAAAAGGAAAATTACAGTTAAAAAGAATGTGCTGGCTAGCGGATCTGTTGCTCAGTTCCCGAGATCGTTTCCCAAAGGAATAGCTCTCCTCTTTATTCATGCAGCCTAAAATGACAAGCTGCAACACATATTAGCAGTTTCCCTGCCTGGGCTTATACCATCCTTTTAATGACAAGAATCTACTTTATAATATACATATGTTTTCCTGATCACACAGAAGAAATTACAGGCCTCCTACCTTCCCACCACCAGCTATACAGAAAAACACCCAATGGCATTTCACAAATGTTGCTCCGGCACCAAGCAATGGAATGTGAATTTTCCTTGGGCTCCTTCCCCCAGTTCTCACTGTGCAGCAGGTAAGAGCCACAAATCCCGATTACCAGATTTAAATGTGCATCTCACCACTTTGAAAATACAACCGTGTCTGCCTGACAAAAATAGAGCTCCAGATTAGCACAAGATGTCGAGGGAGTGAGGAGAAGTGAAAAAAGTAGGGAACAGAGATTTGAGCAGTACCTAGCTGCTCTACAGAAAGAGATCTCCCCCTCTCCAAACTGCAAGAAAAAAAAAAGATGCCAAGAAAAAGTAAAGTAAAACAAATTGAATTAAAGAAAAACAGTTGTAAAATGAACATTACAACCTGGGAAAAATGATGTCATTTTATTGAGAAACTCATTTTTTTCCATTAAACCACAGTGAAAGGGATAAAGTTTATACAGCTTAATGGTGGAGTTTTACTTTAAATGCTGCTCAATATCTTAGCAGTACGATATAACATGATATAACAGCTGTCATACTAACTGCTCCATTTTTATTGAACAGCACAGAAAATAGTCACACAAAAGTCACTTAAGTCCTCTACTTCTACAGCACTTTCAAGGGCGTTTCTGCTCTCAGATTTTAACTATATATGTTAAAAAAATAACACAGCTCTTTATCAGCTCCCTGCTCTGCTCTTCTGGACAATCGGACCTGAGCAAATTCTGAGGAAGGACAACTTGCACATAGGAGGAAATAAAAAGAAACAGAAATCCGCAGCGCAGTAAACGAAAACCAGGTCCCTTTTTAAGAGTACTACATAAACACCTCTAATAAAAGAGGAGGACAAATTTTCATTGGACTTTTAAGTATTTAGACAGGAATGTTTTAGTAAAAGTTTAACTGCAAAGTGCATGCAATTAACAGAAAGCCATCAGCTATTTCTCTGGTATGTAAAAATAGCATTAAGCTGTATTAAATGCATGTGTAAGTATCTCAGTTGCAAGAAAAGGGAGGAGATATGCAAAGCACTCAGATATCAAACAATGATCTGTTGGCCAGATGGAGGAATAAAACAATACATATGCTAAAATTTGGAAAAGTTCTGTTAGGCGTCTGCCAAGGCTCACCCAATCTATTTTAAGTGCTTTTTGATACATTAGCTTAGTGTTTGGAGTTGTACAACTGATGGTTATTACACAGGACCAGAGAGCAGCGACGCGCTGGCGCGCAGGAGCTCCCTGACGCCGGGGCACCTCCCCAAGCACCAAACCCAGCACCCTCCTCCTGCCAGGGGCCACATCAAACATTCACAGGCTGCTTAACTTTGCATCTTTTGCAGGGAAAAAGCGAGTCAAATAAGCTGCTCTTAGTTTAGTGAAGGAGTTCCCTGAGAAGCGTGATGAAGGAGCTCCCGGGCAGACTGAGGAGCAAGTGGAATTGTACAACTGATTTAGCACCCTGGCAGACCGCGGGGGCGGGCGGCGCACAGGAGGCTCCACACCCGCATCTGAAAAGCACGAACAATAAAAAAGTGCCTGATAAGGCTTCAAACTGAAGATTAACAGCCCCAGGTCTGAGTCACAGCCGGTGTTTTTTCAAAGCTGATTACAGAAGAGTGACTCAGAGGGGAGCCCGTTCAGTAACTGGTGGCATTTCTTTGGCAGGGCAGTGAGTGCCAAGGGATCACTGGGACACTTTGGGCTGTACCTGCACAGAATAGATGGAGATGGCCAGGCCCACGCCCTTGCTGTCACAGTGTCATCGTCACCAACAGCTCAAAGAGCTCCACAGCCACTCCAGGTGCAATGAGAAGGACAGCAGGCAGCCACGTGGAAAGCAGGATGGTTTATCAGATATCCAGCTGGGCATCCAGGCTCAAGTCTCGCACTCCAACCTGCCTCCACAGCAAGGATGGAGGCATCTGAGATGCTCAGACCACGGGTAAGAGCACAAGGGTCATGATGGGGTTTGAGCACATGGAGCACCTAAGTACTTCTTGGGAGGAAAGGTCCCAAGAACACCTGTTTCTTAAGGGAGAATGGACCTGAGGTAACCCAATCCAACACAACTCTCCTGATGGGGAAGGATAATGAACCAGAATCAGCTGCAGGGAGCAACTGAGGGGAGCTGACACGGCTGAGCAGATCTGATGCTGGCACCAGTGCAGAATGAATGCCAGGGACTAAGTGGAGAGGCTGGCCAAGAGAAGATCGGGCCCTGGGAGCATATGGACTGCGGGCTGAACTGTTTCATCCCGAGCGTTAATAATGGGCCCAAGTCTGTAATTCTTAATTGTGCTGAATCCTAATGCCTTCATCTAAAGGCCTTGGGATTTTGATGGAGGATCAGCTGGCATGGAAGATAACAACAGTAAAACATGAGGCATTAGGCCTAAGCAGCAGATCAATGGTCTGCCATGCCATTCCTCACTTCCCTTCAGAGCCTTCTCCAGACTCTGTCCTGCTGCCACACTGGCAAGAAAAAGCAATTTTAAAATCCCCTTGTTTATCCCATCAATTTTTCCTATGAGATGAGTGCTTGCTTATGTGGAAGGACAATACTCAAGTATAGTTGGAAAGGGTATAAAGGCAACGAGGGGAAGAGATGGGACTGCTGGCAGATGGAGAAAGGTCTCTTGGACACGAAGACTTTAACTGCAACCCTTCACCTTACCTCTGGTAAACAACAGATGCACTTCTTAAATTAACAGGTCTGGACCTTCATTAGCTCACTTGTTTATGTACAGCCTCCACCATCCTGGCTCTGCTGCAGACAGCGCAGGATGGTGCCAGGGGATGGGACCAGCACAAGATGTTCAACAGCTCCACTGCACCTCCAGACCTCCCAGTTCAAACCCAGATTGGAGCAATCTCTGCCCACTGCAAAGCACTGATGAGTTCTGCACTGTTCTGCTACCCACAGGGGGAATATTCCCATCTGCACTGTTCTGCTACCCACAGGGGGAATATTCCCAAGCATGCAGGTTTCAGGATGCTCACTGTTAATCAGGTTTTACAGTCAGTAGTCACCTGAAGTGACAAGGGCACCCCCTCGCTTTGTTTTGGTGCTTTCCTTAAGAAAATAATCAAGTTTCTTCCAAATAAGATGCAGTGAAACAAGATGGAAAGTGGGTACTTTCCCTGACATTTCTAAGCACAGCAGATGTACTTAACTGGCTCCTGTTATTTATTTATTTACTTGTGCAGAGAAAAACTGCTTGTTACTGAAGAAACTCAAATGCTGGTAAGATGATGAGAGGTTTGCATGCTGGTTGATGGTCTCACTTTCCCTTATCCTGAATGAATACAAGTATCTATAACTAAATATTTCCCTTAGGGTACTGATGACTGAGGTATGTTTATTGCATTGAGTGAATTTATATATATAATCAGCACAATAAACATTATTAAATTGTCTGAGTAAAATCAAAGCATGAAACACACAGTCAGTGCTGAATTCTAATGATGCTGAATGCCCATGATTGCATGGGGAAAGGATCTTAACAAGCCTTGATTTGAGCTTTGGCATCCGCCTCACAAATCACACGAAATGTTCTCTCTTTAATAGTGCTGAATATTGATAAATGTCTCTGCACAGCACAACAGGGAAGTTGGTCTCTATTGGCAATCTTTACCAAAGTGTGTTTTTTCCTTCTCTACACTCAAGGGTTTACCCTGAATGATTTAATTATAATTTTCCTTGTGTAAGACAAATTAAAGAGGAGAGTAGGAGTGTCATGCCAAAGCAGATTATTTATCTCCTTAACAGATTGCTGTGCACCAAACCCCAGAGCTGCTGCTGCTGCTACTTACAGAAACTGGGCGAAATGTGGGACAAAAGCATGGATGTAATATACATTTAAAGCCCAAATGAATGAAAGCATTAACCCATTATTTATAGCTGGAATTGTTTCACTCCCAGGGAAGCCATACACACAGAGAATGCAGAAACCAAGCACAGCACCACGGTGTTCCCTGGCCCAGGAGGGAGGGTGCCTCCTGCTTCTGAATGTATTTTTGCTTTTTGGACGTCCCAGGTAACTCTGGGAACCCACCTGCCGTTTGCTTTTTTAGTCAGAAAGGAGAAATTTTGCTGTCACTGGGCCCCAAGCACAGCAGCCCTGCAGTGGGCAGCGTCACCCACCAGTGTCACCAGAGCTGTGTCCCCACAGCCTGTGCAGAACCCCAGCCTGGGCTGGCGACGCGTGGGCACGCCAGGCAGCCAATGACTACTGCTCCTGCTATTTTAAACCCCTTGTTTATAGCCAGAATGTGTTTTTACCCAAGATACAGAGCAGATCTGCTGCTTGCCTGCTGATTCTAACACAGGTGCCTCCCGTCTCGCAGGTTTGGAGCAGCCTCACAACCTGACCTGTGGGATCAGAAACCCCCTAAAACACAGCCTGAACTACCCCAGTGACATGTGCCAGAGATGGCAGTGATGATAGTAACTCCCCCACATAACCAACTTGCCTCCTGCAGCCCCACTCCTTCTCAAAAGCCCAAGAGAAAGGGGTTGAAAACAGCTTTACAGCACACCCTAAAAGTTAATGTTACCTGTATATGATTATTTATGGCTGCTGGGCAGTCGTTATGATGTGGCTGTGCTTAACTGTTAGGACACTTAAGAGATTTTACTATGTGCTTTTATTGTTGCTAAATCTAAATAAATAGCTCTTGGTTGTATCAGATCAGAGGTAACAGCCAATTGCACAGAAGGTGCAGGAATGAGGGGAAATCCACAAGTCAAAAAGCTGCCCTGGCCAGCCCAGGCTGCGACTTACGTGATGGGAGGTGGAAGGGCTGATACCTCCCTAGTGAGCCCTTCCCACAGCCCCATCTGACCTGAACCTGAGCTAGGGACTGCCTCCAAAAGTCTCCTTGGATTTGTTGTGCTGAACCAGACGGGTACAAGAACACACACGGGTTTCACGCCAAGTCCAGCAAACTTGTGTTCCCACCAGACCCATGATTTTTTTTCTAGTCTTACGCTTTGCAATCAAAAAATTACTAAACCCCTGCTTGTGCCTGTGCTCTCTCTTGTAAGCCCGCTAAAATTTCACCTTCTGTGAGCTTTCAAACACGCATGTGATGGCAGAGCACAGCAACTCTTCCCTCTCTGCTCACTCCCCACCCCGCACTCCCTGCCTGCAGATAAATATCCTTTCAGAAAGGAAACCGGTGCAAAATATCTCACCAAGAGGAGTTTCTGTGTCACATGAAATCCAGGCAGGCACCACGGTGCCTGATGAGACTGCAACAAAACCCTTAAGTGCATCAGGAGGCATTCTGCTGCCTGTAGTCTCCTGCTCTACTTATGGATAAACATGTAATTCAATCGCTGCAGCAAATGGATGGCATAAAGCCTCCACGTACCAAAGAGAGGCAGGACAAAGCAAACTCTGTAGCTCCTGTATTTGTACTCCTAAATATTCCTGTTTTGTATTTTGGTATTTCAGAGAATTCAACAGATATATGTAAGAAAAGTACAAGGCAAGCTTAACAACACAGGTATTGATTTCAGCACTGAGGATTTAATCTTCTAAACTAAGACAATCTCAAACAATACCATAGTATGCTTATGCCTTCCTAATTAGTCTGGAACTTCACTAATAAAAGCATGTGTATCACCTTGTCTGTAGATCCCAACTGCCTCCAGGCCACAATTACAGGACTCAGACACGTAGATATCCAGGTCTGCTCAACACTATACACAGAGAAAATTCTTACTTCAGAACAGATTCCTGTATTTCCACTGCATTTCAAACTGAACTGAATCTGTTTCCTGGTTTAGACTGCCATTACCACACAGCACGTGCCTCTATTCAGTGAAAGAAGATCCATCTTGCTTCATGGGTTTTTACTTTATATACTCGGCAAGAAAAACATAGATAAAAAATTTATTGAAAAGCCATAAACCCATCTTGTTCAGTTCTACATGCAGCAAAAAGGGAATAATTGTTTAATAAACAGGAAATTTTTTTTTTAGTATCCCATGTAAGTCTTCATGAAAACCACGTCCTTGGCACTTACATGCATTATAAACATATTAACTGATGTTCCCACACACGTCCTTGCAAGGGATATATAAAGGATGCCTTACACACACAGCACTTCTTCCAACAGTGGGTGTGCTCTCCTTTAAAATCTATCTATTCCCAGCAGCACTATTTTCTTAATATCAGAAAGATATGAGGTATTTATATAGCTTCCCTATCAATCTACTTTCAGACCACCAGAAATACAAACTCTATGGCTTAAAAATTCCATTATCCTCTTTCTAATGAATGAAAGGAGGACGGAAAGACAAAGCCATCAGTTTCCATAAAATCCAGCATTCACTAGTGTCTGCTGTAACGTTTCTAGATGGGCTAAGGGACTCTCCTGAATGCAAAGGAGCACTGCCCTCCCCACTGCTCCCACTCCTCCAGACCCTTCCTCCTCCTCCTCCTCCTCCTGCTCCTCCAGCAGTGACGCCGAGGCTGCAGCTGGTGCTGGCACCCACGGCCCCGGCGCCTGGGCCTGTCTATCTCCCCAGAAGCAAAAGTTACGTTGTTAGACACGCCTCAGTGAAATCTGGGGGTGTAAAGAAACAAACCTGCAATAAAGCATCCTCTGGAATAAAGCAGAGCCCGCGCCGAGAAGCACGTCAACAGACAACCCCTGATTTAAGCCATTTCTTTTAACAATGCAAGCCGAGCAAGTATAAATTAACTCACACTTTTAAAAGCCAAACAACACCAGTTAGCTAATTTTATCAGCACTTAAAAAAAAACAACAAAAGCCACTTTGTTTTAGAGAAACTTGGTGAACTCAAGCCTACCATGTCTTGTGAAAGCAGGTAATAGAGAGTACAAAAAGGCAAATGTTAGATAAGAGGGGGCACCAAAATTTGGTAGAAAAATGGGGACTGTACTGACCAACGTATTTTCTTGCTCATCTCCAGCCTGTAAACACAAAGCACAACAAGAGCACCACCACCTGTGATGCAAAACTCAAAAAACCCTCCAGTTTCTTCACGCTTCCCAACACGCTTATCCAATGCACTTCTAATTAGCTAATTGTGCCCACATTGATCCAATTAACAAGCCACAAAGATCTGAACAAAAAGGAGCATATTCTGCCCAGTGGAGACTCTATTCAACCACGCCAACACCAGACAGAGCAAGATGGGAAGGACAAAACCGAGGCCAAGGCACTTGGCCACCGCTCCGGGGTGTTTCACCATCACTCTGGGACTCTGCTCCGAGATGCTCAGGGTGGAAAACCCACAGGCACCTACCTCTCCCGTTTAGGAGTGTGGACTGATAGCTGTCCATTAGTTGAGGCGTGTGGGTTGATGATTAAGGAGGTCTTGGAGGGCGCGGAGGAGGAGACACAGGTGGTGGACAGGTCCAGGCTGCTGTGGTTGTTGCTGGCTGCCTCCTCCGCTGTGTGCGAGCTTGTCACTTCCTTCCAGAGCTGCTGCAGTTCTGTTGGAATCATGCCTGAAACAAACAAATTGGATAATTAAATCAATTAACAGCTAATTCGGCCGTCTTCAAACAGTAATTAAATCAAAGAGTCAGTAAACAAAGCCTAGTGTTAGTTTTGCTTGTGTGTGTTTTTTGCGTATGTATTTATTTTTTTTTTTTTAATAACTAAATGCTAATACTGCACTGCACGATTCTGCTGCGCTGTGGTGTGACACCTGCAATACTCTGGGAATGCAAAATCCGGGCTGTGGGACAGAGGGATATATACACCACCACACCCACACAAACATCATGCTAAATATTGCAATTTTTTGACCAAAGACCCATTCAGAGTCTCTACTTGGCAAAAATCATCCCCACGCCCACAGGAAGGCTGACAGCAAAGGTGGCCACTGGCTACTCTATGTTCAGCAAAGAAATTCAATTTCTTTCTTTTTCCACTTTCTTTTTTTTGTCTTTTCTTTTTAAGGAAAGTGACTACTTTCTAAACTGTTGTTAAAAACAAGGAAGGTCTTAGGAAAAAAAATATTCAGCTTTATTATTATGACAACATGAACCACAACATGAATAATTTTGTGCTTAAGTTTTAAATGATGACAAATAGCTTTGTTATTAAATACAGTTTTTATTAATCACTTTTAGACATAAATTATGAATTCATATTGTCTTCCTGAAATGCTTTTCAAATTTTAACAGTCAAATTGATTATACTATGATTATTTCATTAACACACCTATCTTTCTCATTAATTTTGGTTTCTTGAACTGCTCACTTAATTGATGGATGTGTCTACCGAAAAACTGTATAACTTTCTATACAAGTAACACTATTATTACTGTCATTTCTTAGATCGATGCTAATGAGCCATTCAAAAGCAAAATGAAAACAGAAAATAAGCTTCAAGAAAAAATAAAAATAAAAATTTGTGTTTTTTTAAATGTGCCAAAATGGACACCAGGGTTAGGGAGACAACATACAGTAACTAATGTAAGTGAAAACTGCAAACTCCAATGGGCCAAATGGAAGGTGAACCATGTGCTCACGCTGAGATCATGCTTTTGGACAAAGCTGATGTTTGTGACATGATCCAACAAGTCCAGTTTCTCTCACTACAGACTATTTCAGTGCTCTTTCAGAGAAGGCCATGGGAAAAAATTAGCAGTAGAGACACGTCACTCAAATATTCAGGGAAAAAATAATAATAATAATACTAAGCCAGTGTCTGTGTGTTTTTAAAGAGGTTTCTCATCAGTGTGCTTCCAGCTCATCGTTTGGGTGACTGTTCATTGTTTCACCATGTTGTAGCTCTGGAGCTATCCTAAGGAAACCTGCCATTTTCTGAGTGTACAGCAGCAGCTCACACAGGCATGTACCTCACCCAACCTAAGGTATTGAAATAAAAAAAAAAAAGGCAGTATGCATTATATTCATTTGAAACACATAATAAAAAATGCCAAGGTCTAAATTTAATTTATTTTTGTCATTTAGAATACAATGGATAGATAATCATCTCAACGTGATCAGCCAAACATCTTTACTTTGCTAAACTGTTAAAGATTTTAATTATGCTAGCTTTGGAGAGCACTGGTCTAATGAGGCGATAGACTCCAGAGAATCTAAGTGGTTAAGAACTGTGAAATGAGTCTGATAGGATTTTTTTATATTCACCGTGGATCGTTTGCATATCAAAGAGGAGTAAATTATTGCACGACAGACCAATAACCTTCCCCGCCTTTCCCAGAGTAGCATTAACAAAAACAGTTGGTCTCCAGTAACGGTTCACTACAAAAAAATGCTGAAATCCTTAAGTATCTGCAATTAATATATATTAGGGAAGAGGCTTCAATTTATACATTAAGTGATCAGATATTCTTAGGACACATCCGTTTCTCCAAAGCCACGTCACTTTCCTTTCATCAGCCCCCAATGCCAATTATATTTTGATGGATTTTGTCCCAAATGAGCATTTAGTTATTAGACATATTCAATTATTACTTGTCCCCTGGAATTAAACCTCTGAGCAAATTAAACAAAGAAAAAAGGTCAGTACACAAGCCCGTGTCCCGTTTTGCTGTGTGGGGGCTATTATTTTCAAACACCTTGCAAAGTGACAGTGTGGGATGTATTTTTAGCTAACACGCTTGACAGGACTGTCTGCGCACTAACAATTACCTGTGAGCAGGGCTGACCCTTACACACTGTTTACTCAGTTGAAACAATAGTGAATAGACTTGTCTGTTGATGATAACATATTGATATGAGAACATATGAGCCGACACCTATTTTTATTTTCCAGAATAAGCAAATAGGGAAAGAATAACTGGCCTTTTTTCCTTTTTTCTTGTTTTTTTTTAAAATCTGGATTTCTGCAGGTTTTTAATTAGACACAGGCTACCATCCACTCTCCTTTCCCTGTTCTCCACTTTCCTCTCCCCCCCGTCACTTCTGGATCTACCAATGCTTTCTCCCAAGGAAAAGCCTGTAAGTGTTACAGCCATTAAAACAGACATACACATGTTATTTATGCCTCTAAAAGTCAAAGTGTTTGTTCTAACTTCCCATACTAGTGTCACTCCCATTAGTACTAACAACAACTATACCACAGATGGAAAGAAAGAGAGAAAAGTAAATAAAATATACCCAGTTCTGTTGGGGAAAATGCTGGAGACAGTAAGGATTTTAGGCTGGGTGACATTAATTTAAAGAGCTAACTGTGATGTCATACATGTCTGCACACAACCCCTTGCCAAAAATTGATTACATCACCTGATTAATAAAATAAAATTAGAAATAGCCTCTCTCCTCCTGCCCTAAATTTAGTTCCTTTAGAATAATTCTGGAGAGAATTCCTGACTAGCCTGTCAAACTGGGCAGCTGAAAGGTATGCTCATCACTCATCCAGCAGAATGGTTAAATAAAATAATAGAACAAATGGCAAAAGCAAGTCAAATAGATCCACGACCACTCGCAATAAATTATGTAATTTACCATTTAACAGTCTCATTTTAACAGTGAGAGCTAAATTTCAAGTCAGATTCCCAGAACTGCGCTGCAATTACCCGAGATCGCTGCGACTTCCTACGGACCAGGAACGGGATTCAGACCTGAACTGCCAAATCTGCGGGAGCAATCAGGCACCCGGATGTCTCAGTCCTGTTATTTTCTCTCGCTGGTGATCTGAAGTGTGATTTGCAGTTTCATTTTGAAGATACTAAAGATCTCACTCTCGCAGCTCAGAACACTGCTGAAATGGGGTTTATTTTAAAACTGCTGCTATGTACAGATGCAAAATGTAGATTATAGAAGTGTCTAAATATTAAGCAGCAAAGATTACACAAATATAACACTAAAGGATGTGCTATTTTGTTTAAGGCAATAGGTGAGCACTAAAAACTAAAATGAAACTAAAATACAGATTTAAACAATCTATTAGTTCTGAAAACATAACGAAAATGTCACTTATGAAGTAGTATTCACTCCTTGGAAACATTTATTACTATTACAGATACTTAAGAATAAAAGCAAAATGCTTTTAACTGAATTCACAGCTACATTTACTAGAGGGATGATTTTATTTCTTTTATACACACATATACAGTATTTGTCTCAGTCTTGCAAACTGTTCTGAAAACAAAAGGGCATGAGAGATGTAATTTTTTTTTTAAATAAGAAGTGTCCATTACCAATTATTTTAAACTATAGCCCTGGCTCTTCACTGCATTTTTCAGGACAACTAGTCCTCTTGATTGTGAAAGAAAATGTAGGCACAGGTTTAAAAAATGTATGCTGTGGGGACAGTTGACAGATTACTGCTCGTGGAACTCAATTTCCCAACCCCAGGTATCACCGGCTCAAAGACAAACAGAGTTGCTCAACCTCTTTGTGTCCTTGTACCTCCATACCCAGGTGACCATGTTCAAGCAAGCAGAAAGTTGATTTAAACCTCATAATGACATCAGTTTTAAGCCACCGTCTCTGTGATAAAAAGGAATAAAATATCGTGCTGGATTGCAACCCGCCTCAAGTCTCAAATCCCTCTTTCCTGCCGGCTCCCGCCGCCCCTAACGCTCGCAGCTCATTTCCCTGCCAGAACCAGCCCTCTCTGCTTATGTTTGTGTCTCTCTGGCGTGCGAGTCAGCACCCCTCAGGTTTTAAATACGCTCCTGGGTGAGGACTAATAGTTACACTTCCCTGCTAACCATATCAATCAATGCCACGACGGCTGAATTACCTACTGGTGTCTCCGATGTGTTACCGCACAGATTACACTTCATGCATCACCACATTCATTTCTTTCACATTACACATGAGCGTGTCTTGTCACTGCCCAATTGCCCTCCTTTGGACAGCTTAACTGATGGACTATACAATGAACCTTACTGAGCCAACTTAATGGTATAGGAGCTGTGGGAAAAATTAGCAAGGTTGAAGCTTGAGTCCGGTGGGTGTGTGGGAACAGCCTGGGATGCTTCCAACAATAAATCTGAGGCGTAATTAATGCATGTTACAACATCTTGCAAGCATAAATGGCATTTCATCTACGTGCCCTTTTTTCCTGCACTCATTTCACATCTTCTGCCCATCACTCTGCATTGATGGTGACTGACCAGGTACTGCCCCAAAGCCTGATACTGCAGCTCCCAGCTGGGCACCACCTTCCCATGGATCAGCCTCTAACTCCTGCACAGTGCTGCACCACAACAGGCATCCAGCTTTGGGATGCTGGGAAGTCGAACTGAGACTTGGGGAGTCAGGGCTCAGGCCCCCAGAAGCTCAGCCTCTTAACGCAGGAGTTAAGCACCCAAATACCTTCCTGGGTCCGGCAAAAATAAGCCTAAATAAAGCACATCAGCCACACAGCAGAACAGACTCTACTCCCCAGTCTGGCCTCTGTTTATCCATATAAGTCAATATGGATTCACCAGCCACCTCACTCTCCTTTTTTGCAGCTACGTACACAGAAAAAAAGGAGGGTGAAGAACAGAAGCAGTTTCTTCTTGTCCCCTACATTTAAGTGAACAGAGCTGAATGTAAATTCATTGTATGATTTAGAAACTAGAACAGCCCTAAGGCTGCTTTCAAGATCCCAAATCATTCAACCTGGGCTGACTCAAGCTATAAAGGTGAATGCTCAAATTTATTATGGGGCAAGGGACGGAGAAGGCAGGATTATTCAGAAATACCAGCATCATGGTTGATGCCATGGCACACCTGAGCCATGCCAACTCCAAACACTCTGCTTTAACCACAGCAACCAGAGCTCAGGCAAGTCTGTTAAACTGTCCCATGGCTTGCAGACAAACCCAGTTTAAAAAGTAAAATAATTAATTTAAGCCAAAAAAGAAAAGAGAGAATAAAAACCCTAGGTTATAATCACTGTCAAAAGTATTGTGGATTTAAGTAGTGCTTTCAGTGTATCAATGTCTTAAAAAAATAAAATAAATTGGGATTTCAGCAAAGCAGAAATTCGGAATTCACTTCTTGCAGAGTGCAGGACTGAATAAAGACGTAGGAGGATCTAATTGTCAATAACACCATTAGAATTAAATGGAGTTAATCCCAATTTGCCTCAGTGTGGAGGAAGGAACAGAAGCACCGAGGCAGTGACACGAAGGCTGTGGAGAGCAGCTGTGTCCCCTCTCCCTGGCAGCCACAGCCAAGGGCACTCAGAGCTCCCCAGCCTGTGGGTCAGAGCTGCTCTGTGCCAGCTCATGGCCAGGCTGGGACCAGGAAGGCCCAATCAACACATCTGAGAAAGGAAAAGCTGCTCTCACACACCCTTAGCCATGAAGCCAGCACCAGGAATCGATAAAGACTCCTCCTGTGAAGGATTCCAAGCCCAGATGAGTACAACCAGCAGCTCTGAGTCTGCCAGACGGGCTACAGCTGTGCAAACTGCACGTGAACTCCAAGCCCTCTGCACCCCACCAGTCAGAGCAGCCCAGGATTGCAGCACCGCCCTTCTCAAAAAATACCTTTATAATGCCCACCCTGCCTGTCAGCATCTTTCTGTGCTTATTATTTCATGAGCCTGTGAGCTCTTTCTCTCTCCCTCCCCACGTGACAGTTCTGTGAGCGTGCACACTGCCCTGGCTCTGCCACCCAAACCCCTCACCTACCTTGTGCAAGGGGTTGCAAAGGCAGAGTGGGCTGCCCGGGCTGGATCGTCAGCAGCCCCTGACGCTGCAGAGACAGGAGGTGCTGCTGCTGCAACTGCTGCATCTGTAAGAGCTGCTGCTGAAAGGCCAACTGCTGCGTGGCCACTTGCTGCTGCTGGGGCTGGAAAAAAGAACAACAATAAAAATGCACACTTGTTAATTCAAGAGCAAAGCAGAGGGTTTACAGGGCTCCTTGTCTCAACTTGCTTCAACTTCTGATGGCAGTCACTGGGTAGCGAGCCGGTGAGCGCACCACCCCTGGCAAAGACCCCTAGGTATGTTTAGATGCTGGAGCTAACACAGGGCTGCAGATTCCCACCTCCAGTGGTTAACTTTCACCCAACCTAAATCCCTGCTGCCATCCCAATTACAACATTTCTTGGTCCATGTGTTCATGTTTT
This sequence comes from Hylia prasina, assembly GCA_013397195.1. Classification (NCBI taxonomy): domain Eukaryota; kingdom Metazoa; phylum Chordata; class Aves; order Passeriformes; family Sylviidae; genus Hylia; species Hylia prasina. Next base: position 314,637 of record VYXD01008937.1, on the reverse strand, counting down.
ACCCCAGACGTGGCTGCGTTTCAGTGGTGGGTAGAGCAAACGCTGATGAAAATCCTGGGTAATTCTTTGAGGCAAAGAACATGAGAATCACACCCCATGATCACATCACACTTGGATGTAACAAGAAACCCTGCACTGTGCTCTGTTTGCTCATTCAAGGGTTGTCTCAACTATTAAGGCAATTCGACTGCCTTAATTTATGGTATTTTATACTCACTCTCTCTTCTTCATCCATCAAGCCCCACAATACTTTCTGTTACACTGGAATTATTCTGTGCTGTATTTAAAGCTGCTACTTCTGCACTTTGAAATTTTTAATTATTCTCACTAGAAAGAAGATGGAGTTGCTTTACTCCACAGGGATCTGAACCTTGAACCTTCGAGGTGTAAAAGAACATGTTGCTTTTCTCACTACTGTACCAGGAGAAGCTTTTAACTACTCTGTTTATCACTTCTGACATAAATAAATGAGAAAAAATCAGACCTTTGAAGAAGAAAAACTTCATCTAATATTGTTAATTAGCCATGACAAACGATGAAATAACATTGTAAATCTTTCATAGAAACAGCCACTAGATTTTAATTACACACATTCATAATTTAGCAAACAACATCTTACTTGAATGTGAGTGTTTAATATGTACAGTACTCGAGGCTTCAGAGTCCTTAATTTTGTTCAGTTAAGGAAGCCTCTAGGTTTTGCTTCCATGCTCATCTTGTATTTTATTTGCTTTGTTCTTTAAAATCCATGAAAGGCTTTGCATTTTGATAAATATCTTTTTATTTATTGTACAATGACAGGAGGAAAACTTTTGTTGTGTAAAACATCAATACATCATGCCAGTGTTTAGCAGTTCCTTGTGCTAGCCAAAAAAAATTAATGTAGATTTCCTTAGTAATTATCTGAGTGATAGAAAGATAATACAGTGCAGTAGTACAATAAATAGAAGGAAATTATCTAATATCCCTAATCTGCTAGGAATCATATCAAGGTGGAGGTCTTATACACATTATGGCTAACAATTAGGGAAAGAAAATTAACTCTTACCAAACTGCACACTTTCACAAACCCACCCCAGCCAGATCCTGAGCTTTCTGTCGCCCTTCCTTGACACCAAGCCACAGGATCACTGGCCCCATTTCCTACTGGTGTTACACAGGGAAAAAGTCCCACCAGAGCTGCTGGAGCAGGACTGACAGATACCAATTGTGGGTCTGACCCCCCACCTTCTCGTATGACCAAGCCCCATCAATCCTAATACTACAACTGACTTTATACCCACAACTCTGAGAGTCAGCCATTCTATTCGTCTCATTTATAAACTCAATTTATCTTATTTCCAAAGAAAACCTTGGACTTCAGGAACACATCTAAACAAATAGGTGTTTGGATATTCTGAAACTCAGAGAGTTTACATTTCTTTGCAACAGCTTGCTCTGACACATCCATTTGTTGCAACTATTTGCAACAGCACCATATGCATGCAGGCCCCAGCAACAGTTGTACTGAGCTAAAGTAACGTTTGCCTCCATAAATATTAATTTTAAAATATATATACTTACTGCATTTATATTAATATATTTATATTATTAGTACTGGGCATAGTAAGCTGTATTTTACCTATGTGCAATAGGAGTGCAAAGTTAGCACATGGGGTTTTTTTTAAAAAAACCTTTATATCAATTGACTGATGCCCATTTGGTTGTCTTCTAAGCTATCCTAAGAAAAGCTCTTGAACACACTCTACTTTGAAAAGCCAGGATATAAAAGTATACAAGGCCCATTGTCCAAGAAAGAATTTAAAAGCAAGACACGTTGCCAAACTGCGCTCCCCACCCAGTTACCAAACACAGGATACAAGGCAGTTTGTTTACTTCTCACAATTGAATGCATACAAAAAAGGTCTCGGTGCAGTCCTGTTGTCAGGTCAGTAGTCAGTGTTAAAATGCTGAAATATCCTGATAAAACTTGCATTTTTGATCCCCTCCCTAAAGCTTCTGTCAAAGGTCTGTTTTCCTTTCTTAGGTTACTCCCTACTGCCTAACATAAACTGTCACAGTGCTGGAGGACAAACGGCCCTGCTCGGGAAACAGCGCGCTCCGTCCAGCGCCGCGGCTGCGCGGGACCCCCCCAGCACCTCCCTGGCTCTGGGGAGCCCCGACTTTTCCAGGGGAGAGCAGGAACAGGGCTGAGATCCACCCCCCAGCACCTCTGCCCCTCACTGCCAGGCACTCCTCACCCTCTGCTGTGCCGCGCAGCCCTCGAGTAAAACGCCCAGGCACCTCGCTGGGGCCCGTCTGCTGCTCTGCTCGGGGGTCGGGTCCCTTTCACTGGCGGGGCTGGGGAGGTTTGTTGTGTTTTCCCTCTTTCACGACAGCACAATAGGACAAGGCACTCACAAAATGACTTGGGGGATGCCGTACATGAACGCGCTTGTTCCATCTGTCAAGGTACACGCTCGGCCCTCGTTAGCACGGCAGTCGCCGGCCCCCACCACAGCACTGCCTGTCAGTTTTCAGCGGCAGAGGGAGGGGGAAGAAATAAAATAATCCAAGACCACCTTCTCCATGCTAATTTAGCAAGAATAACCTCCTTAAGATGGGCTGAACAAACCTGTGGGGCGAAATGCATTGTTGAAATGGACCTCCACTAAAACCATCAGCAAAAATACTCCCCCACCAAACCCCTAGAATAAGCTGAAGGGAGTTTGGTCCTTGTTCTCTTTCCAGCTATCGTGTTAAAATGCTCTTCTTGAAACAGGAAGGAGTCCTTTCTTATTGTTGCTTTCGCTAGTGCAATATCAGAAGTGTGACCACAGTAAATCAGTGTGTTAGATATTGAAATGCCATCACATTGTCTAACTTCCCTTCTTGTCTTTTTTAACACAAAGTATTTTTTTCTTTAAGCTCCAAGCCCTCATCTTTGTGTCTGAGATGCTCTCCTGTCTGACAACAGCAATTTAGAAGAGTTAACTTTTATCGTTCATTCTGCTGTGTAACTTTCCCCTTCAAATTTCTTTATCTGCCCTCTGAGCTCATCTGAACTTTCATGTTCTCCCAGCATGCAGGCTTGCATTCAAAACTATGTCTAATAGACCAAATAAGAGGTTAATAAGAAGTGGCAACAGAAAGAAAAAATACAATCCCTGGTAACTGATAAGAATGACAGTGGCAGCCCTTTATTGTTTGTCTTCAAATATAGAGTTAAAGATCTTTAAAAAACTAAATTTTGACGCCTTTGAAAAGAAAGAAGCACAAAATAACAACAGGGGGTTATTGCCTGCCAGCCACAGGGGAGAAGCTCCATAATTCTTATTCTCCCTTTTGAAGGCTGTTAGAAATCTGATTCAAAAAAGCAACAGCAGAAGGAGAAAGCCTCTTGAGGCTATCGCCATTTCCTGTGATCATGCATAATGCGTTTCAAAAGTGGGTTTTTACCAATTCTGTTGATCAATTGCACCTCCTTCATATTCCCTCTTTTTTCTGCTGTGTTTACATCTGATGTGACTCAATGACAAGCGCTGTCTGAGACTGTGAAACAGACCTGTCATGTTGATTTATGGGCGCATCAAACCACGACTTGTCCAAACTGAAGCTCGCAGTTCATTAATTAGAGAGTTGTGACTTTGAAGTCAGCTTTCAGACTGTGGTTTTTAACATTTGGCTTAATTTATATGCTCTTGAATGTGGATCTCTAAGGAAAAAACTGAAATTCCCTTCTTGTCTTTGAACTTCTTTTGACCGCACAATAATCATTTCTTTGTCCAGAGTGATGCCTGCATCCCAGAGTCATTAACGCGCATTGAACTGCCACTGATGAGTAAGCCCTACTGAATTAGAAAAACAGCCAGCAAAACAAAGCTGAGAGCATTCTGCACAGTGATATCTCACAATTACATGCCTTCCCTCCCTGTGCCATTTCCATTTTAATTACTGTTAGTCCTTTAGATTTACATTTTAGACACTTTTTAATCTGTTCCCTTTTTATTATAGTGGCGCCCGTAAGCGCGCTATGGTTAAGGTTGTGTCAGCGTTTCCATTATAAACCCCCCTGTTTTCAGGGGTTTATAACTCAGCTGGAAAAATTCACTCGGGGTTGAAACTTGGCACAGGTGGCACGATTTGCCGAATTTCAAGGGGAATGGGGAGAAGAAATCAGTGCATGCTTCGAGCAACACCCCTTGTCAGGTGTCACGAGCGCCACCGCTATCACCGGACATCGCCCAGTGTCTCACGCCAAGAGGCAGCTTTCTAGGATCTACCTAAGCCAGCACTGATGTCAGATTAAACAAGAAAGTCTCAAACTCCTCGAGACTTAAGGGGTGGACTCAGCACCTTAAAACGTAATTGCAGGAAAATTAGATTTAAGCATACCAAAAACAACAAACAAAGTTTTGGATGTGACAGGTATTTTGGAAGGGAAGTGTATCTAAAGGACAGGCAGAAACTACCCTGGTCTGTCCCCTCCAGTTATGGGCCACGGTAGCATCAGAGCAAGGTCTCCTGCCACCTCTTCTCCATGTCACCACAGATGCTGCTCCATGTGGTCCCTCTGGCTCAGCCCATGCTGCGAGGAACGTGCAACCAGAACCTCTCAGGCTGGAAAGCGCAAGCCCAAACTCAACACCTCTGGGCGTTTTGTCTTCTTTAGAGAGGACAGCAGCGATCTGGGCCTGCTGCCTTGCCCCCTCCCCTCTGCACCATAACTAACTCCCCAAAGCACTCTCCCAAGATACAAGTCTAGATGCCTGCTCCAGGACTCATACCGAACAGCAAGGCCTGGTCCCCTGCTATAAAATATGTGGCAGCAAGAAAATGGAAAGCACAGGAAAACACAGGCGAAAACAGGACAATAACTCTAAATCTGAAAGCTGAGGCCCGATAGAGTCAGTTCAGTTGTGCAATCATTTATAAGATGAATGACAGTTTAATAGCCACTAGACAGTCCCCGGGGATCTGTGGTTTGAAAGTAAAATGGGTATTGTCTGTACCTCTTTAGGCTGTTTTCCAGCATGTTGTTGCTGTAAAAGTTGAAGCTGCAACTGTTCCTGTTGTTTCTTATAAAACTCTTGAAGCTGCTGCTACAAAGAAAAGGAAAGATGGTAAGTAACAAAGTGGAGAGCCAATTCAGCGTCCCTTTTGGTGTAACACACAAACTGTGATTTGAAAAATAGCATCCTTTTATCTGTAATGGTCTGACCTTTAGTTTGAAACTCAACAATAAATTCAGTGCACACTGACTATTCTTGGCATTATCGTTTGAAAAGTAATCTCCAAAATGAACTGATGAAAAACATACCATTTTCTACACAAACTAATTAAAATAAGGCAAGGAATGACCTTTGATTGTAACAACAAAGCCAAAATGCCCTTGCTGAGAGAGCCTGGCGAATCTCTGTTGTGAAACACACATGCTTTCTAAATGATAGGGTTTGACTGTATTAAGTGTTGTTCAATACATGCATAGACATCCTGGGAAATACTCTCCTCCTCCCGCTCCCCAGATGTGCTCCGTGCAGGCAGCGCTCCGGCCGCGGGCAGGAGGGAGCCTGGGAGCCAGGAGGGAGCCTGGGAGCCAGGAGGGAGCAGGCAGGGTCGGGCTGGGAGGATGCTGACACCCACCCGGGCTCCGTGAGACCCTGCTGTGCCGAACCTCGTGATAACAGAGCCTCAGGGCTTGTTGGTGGCCAACTTCCAGCTGAGAAAGGACCACTGGCTGCGAGAAGCACTGACACACAACCCAGCATATGTTGGCTGAAATCAAACAGACTTGCAAACCTCTCCACTTCTGTTTCCACCGTTTCCACAGCCCTTTACGGTTCCAGATGGAAATAACGAGGCCTAAATTGGGAAGTATGGCCCTTCTACCTTGTTTATTCCAATTAGTCAGGGCACACCAAGCCTTCTGAGGGACGCCTGCAAAAGCAACAGGGACATCTGCCGAAGTCCTGACACTTAAATATGCATCTGCATTATTTAGCTGATCTTGGAAACACTCCTAGCACTGCTCCCTGGATTTGTTTCCAGTAGCTATTTCTAGAATTAAAAACAAAAGAGCAGTCAGTTCAGCTCACAGCATGGCTGCTCCAAGGTTCAGACCTGAGATGTGGGCAGCTTCTTTCCCCAGGGGTGTTCCAGGAGGCGAAGCCTCCAACATCCACAGGGGCCACCTGAGCAGCTGTTAAGCAAACAATTACCTGTTGAAGCATGAGTGCCTGCTGCTGTTGGAGCAGGACTTGGAGTTGCTGGGGAGTTAGCACTTGTTGCTGGAGGATCTGCTGCATTTGCTGGGGAGTGATCACTTGAGGTGTCATCATAGCCACCGACACTGGAACCTGAAGGCCAAGAGGAGAGAAAGAGGGTCAGAGCACATCCCCACAGCTCTTCCAGCATCCCCATGCCAGGGGAGCCCATTCCTGGCATCAACGGGGCTGAAGGTGAGAGTCCTTACAGCCCACCCTGGCCGGCACAGGTACTGACCACACCTTTCTGGTGACTAAATTCCCCTTTTGCAAAACACTATCAGATGGAAATTCCTTAAAGCAAGTAATATGGTAAAGATTTGTTTATTTTTACAAGAAATCGTCAGCTAGGTCCTTTCCCTCCCAGACAGCCCTTGCCTTCTGTAGAGAAATCCAACAGCCAAATATCCCGTGCTGATGGGATCTAGACCCTATTACGACAGGTTTTTCAGAAAATTGAAGGAAGGCTCAGTGATGTGGATAACAGCACTAGACTCCTATGCAATTTTTACAGAAAGGCCCTACCACGATGTCTTTACCATTCCATATTCACCCAGCATACAGATGTCTTCAATTCTTTCATATTATGTGAGATACCATTAAAAGCCGCTTTCCATGACATTTCAGTGACAAACAGCTACAGTGATGAACTTGATAGCATTTCATATTTGCAACTGTTAACATGATTCTGCACGGGCATCTTTGCAAGGAACCTGTACACTGTATCTGAAAGGATGATGTCTTGTTCAGATAAAACACTGACATTAAAATGACAGGCTGTCTTGGCCAAGGTTACACAAATTGTATTCAAGCGGATACCTAATGACAATGCTATGAATTCTGCAAGCTTTCTAGAATGTAATTTAGCTATTCAAAATAATCACTGCACTTGTGTTTAATTTGCAGACTACATGAGAACCATTTTGTCAGTCCCAGTAATGCAAGAAGACTATTTCCCTAGAAACCCACCCCTCTACCCTCCACCCCAAAAAAGGAAAAGAAAAGGAGGGGAAAAAAAACAATAGAGGAAAAGACAAAACCCATACGAGTTTTAACAGTAATATTGAAGCACCTTACTTTTCTACAGTTTAAATCAAATACATGACAGCACAAAACTAAAAGCAGTAAAGGATATACTTTGCTAAAAAGGATCTCCTGTCATCTCATTTATTACAGCAAAAGGTAATAATATGTTTAGCACTTTTTCCGTGAACCACTTTAAAAAAAATCAGCAGACAATAGCTGATCAGAAGATAAAGGAGTTTAAAAAAAAATAATCCTCCAATGTAGTAGTAAGCAAGAGAGAAATGCAGTATTAATTTTATGTAACATAATGTCTTAATATGCAGTTTATCTTGACTTTTTCACATGATTTGTCCTGTCATTTGCATAGCAAGCTCTCATTCCTAATTTCACAGTCATTATGCACTGATGTCCTGATTTCTCAGCATCACTAATCTTGATGAACTAAAAATGGTTCCTGAAGGTCAGACGCGTGTACAGTGCACATCTCCCCGTGTTGTTGTGTACATGTCGTGTGCCAGGGCCAGACACTGCCTCCAAAACCTTTGCCTGAGCAGAGCCCAGCAAGGGCTCCCATGCCTCTGACATGCCATTAATGCCTCCATGGCGAGGTCCCCTGTGCACTCCCCGTGGCACAGCATTCCTACATTGCTGATGGGGTCCAGGCTGGTGAGAACACCGTCAAAAGGAGATTTAATTCTGGGACAAACACCAGAATCACCAAAACCAGTGGCCATTCTCCCATAGCTGGTGCCACGTCCCCGTGCCTATGGGAGAGCCACCACCTTGCCATGCAGGACCAGCTCTGAGGACACTGAGTCATCAGGACGGGTAATCCCATTAATTCAGAATATCTTAATCCACAATATTTTAAAAACTTTTCTGGGAGTAGAAAATTATTTAATTAAATCCTGCCGTCACTATCTTCGCCCCAAGGCGTGACTCACCCTCATTATTCTCATCCCCAGAGAAGTTTACTTTACCCTGGGGTTTGTACTACCTCTCATTGAAGCTGGACCAAGCAAACAGAAGAGGAAGCATGTTTAAGTATGTTTTCTGTGCCCTTCTTGGAAGACAGACAAGACAAATACTCTTCAGTCAGATTTATGACGACAAGCGAGGATACAGACAGGAATAGGGTGGGGTGCTGTAAACCCTACACATCGGTGATTAATCCAAAGGGCTGCATTCTGCCGTCGCTGATCAGGGGACAACTCCCATTCACTTCCATGGCCTTTCTGCACGTTTATCTTGGGACAGATCTGGCCATTAGGCCCTATCTTTGAAAACTGGCCACGGACCTTCCAGTAACAAATCTCTCAGCTGCACACTCCTTGCTAGAACAGAAGCACTTAGGCAGAAAGAAAAAAAAAAAAACAAAACCATGTATGTACTGCACACAGTCACAGAGTACAAGTACACAGAGTACAAGTTTGTGTTGGTCCGTCCAGCTCCACTTTACCATCTGAAACCACATTTTCACACCACACCTGCACTCCTAAAGAAGGTGCTGCCTTCCATTTATAAACACAGCTAACAGCCACATTTAGCCACGGCCTGTACTTTAGTTTATCACGAAAGCAACTTACAGAAACCTTGCACAAACAAATTCAAATGAACCAGAAACTATTGTGTTAAAAATTACAACACACGTCCCGGACGAGCGTGGGCACACATGGACGGTCTGAGGGACTTTAAATAGTTAAGAATGATGGCCTATATATCCACTCTCTTAACTCCCAACGTCCAACTTTTCCATGTAGCTAGTCCCTGGTAATACTAGGAATCAAAGGGCATGCAGCACCAGCAATAGGCTATTATAGCCCACACTTTATTACCCATTACTACCGAGGTCATTAGCGGTAAGAGTGATTGTACCGGTCTTAACCTATTGATCATTGTAACTACTATCATTTAATCCCGTGTTGAATGTCTGGAAAGCTGCTAAAGGCACACAAGAGAGAGTGCTTTAGTGATGAGAAATATAGCCAAAGCTTGGAAATTACACTTTGATTCATAAAATCTAGCCAGTGGTTTAAATCAATAGTATTTAAAACAGTCATGTAAGTTCTTAACTACAGCTCTCTAATATTTATGGGTCCCTTTTTGAGTGTATTCAGTCAAAACTAAACTTTATTTTAGATACTGTGCAATATACTTTACATTATCTTAGATAAAAAATATTTATTTCTGATATTTTGTCTGATAGTAAGTGAAACCTAAACCAAGAGCTATAAATTCATTTTAGATTTCTATCTCTCAGATGTCAACTTAAATGTGTTGCCAAAAAAAATTACAAACCAACTTTAAAAATGACTTAACTGTTTAAGTACATGAAAATGAGCATGTTTTATGAGTTAACAATGAATCACAGAAGGCAGTCTATGAAGAACTAAAATAATTCTGTCTTACTGCCTTCAGGGAGTTGAAGTTCAAATTAAACTACTGGCAGATATATTTAAAGAATGCTAAGTTAGCATGCAGAGAAGAAATCAATCTTTTTTTTTTTTCTTTCAAGTTGTTTATTTCTATTTTGCACTTGAAACATGATTGTTGTTATTGATATGATTAATGAACTACTTCTGGTATTGTTGACTGATAACAATAGGGTGTGGTAGATACCCAGCTGCATGTAAACCTGGCAGCAAAGGTAAAAATACAGCTGCAATTTGGCTTTGGGAGCTGTGCTAGTATGGACCTGCTGACATGCTAATACCATCAACGGCAAAAAATGTCTTTAATACTCACAATTGTCTTCGCTCACTGTTTCTCCCAGGGTTTTGCCTCTGCTCCTCTGCATCCCCCAAAGGCCTCCCGGCCCCACAGTTCCCTCTGAGACCCTCCCATTTTGAGCCCTAAAAACGCCCTATTTTGGCAAGACCGACCAAGGGAAACTTCCACAAACTTGGGCCAAGCTCCCCTTTAACTTCCCCACGAAATTACAGCAGGGATGCATTTGTCACTCCTCCACACAACCCAGACAAGGGTCATGGGGATGAAAATGATTTAGTCCTATTTAATCACCTCCATTCCCTCATTTTTGGTGATATTAATATAATTAAATACTAGCTAAATAATTTCAAGTAGTTTAATCTTGTATGAAGCAAAAAAAAAAAAAAAAA
>VYXD01008937.1:272987-292575 GCA_013397195.1 Hylia prasina | reverse complement strand
CCTGGCCACCCCAGATCATCTCCTGCCCAGTGTCGCAGCACAGGCAGGCGGGTGCTGCAGGCTGGAGCTGCCCCAGGGTCCCCAGCTGGCTGTTTTGGGCTGGATCACCCCAGTTTGGGGCTGGTGTGGAATGCGGTGCTGGAAGCACTGCCCTCTCCTGGTAATCTCTCTCATCAGGAGGCTTAATGCTTCACCTCACTCACAAAGGATCCTCTTTAAAAACACAGGTCTGCTTCCACAACAACCCAACCTACACACATGAATGTACCACCAGAGATAGAAATTAAAATAAAACTGATTAACTATGGGTCCCTTTAGGTAAAAACACCTATCAGGCCATTGTGCTCACAGTCCAGAAGTGCTGAGTTCTGTTTTCTGAGTTTTCTTCACAGGTACTCCTGTGAGAACACCCTGTATCACCACTGGGCATTGTCCTTTTTCACTCACTCTGTTGGGAACACGTATCAGAGTATTTTCAATATATTTCAATAAAACACCTTCTTAGCAGTAATGGGCCACTGTTCCCATTTCAGTGGTCCCCAAGGTTTCATGATACAGTTTATTTAGCTAGCTCATAGTTCCAAGTTTTCTTCCAATATTCAAAAGCTATTTTTAATTTTTTTAAAGAAGGCAGCCAAGGGAAGAGCTTATTCTCCTCTTTAAAAAGCAAAACAGTTAAGTTGATATATGCAACAAAACAACTCAAATTATTTCCTAAAGAGGTGTTTAGTCAACAGCCCTCATGGCTAGATAGGAGGTGCACAGAAAAGCTGTGACACTCCTGATGCTACACAGGGATGGAATTTGGAAGCAGCACTGGGATCTCTGCTCTTGCTAGAAAAAGCACAGTGACTCCAGGAATCAAATGCATACGGAAAAAGAGCTTTCTAGGAAGCAGAGCTTGGTGAGGATGTGTCCTCATGACCACCACCCTGTGATGCCACAGTGTGCTTCTCCTCCTCCTCACTGTCTCTGGGTCAGGAGCATCCCCTCGCTAAGCCTGGCAGGATGGGGAATGGGAGAGCAGGAGGAGGTGTTGTTGTTTTGGGAAAACAAGACTGGCAGGAGAAGCCCCAGCCTCAGCACAGCATCCCCTGGCCTTTGGCCACGTCAGTCATTTTGATGGTGCACATCTGGTTTCACACGGGCGAGAAACAGGCGGCCGTGCTGGCTGAGCAAACAGCCCAGCCACAGGACTCTGCTCTCCCACCTCTTGGGGTCATCCACCGGCTCAGAGTCCTTTGTGCATCACTAAGCAGGGCTCACTCTGTGCTCTGGGCTTTTCCTTTGTACTTCACTCCAGCCCTTCACAGCGCAATGCCACGATCTATCACTTCATTCCAAATAAACGGGCCTGAACTTAACTCAAGGACAGGGTCCTCCCCTCCTGCTTCCCTTCTCCAGGCAAATGTGGCTCCTGTCTGCAAGCAAGGGTTATAACCCATCAACATTTCCTATCCAAATCCAGCTGCTGCTTATTCCAATCCTTTCCCATTCCCAACCCTGAGTCACAAGAAAAGAGAGGATGCTGAGAGGCAGCAGGTCTTGGAGCTGGAGAGGAAGTGGTGTGGCAGCCAGGACCTGCTCCTTTGCTGCACCCATCATGGCAAAAGATAAACATGTAAATAAAAGAATTTTCTGTGGTCCCTTAAAGACAAAAAAAAAAATTGCTTCCTGTAGCAAGAGGAATCCCTCAAGTGAGTTTAAAGATTTTGGTTTGGAAAAGCACAAACTTGCTGTGTGTAACAGGAGAAGAATACTACAAAAATTGATCTCTGGAAGGGGACAACAATTCTCTGCCCTCAAATGCAGCCACTTGTGGGGTGGAGGGTGGCAGCAACTTCACCATACAGAGCCCTAAAGGAATTCAGGACACCTGAGGCACCAAATCCTTCACTCGAATGAAATTGCAGGGTGATTAAGCAGAGAGAATGTATCTATCCAAACTGTAATTGGGCCAGCACAATGGATCTAACACCCCTATTCTTGGGAGGAAAAAAAAAAAAGTACTGTATTTGAAGTTCAAAATCTAATTAACTGTTTGAGAAAAATAATTCTGTTTTTAAAAGAAAATTCCTAACAATATAAAGAGAATTAGTGCCAAAGTTTTTGAAGAACCGCATAAAATGGTATGAAAAACGTATGATATTGTAATAATAGGAATGACTGGATTTGCTCAAATGTTCCTTATACCTTATAATGCAAGAATAAAATACAGTGTAAATCCTTCTATCTACGTAAGTTCCCTGTACAGAAAAATCTCTCCTTTAATAGGTTTACACCTTTAACATGTATTAGTTTGGAAAAGTCCTAGGGTATAATTACACATCTTGGCTTGGCATATTAATAGCTGTTCCCTTCATTTACTGATTTCTTTTACTGGTCAATTTGCTATTTTACTACATTGCTCTTACAGCTTGGCTTCCCCCCTGTGCTGGGAAGGGCAGAGGGGCCGAGCTGGCCACGGGCTGTGTGTGCTGCCTTGGGGAGGCAGCCTTTGATACCTTGATCCCGGCCATCTGCACGCACGATGCTCGTCTGGGATGTGGCATTTGCATCCAAGTTTGCCAACAAGCTGCAGGTCACAGGCAGAAGTAAGCAGAGGTGCCCTCACTTCCAGGAAAATCTGTGCAGAAACACACTCTACTAACCCAGGAGAGAACGAGCCAAGCAGGGCTTCTCCAGGGCTTGGTGCCACCTTGCTGGTCTGCCCCACAGAGCACCTGCTGCTGCCCAGGCTCCTGACCCTGCATCCTTCCCCATGGCTTTTCCTCACAAATCTCCTCTGCCACCTTGCAGCCCTCAACCCCTTCCTTGCTCCAGGCTTTTGCTGTTGTCCCAGGTTTTGCCCTCTGCTCCTCTGGAGCTCCATTCCTACTGCTCCTCCTCACCTTCTTTGTCCCTATGGCTTGAGAGACCTGGAGGGATGCTCACCTGGGACAGGATGCTTGCCCCATCACACACCTGGGAAAGGACCATTTTCCCTGTGATGGAGAAGCTAATGATCTCCAGTCTCCACAGGTTGCCTTTGCATCTCTCAGCTCCAGACTCACAGCAAAGTTCACATTTGCTAAGCCTCTGTCCGGTTTCTACAGGTTTTTCGACAGTTTAAGGGTTTTCTTGTGTTACAGCAGAGCCATTCAGTTAATGGCTTCTCAGCACTGCCATTATAAACCAGAACTTTTCAGGTGTTTATTACTCAGCTTTAAAAATTGGCTCTATGCTGAAATTTGGCAAACGAAGTGTCAGCCTAGGAGAAAATTTTATTTTTTGCCAATTTTATACTCTTAAAAAAAAAATGACCCCATTTTGGCCTCCATAAAAACGCAGTTTTTGCTGCCTCAATGACACTGGTGAAGTAACAAGTCAATATTGTAATACTGCCAGCAGAACTGAGTGATTTAGTGCCTAAAATTGCTTTGAAGGTGAAGAGTGCTGTTGAGCTGCTAATTATTAACTATTATTACTGATCCTGCCGCACAACAAAAACGCAAACAGAAAACAGGGAATATGAGACATCACTGGGAAAACAAGGTGGAATTGAAATGAGGGTCCAGCTGAACACAGAGAAGCTGGAAAACAAGAGTCAGGAGCCTTGGCAGGGTGGGATCCTCCAGCCAACGCAAGAAGAATGAACTGATATGGAAATATTATTTTTCATTTTCCAGGACAGTATTTCAAACACAAATAAAATACAAATGACACAGTGTAGCTTGCTCCATGCCAAAGCTAGCAACGACGTGGGATCAAAATCAGCTCTAAACCAAGCTCAACAGAGGTCAGTAGGAACCTCATATTGCTCAGCTGAAGCCAAGAGAAACTTTGCCATTTAATCCAGTGTGTAGAAGACAGAGCCCCGAAGGTGCTGAGGACGGGTGACCTTGCCTCAGTTGCCCAGCAGTCGACATCCACACAAAAACAGGCTAGGAATTGCGAAGATCCCAAAAGACTTTAGATCCTCTGAATCTTCAAGATTCTTTCAAATCCTGTATTCACAGGAATAGCAGCATCCCAATCACACACCCCAAAATCTGACCTAGGCTGATCTGACATGGCTCTGTGGAGGGATAAGGAAGTGATCTCCACTCTGAACATCTCCAGCCACTCACTCCACTGTGTCACCTTCTGAGGGGACTGTGGCTCCTTAGCAGAAAGGTAACAGAGTGAATATTTCTTTGAGGGAACAGTGAGGACCAGGAGTTGAGTGAGGCCAGGGCACGCTGCCATTTGGAATGTGCTGTACCAAAGCAGCCATGAAAAGTCATCGGGGCTGCTTTCAAACACAGTAAAAAAGAAAAAAAACCCTCCAATTTATCTTTCTGGAAACTTTCTGCTTGTCTAAGTGGCAGCTATTTAAATACAATTAACAAGCAAATGATTTTAAAATTACAATACATTTAGTAAGGCAGCATCACAAACAATTTGCATCTCATTAAAGTGTTTGAAGCTGCAGAATCAACCTCCCAAAAGGGCTGCAGATCAAATGGGAAACACAGTCACAGTCAACAGCTTCTGCATTGTCCTGTGACTCCAGACACACGGCAGGAGGACAGCAGAGGGGGGGCTCAGTGTCCAGCTGAGCCCCTGCCTGGGCCACCCCCGTGGGGAGTTCTGGCCACAGCTCTCGGCACAAGGACGGATGCCACAAGCCACAGCCTTGCTGGAAGTGGGTGTAAAACAAGGAAGGAAGGAAGGAAGAGGGTGTGTGTGCGTGCGTGTGTGCATGTGGGATGGGCACTTTTTAATATACATCCATGAACAAAGAGTTTAAAGAGATTGCAAGCTATTTACTCAGCTCTATATATAATTAAAAGTTTATAGATTACACCGCCACAAACCTGCCTAGATTGCTGCCGGGTCTGGACACACATTAATTCCCAGGAGCCTCCTGCAGAACAATCCCATACCAATGTGTGCAGCAGGAAAAGCCTCAAAGAAGTAACAGTTTTAAATGCTTCCACTTCTCTTTCAACTGTGATTTACTGTGGTGGTTCCATTTAACCCGGAGGATTCAGCAGCACTTCCCAGATCACAGTCCACCTCCCCTCGTGCCTTTGGCTTCCTTTAGAAAGCCAGGCTGATG
This sequence comes from Hylia prasina, assembly GCA_013397195.1. Classification (NCBI taxonomy): domain Eukaryota; kingdom Metazoa; phylum Chordata; class Aves; order Passeriformes; family Sylviidae; genus Hylia; species Hylia prasina. The sequence continues at coordinate 287,492 of VYXD01008937.1, read as the reverse complement.
CGCCAAGCCCTGTTGGATCCAGCCTAGGATACAGGTTTTGCTAAGCACAGCTCCAAATGGGTACCTGTGTGGGCCAGGGCTGCTGGTTTTGCTGTCCTGCAGCTCCTGCCATACTCCTCCCTTCTGCTGTAGCCCACGGAGGGAACTGACCTGGCAGGAGGCTGGTGGGAAGTTATTGCTGGTGGGTGGGAAGGAATATACACAAGGTCTCTACAGGTGATACACGAACTAATTCCTAGATGAATGAAGAATGCAGCTAAACAGCTTTAATTTCACTTATCAGGACACTTGAAGGTGAGAATGTCCACAAGAGAGAATGTCCCTGTCGCTTCTCACAATGAGCCTCAAGTGCTGACACTGCCAGCACTGACCTACACTCCAACCACACCTTTAATCCAAAAGCTTGCTCCAAAGTACTGCACGAACTGAAAAGGCACAAACAATGCCTTCCCTGGAGTTCAGCGCAAGTTCTGAAACCACCTTTTGCTTGCTGTGCCTCTGCACGTGACAGCTGTTTAACGCTGCGCAGCGCAGTTGTACACAGCGCTGGCAGGGGACAGCGAGACAAGAGTTTACAATTGAATCTGCAGAGGAAATTCGGGTAAGTTGAATTATCCATTTGGAAGCTGGCCAAGGGCTGGGACTACTCCCAGAAGAAGAGACTGGTTTTGTTCGTCCTTTGAAAGACAGCACCTCTGAGCTGCCCATGGCTCTCGCTCACTGCTCCTATGAGAGCAGGGCCAGCATGTCCTCTGTGCTACTCCTGGCAGGGAGGATTTCCTGGGATCCAGGGATCTTGTCCTTCTGCTGAGAGACCCGTCAGTGGCGAAAAGAGGCTGAGGGAACTGATACCCTGCAGTGTCTCTGCAAGGGGGGTGGCAGCATGAGCCTGGGAAGCCCAGTAAAAAGTGAGATGGAAAAAGGAACTAATAGCAAAACCCACAGGTAAAAGCAAACCAGCCATCACCAGGTGCATCCACTGCTCTGGGCACTGCACACCAGAGAAGCTCCAGAGCCCTTTGGGTGGTTCCCAGGTCTCTCCATCCCTGGTGTCGTCACAACCAGAGTGTGTCACCCCAAAACTTCCTGCCCAGAGATGCCACCAACTATTGACACAGGCCTTGTGTGCTTCTTTTTCAGACCTGTGGTTTTGTAGTTTGTCAAAACAGGATACTACTTAAATTTAAAATGTTACAATTGAAACAAAGGTGAAATAGTTACTGCTGTTTTAACAACCAGACCTCAGGCTCTGCTCAAGCAGACACATTTTTTTGTTTTTAAAAGACCTCAGTCCACTTTGCCAGCACGCTCTCCCTGCAAACCTGGATGCGAAGACAAGTGTCTAAGCAAAACAACACTCACTTTCTATGAATTACTGAACATGTGTAATTCATTTATCTGTAATATTGTGCTAAACTCAGCTCCAATTAAACAAACGAAAACACCTGCTTAGCACACATAGATCTTTCCATACCTCAGGGGAAGACACATCAGTGTGCTCTGTTGTACAATCTGGCTCAGAAGCCTACACTAACAATGCAAAGCTGGGATTTTTCTTTTTTTTCTTAAATGCACATGGGCAAGGAGATAAAAAAAAAAATACAGACGGAGATTTTGGGAATGCAATATTTGTGTTTGGTATTTCTATCTATAGCACGTGCAGTTCTGTGATATTTAAGTGCTCACTGGGGGCTTCTCATGGGCAGCTGCACCTGAGGGCATGCATCACTCCAGGGGAAAAAAGTGGGATAATGAAAACTTTAAAACACACATAACTGGCCCCAGATATTCTGATACTGTAAAACTACCAAGGAGACCTCGTGTTGACAAATTTATTGAGCTGGGGAGAAGACGTTTCCTTTTCTTGCTCTGCTCCTGGACCACAGACATCCAGCAGCTCCATGGGACATCCCTCTTGTCCCCCCACATTAGTGGGTCAGAAACAAAGTGAAAATCCCTGAACAGGGTCACCCCAACACGGGGGCTGAGACCACCCCCAGCACCCCAGATGTCCCAGCAGCAGAAATGAGACACGGCCTTGTCTGACACACGTTTTGGACCAACAGAGGGATGTCTCTTTGGGGGTGCCTTGGAAAGAGGGGTGCCACGGTTGGTTTGGGAGCCCCGGGTGCTTGGCCGGGTGCAGCAGCTGCTGTCAGCAGAGCCTGCAGCCTGCCAGATCCCCTACACTTAACTCATTTCCTATTCTTTACTCACTGCCTGCAGACAATAAGCTGTCAATCAGATCCCCAGCAGAACATTTACAATTATCTTCCCTCTCCTGCACCTCAGCATGGCCCCGTGCGAGCGGCTCCATCCCAAACTGCTCACACACGAGCCATTTGCAACTCTTCTGTCTCCAAAACTGCCCCGACTCCAGAGGCGGGTGAGGAAATTGAATTTCCTCGTGTTTTCAAATAAAAGTACTGCGGTGGCAAAGCACAGAAGCAAAAGAGCAGGCTTCCTACAGGTGTGAGGCAAAAGCAACCAGGAATGGAAAACCTGCCCCAGTAACTATTACAGCATTCTGGGCAAGGATGAAGGCTGTTTACTGCCTTTTTTTAAAAAAAAAAAAAAAATCAAAGTTAAAAACTGAAAGGGTTTTTTAAAATTAGTTTTGTTTTGTTTTTCTTCCCCTTTTTTTTATTTAGGACAGGGTGGTCCCCTCTGCTCACTCCTGCAGAATTAGCAACAAACCACCACCACAATTTTGCAGCTGGCCTTGTGACCATTGCTGAGTTCTCCCAGAAGAAGTTGGTTTGTTTTTCCTCTGGGTAGACACAGCTGGGTGAAGGACTCAAAATGAGCACACTTTCCAAGTAAAAAATAACAGTGATGCAAGTCAGAACCATACCTTCCCTTGTAGTGGCAGTTGCTGACAATGTGATTTAAAAATATCTGAACTATGTTCTGCATGATGTTAATGCTCCTATTCCAGAGAGAAATCCCCAATACCTTCGGGGCACTTTCTAAACACTGAAGCCTGAGAAACTGTCCAGGATGGGCCCATTCCTAATAGCACTGAAATCACTGCCATTGCTAAATTAGGAGAAAATCCGTACAGTCATCATTCACTGCACTGTGACTTCACTGATTTTCTGCTCCACTGTCTGCTCAAGGGTCAGCGTGGTTAACAGCGAGGAGATATTCCCTCTCCTGCTAATTGATCTGGACACATCTTTGATGGCTGTCAAACAGAAAGGTAACTAGTGCCACTATGGCTTTTTTTTTTTTTCCTTTTACTTTTTAACTCTTGCACAGGAAATTTCTACAAGCTTTTCTGATGAAAAATAACCTGTCTGATATTTCCCCTCTCCTCTACAATGTTTATCCTGCTCCGAATCTGCAAAGTGTGATATCATCAAGGAAGGTCAAGCTTCACAGGAGCTAATGGCTCTGCTGTGTGCTCCCACCACTTTGAAAAGACGAACAATAGTCCCTCAAGTGCTGCTGCTGGTGGCACAGCAGCAATTCACCACGGAGGGTGAGAAATCTGAAATTAAAATAAACTGCTTAAAACCTGCAGATAGAGAGGGGGGATGCAGGGGACAGAACAAAACGGGACAATCTCTGAACCCAATCAACAAAGCACTCATTGTTCCAGTTTATGGCAAGTAACACGGCAATAAATACTGAGCCAAGGAAGTTAACCTGTATCCACAGCCTCTGAATAAACACCAAAGCTGAAAGTAAAATCAATGCCAGGCCTTTGGCTCTTGCCAACTCGTGCTTTACTCCTTGCTTGGCTTTGTTTTTACTTTGGGGGATTTTCTTTGCCTTCTCTCCTGTTATTCATACCTTCCTGTAGGAACTCCTTATCACACAGGAAAAGGACAAACAGAAGGAACTGCCAAGCACACAAATAAACTCAGTTGTGTTCTGCAAATCTACCTGGATGCAGGTAACTGGGAAGAAAAGGGCTGGGAAATTCAGGGATTCACAGCCTCTGTGAAGCCAGGGGAGTCCCCACCTCCCCTTCCCACACCCCTTCTCCTCACAGGTGACCCGATGCAGACCTGCAGACCTCTCTAACCATCAAATCCAGCTTGGTGTTTACCCTGCAGGGTAGCACAGGCAGCATGAGGCATCTCTGCAAGCTACAGGCACGTTCATCCCTCTTACAGAAGTTCGAGCATTCAGCTCTTGATCTGAGTACAAATAAACGTCCTGGTTAGTTCTCATTTTTTCCTCAAGTGGTTTATCCACTCCCATGCCAACACCTCAGCCAGTAATACAGGTTTTCACAGCAAGTATTAATTGTGACTTCACTTTTAAATCACATTTTCTTCATTTGAGCATATTATATTCCACAGAACCAGGCGTGAGCATCATGCAAAAGGCATTCTGGTCCACAGTTGTGAATACAGCTGTGTAGGCAGAGGAATATTTGTTTTCCAAGTAATTTGTGCACATTCACAAAATTACAGCTGTCTGCAGTTCTCCCGAAATATCTGTCCTGATGTTTACAAGCCATAAAATATAATCTGCCTTTTCTAGAGTTCCAACCGGTAAAATTGGAAATTTATATATTTATATGTACATTATTATTTTTCTTACAGATTGGCTACTCCCCATTACATCCTGCCTATTAAGTGCACATAACATCAGCCTTAACTGGAGGAGCCACTGCCCTTAGACAACAGTGGACAAACTTTTGTGAGAGCCAGAAGGGCCTCTCTAACACACTTCATGGACCACTCATCATGTTGCATTTCATTCTTATCTCACAGGAACCATCCCCTGAAGACATGAAATGAAGGTCTGGGTTACAAACCAGCTTAGGGCAATGGGCCTTGGCACAAAAACAGTTCATGCTGGGATGGACAGGGAAGGTTCATCAACCTATCAGGTGTCCACTGACAACAGTGACCAACCATCAACCATCTTCATGCATCTGTTCTTGTAAGCAAAATCAACAGGATTAAAATTATTAAATTGGCACTCTAGCCATGAACTATTGGGCTAGGTTGGTGCTTGGCATCTCTCAGCAGATTTGCTTCAGATGTTTATCTGAGCTTCTAAGTGTTAGCCAAAGGAATTGCATTAATTTTTGGTGTTTTTTCCCCAATGAAAGATGGGAAATGTTTCACAAGTGTTTCTGATTTTTGCCTTTTTCACGACAAGACCCCTATTCCTTTCAGTTCTATTTCTACCTGTCTGAATGCACAAAACACTGGTCCCTAGGACAGCAAAGTCCTTGGGATAAAATTTTCCAAGTTAATGTGGAAATGTGCACTGCACCTGCTCAATTGACACTGCTCAAAGCCCAGGAGGTTAACCACAAGTACCTCTCACCCAGAGTTTTGATGAGCAACAAAATGCACAAAACCAAAAAGAATCATCCGAGAATCACAGAATGGTCTGGGTTGCATGGGACTTTATGGCCCGTCCAGTTACAAGACCCCTGCCAGGGGCAAAGACATCTTCCACTAGACCAGGTTGCTCCAAAACCCATCCAACCTGCCCTTCCAGAGTCTCCTGCTACTAGAGTGACTTTGGCGTAAAACTGATTTGAAAGAAAAATCAGAGGTAGGAAGCTATATCCATCTCAGTGGGATCCCTCAGCTCCAGCATACTCCCTGGATGCTGTCACTTAAACCCCAGGACAAATCTGGCCCAAGCTGTTCAGCTCAGTGCAACTCACCCACGAGGTCCACATGGATGCACTGATGTGTCATGAAAGGCCCAGCACTGAGATAAACCACAGGTTAAGAACTTAAATCTGTAAACGCTTAAAAAATGTTGGACAGTGACAGAACTGGCAAGGAAGCACTGAGCTTTGATAATTTGTCCTGCTTTTAACACCCTCAGTCCCTGTGCTCTGCTGCATTACGTACTCCATGCATGCTGGCACATGGCATGAGCTACGCAGCTGCAACACGGCTCTCACGTGCAACACCATGGAAAAAACTGTCTGAGAGGCCAGTGGTACCAAACTACAGCACCAGTGACCTCGGTGGCATCCCTGACCTCATCAGCTCCAGCACGAGTGGTGCTGTCTCCTGGCTCCCCTCTCTGGCACCCACTGCTACCTGAGCTCCTCCTGTCATCTGCCTACCCCTGCTCTGAAGAAATTTCAAAACTTTTTCAGCTAGACACGCTAAACCCAGGATGTAGATTTTCCAATTAGTCTCTGTTTAAACATCTGTTGGTAGACTGCATTTAACATCAGTTATTTGAGCAAAGTGCAATTTGATTAGGCTGTCTGAAACGGAGCCAAAGTCTGCAAAATAATAGCTCAATTAAATTTTGTTTTGCTTTCATTTGTCTTATACTTTCCTGAGTGTGATACAGTTGCATATAATCAAGTAAACTAATTCCTTTCAAAATGAGATATTTCAGTGCTTTTTCCATCTCCTCTTAAAGTTTATTTAATAATCTATTCCATCTTCTCCATGCTTCATCGAACTTCAGCCTGACACAAAGTACATTTCTTTCTTGTGCCTTCAGTCTACTTTAATTTTCCAGGCTTTCAGTGACTTGAGATTATGCGCCATTAATGTTACACCTTAAATAGATTAGTAATTTATAAAAGGCAGATTACACTTATCAGGCAAATAAAAACATTTCAGCAACACAACAGCCTTTTCTTTGCACACACCACAAAATATTTTGCCAACCTGACGACACAGCTGTAAAACTGTCAAGCTCCAAAGCCACATGCAGGCAGCATTTCCATTTGTTTCCCTGGGTTTAGTTTCTACTTATTCTATGTTGCACTTGTTGCCCTGAAACTTCAATATTAGCTCTAGAGATTTAAACACATGAGGCAAACAGCTGCTCTCCTCTACTCCAGCAAGCCAGATCAAAATGCCTTCTCTCTGTCTCTCCTGCCTTTTTTTTCCCCCCTTTCTTTTTAAACAAATTGCTGTAAATCAAGTATTTCTGGCAAAGCTGATGGTTTCAGGGCAAAATTCAGCTCTGTGCTCATCACTGCAGACTCCTCTCAGTTGGATTGTGAGGAACACCAGCACTTCCTTATACTCACTAAAGAAACTTTGCCTTGAGGATCAAAAAACATTAAATAAAAAGTCACAGTAACTTAGCTGCTATGTAGATGAGTCTATGATTTAAATTAAAACATTAAACATTTAAACATTAACTTGTTTCACACGTCTGTTAAAAAAAAAAAAAAGCAGCAGCAGCAGCAGCATGTACTCCTTGAGAGAATTCTTTTATCGGAGAGTCTTGATACACAGTACTTTTCCTTTAGTGTTTTTTTAACATATTTGTTGCAAAGTGTGAACACAAAGGGACAAGCTGAAATAGGTATCTGGCAGGCTGCTCCCAGCGCGTGCTGCCGAAAGCCACAAGCACTACTGCAGTTGTGACAAACCTGTTATTTTGCTGCAGGAAGGCGAGCGACTCCTCCAGCACTCCCTGCCCTGCCACTCTTTAAAATATTCCTGCAACAAAACAACCTTAAACACCAAGAGGCATCCTCAAGTCCATGGAAGTTCAAAATGGGATATGTCCTATTTAAAATGTAAAGGGCTACTAAATATGACAACCATTTGATGTATGAAAATTATTCACAACCAAAAACAGACAGTCTGGAAATAGCTGGGATGACTTCATTTAGACAGAATTACCCAAATCTGTTTCTAATATACACAGTACACATAATAAATTTTTACAATATGACAAGGAAAACAAACTTAATAAAAGTTCCTGATCTTTTGTTACACAAGCAAGCTATAGCCATGCTATGTTTATAATATTTTGCCCATGATATCACAGCTCAGTAACAAAAGCTAAGCACCACACATAGCAGTTTCTAGGTATGACTTCACCTCGCCGTGCCAGCACTGCACCCATCAGCCCTGCAGTGCCACCTTCCCCAGCCCACAGCCCGTGCTCGCTGGGCTGTTTCTGACTAAGAGTTTCCTTTTCGCCTTCTCCCAGGCTCCCTCTGCTTTGGGAAGCTGTGGATCTCTGTGACGGGAGTTTGTTTTTTTCCAACTACACCAGGACTCATCTGAACGGTAAGAGATTTTTAGCCTGTTTCCTTCACTCCTGGTTATTTGACAAGTGCTTGAAAACCCTGTTATAAACAATCTCTGTAGGAAAACAGATGATGTCTTACGATCACAGAAGGTAATTTTTTCAAGAACCCAACTTTTTGAGCATTTCCCAGATGCACCGCGTCAATCTTCCTGCGTTTGACTATCTCAGCTGGTTTTCCAGCCCGGGCATGGCGCCAGGCGGGCCGGACTGCCCCTCATTGTCACTTCTGTTCGATGGCACTTGCACCCACTGCTGTTATTCCAGGCTTCAGGAAATTTTCTAACCACTGGACAGGCTCCAGCACTGCGCACTAATAAGTTGCAGATTGCAGCACTCTAAGTGTGTGTGTGTGTGTGTGCGTGTGTCAGATCGGGGCCACACTTTGTAGGAGGGGGGAAAAAAACAGTAGTTCAAAAATGCTGCCTACTCAAATTGACAGAAAAGTGACCCCTGCACTTCATCAGAAATTCCTGCAGACTGACAAAATAAAGGAGTTTGCTTTTATCACACACAGTAAGACTCATATGGAAAAATGGAAACACTACATCACTCGACCTTAGGTTGCCCCCTTTTCAACCGCAGATGAATATTATGTATAAAAATTGTAAATCAATTTGAGATGTATTAAAGGAGATTCTCTTTTTCTGTATTAAAGGTAATACCTTTTAATCTCAAGATTTATTTTGTAATGTCAACTAAATGAGACAGACTTAATTTCTGTAACTGAATTTTGTTACTCTTAAGTCTCTTTAGCATCTCTCTGCGTGGTGTTCACAGAATTTCCTACCCTTTGCTTTGCATCAGGAAATAATGAGCAAGCGGCACTTACCCAACACTGAGTCACAAATATTTGCCTACATTAACAGAGCATTAAAAGCCATTTTAAACAACTTAAGGAAATTGTGCTAGCCTTTGAACTGTGATTCACTACTAGGAGAAATTAGGAAACTTTTCCTCTTCTAAAGGCAAAAATCAGCTGCTGTAACCTCCTTGTAATATCATTAGGTCCTAGAGCAGATTTTCCTCTTACAGATCCTCACACAATAGACTTCTTCGCTTAATGAAACTAGTTCTGAAATTTTCCTACACTCGGTGTTAGGTACTTTGAAATTTCAATCCTTTCACATCCTTGAACTCTCATCAACATTTTTTTCCAGACTGTGTCAATAAAATTGATTACTTGCAGTTCTGAACTCTGTTCTGCACATGGAAATAAAACACTTTGTTTTAAAGTATTTTCTGAAGAAAGCAGAACTTGGCAATCACATCTCCAAGATCAAAAAATAAAAAAGAAGAAAGAGGGACAATCCAACCAAGCAAGCCTTGCCCACAAAAAGCAAAACAAAAAGAAACCTCTCCAGCAAACGAAAGAGAAGCCAGGTCCTGATTTCGTGATTTTATCACGGCAGCAACGCAGGCTCAATCCCTGACATCCCCACATCATCAGGCTCGCTGCTGTCCTCCTGATTGATATATCTCCCTGTCGGATGTGCACGATCTTTTCGGATCATTAATATGTTCATTAATTTGTTATCAATTCTGGCTCGCTGTACTTACAGCGCTCGGTGCCGCGGCTCGCGCGTGCCTCGGCAGCGCCGTGCAATCACACACGGACGGACCCCCGGCTCCCCGGTTGTTGAGATGCCTCATACCTACAACCAATCTGTTGCTTTTACAAGTTTAATCTCGGTATTAAGGAGCTGATTGTGGAACCATGTCGCTATAACATCTTCAACCCAGCTGTACATCATATAAACCGCTATAGGAGGGGGCAGTCTCCCATCATTCCTGGCAGCAGCACATACCTTTAACTCCCTAATCTGTAATACTACAAAATACCGCTCTCATTTCTTCCCAAGCACAAGTGGACTACCAGCAAGGGTCCAACAGTGTTATTCCTAATTACCTTTTTTTCACTCTTGATCCTGTGGCGCTCATAATTAGTTACCTGGGGCTGCAATCCAATTTGAAGTGATGACAAGAAAGTGATCCATGAAAAAGTAATAAGTTAAATCCAATTTCAGCCTTCCTCTAATTAAATGCACATGGAACTAATGACTCAAACCCTACCATTTCAGTGATAATGGTAATTAGCGAGGTGGGAGTCACTCTCTTTTTTCAACACTGTAGGTGTAAACCACAAGGTAAAATGGCAGGAGCACTCTTAATTACATGTGTCATTTTGTCAGCAATTTACACATTTCTGACCAGTCAGGAAGGTTTCATTTGTTTTCCCCTTCCCTGAGGTGGGTAAGGCACGTTCAGGCTCTGGCACTGCCCGACCCACATCCCCGCTTCCAACCTGGGCAGAAATCACAGTTTTTACAAACCTGTTCTGTAAATGCTTAATGTCAAAGCAGAAAACCTGCAAGAAAATGATACTTGGGAAGCTGAAAATGAGGGATCCTGGCTTCTACTCTGCCCCTCAGGATGGACTTCTTTCCAACAGTCAGATGCCAAACTCCCAAATATCCCAGCAGACCTGCACACCTCAACACCACTGAGGGCCTGGGGCTCTCCAACCTTGGGCGAGTCACTTAATATCTCTCTGTCAGGGTTTACGTGGTTATAAAATGAGAATAATCATGTTTGCTGACAGTACCTCACGCTGCCAGCTCTCCCAATATACTGGTATTTTCCTAGAAGCTTCATTTTTTTTTTTTGACTCATGATATTACAGGATAATCACAGGCTTCTTTTAAGAATAAACATATTTGCCACCTTTCTGCTCAGTCTAAAAAGCTGGAAAATGGAATAATAAATGCTTTTAAAAATATAAAAATGCAGCATAAAAGTCTATAGGTGTAATGAATAAAAACCCCTTAGTATCAAAATTTTCAAGCTGATCATGTAATTTTGAGGATCTGACTCAGATTTTGTTCTGTTTGTGGGGTGGATGATATCTGCATTTCACAGACACATTCTGAGAACTGACTAACACTTATAATCGGCCTTACGGGTGAAAAATAAAGAAGAACTTATGGGTTCTTTGGTAGAAACCAGCAAATTTCAACTTTGCTTAATTTCCAAAGTCAAAAACAGATAATGAAAGATTCAAGTGAAATTTTCATAGGCAAACTTCAAACCCCACAGAAGCAAAATCCTGACCCAAGCTGTGTTGGTGCCAAAGTTCCCATTGGCTTGACTGAGGCCAAATTCTGATCTATTTCTGTATTAAAGAGTGAAATAGAGAGATACTCATACAAATAGAATAAATACGTTTGCAAATTTACTTCTTCTGCCAAATTATTGGCTGAGACAATTCCTCCACCAGTTGTTAAATTTACCACTATGTTAAAAAAAGGTTCCCTGGGTGTAAAACCTGAGACAACATAACTGAGACTTGTGTGCTCCAAGTGAAACGGAGCATGCCCTGCCCTTCACCTCTCGGTGTTTATTCCATTGTCAGACTAACGATTTCTAATTTCATAAAAAAACAATAATAATGGCCCCCAACATCAAGCTACAGTGATTTTTTTCCTCTCGCCCTCTTCTATTTCTCAAGATACTGGAAAGATATATTAAGATAATACAGCATGCAAATTAAATTCTACAAAAGCCCAGCCAAAAGGCTGCTTTAAAAAGCAGCGGTATGCAAAGGCGAGGACAGCTCTGTCCTCTCAGCCTCCCCCAGTCTCACCCTGAGAATTTAAACCAAACCCAAATTCTTTTCTTGGCTGTGACTTAAAGGGAAGATTTATTTTTTTGTTTTGCCAGGCAAAAACGAAAGTTTCCATCCCAGTAATTTCATTATTTCTTCTCTCCAAACACACGCAGGTTAATGATCAGACAAGAAATCTCATTTAATCACATAAAAAATGTCAAGTGATGGGTTTCAATTGCAAGATACTGATTTGGACATCCTGAATTTGTTTTCAGTCCAGTATCCAGCTTCCAGCTCAATGCAACACACAACATTTACGTCTTTAAAAAAAATTGTATTTTTAGTATTGCCAAAACACACATGCACTTTTACTTTCTTGGGAGAAAAATGTGTCTCTTGATTTGTTTCCAATCTGTGTGCTCTTGCCAGCAACTAAAATGCTTGAAGAACCAAAATGAATAATCGGTAAGAGCATCGGCAATTAAAGCTGCAAATTTTAATCAATACATCTATTAATACGGATATATTTATCTTGGCCAGGAAAAATGTGCATATTTTCAAAATCCTAAGCATACCTTGTCTGTTAAATTATTTGTTTCACAGATCCAAGGAAATCCAATGTCTATGGCAAATATATTATCAAACAGCCTTTAGTCTTTTTTTCACTTCCAGTAATTTTTGTGGGACTGATATTTTTTATATTCTTTCCCCAACTGCTGGTTACTAAATCCATTTCTTAACTTTCAATTTTCTTTTGTTTGTGTCATCAGGCTGCGAAACTGGGGGTCACTGCCAAATCTAAACCACGACAGTGTGTGATAGGCTCAAAATGTGAGTCATCGTGTATTTGGAGATTTGGGGTTTTTCAGCTATCAGCAGAGCACATCTCCAGTCCTGAGTCCAAGTTCTTACACACTTAGTATCTCACAATTTGCTAAAAGCAGATCTTCAGGTAGAGCTGCCAAGATCAAGAGACCCCCAACAGGACTGCAGGAGCCCACTGTCATTTAAACACTACTGAAGGCACCGTGTCCCAGTGTGGCTGCAGGATGTTGGGATATATTTAAGTATCTTGGCTATTTAATCAGGGAATAAAAAAGGAATAGAGGAAATTATCCATGAGGTGGTAACAGATTAGCTACACAGTATATATCAGATTCATCTTCTGCATCTGTTTCTGGTGGTGGGGTTTAGAGGGTGCATTTCCAACCCCAGTACTGGCCTCCCCTCCTGGGGCAGGCAGGGCCATGGAGCATTTTAGTGGGATAAGCAGCAGCCCAGGCGGACAGCATCCCTCCCTGCTCCATGCAAAGCTCCCCAGCACTCGTGCTGGGCGCTGCTCACCAGTGCCCTCGCCAAGCACAGCAGGGACGAGCGACGCCTATGGTGTTCTTGTTATACATGAAGCCTGTTTGTCACAAAAAAACCCAGGTGACTGCTAGCTGCTGTGGCTATTGAATGAGACATTTATCTTTGTAAGTGAAGCCCAAAGATAACTTGTTCATTATTTAAACAAACTTATGAAAAACCGGCACATTTCACCCACCCTTGATATTTATTCCATGTACCGTCAGCAATAGGCATCACCTCATCAGCATAGCCCCATCTGACTTCAGGGGGGTGTGGGTGCTTGTGTGGCTGCAGTTTTACTCAAAAATTCTACCCCCAGCAGCACCATTTCCTTTCAGCAACAGATTTTCATTACAGGAATGCACTTGGGGGTGTTACATCCAAGAGGACTTCCAGTATGTTTCAGACCGCAAAAGCACCAGGAGTGAGAAGGGGGGGAAAAAAAAAAAAAATACTGGGCAGTCATTTGAATCAGTGAGTGACAGGCTGGGCCAGCTCTCTGTATACATTAATAAATTAGAATTTTAATTGTGTCTCTGACTGCAGGAGCTGCTCCAGTACTTTAATACGTACCAACAATTGGCTATGTTATGGAATCCACGATGTGGCCTTCACTGTTGACCTCTGCAACACAATTCCCAGTCTGACTACGGAAACTGTTTGGTTTGATCCTTTCAACTTATTTGAATCCTGACAAATAAGCTCACAGCTGAAAGGTCAACACAGTCATATTTCATCCTCTGGAGCTATTCTTAAGACATCTGCACAACAAAGCACTTCTTTTAGTACCTGACACTGGACCTAGCCAGCACAATCTCTCATTAAAAATGTCCCCAGTGGAAGAGTCTATTAAAAGGCATATGGATCAGCTATGGATTTACCAAATAAAATATTTTTGAAAGCATTAATGTAACGCTTTGGATTATGGCTCTCGACACTGCCAATAAAACGTATATTTGCCCAATGACAAAATGCTTCATACTTTCCAAAAGAATAATAGCCCGGCTGTAAAGCGCGAGGTGTTGTCCAGCAGCCGGAGCACAGGGGTGGGAGCCAGGAACTCATGAATCTTAATCCTACCTCTAAATCCAATTCCCTCTGTGATCCTAAGTGAGTTGCTTAACCCACGTCCCTCAGTTTCCCAGTCCAGAACTGGGATAATGCTACTTACTTATCAGACTTTCCTTCTGGGGATGTTTTGGAGATTAGTATTTGCAAAATGCTTTGAAGATGAAATCACTACACCAAAGCCCGACGTTGTCCACGCTGGGCCAAGGGCTGCAGTTAACAGCTATTCCTCACTCAGGCAAAACTCTCCTTGAAGTCCCCATCAGCTTTATCTGGGTAAGAACCACAGAATTGGGCCCTCTCACTTTACTGTCAAGGCCTCTAGCGATGTTGGCATTACCTTCCATATTCTACTACATATTTAAAGAGCCTAGCATCCGTATTTTTGTAGGAAAATAATCTGAAGCACATATAAAAGGCAAGAGAAGCAGCAATGCTGTCAGAGAGCTCATGGTGATAGTATATCAAACTAAAAA
>VYXD01008937.1:262577-272962 GCA_013397195.1 Hylia prasina | reverse complement strand
AAAAAAAAAAAAAAGTAGAAAGAGCAAAACAGACATGAGTTTGACAACGTGCTATGACAACAAGAGGGAAAAAAAAAAAATCCGGAAAGAATTTGGGGCTACAGAGGCTGAAGCATCAGATATAGAAGAGCGAGATAAGATAAATGTCCCAGCTACAGGGCTTTGTGCAACTGCAGCTGAACTGCTACATTCAGAACCTTATTATCAAAAATCCACTGACATGCTACAATTGCAGAGAGCAGTAATAAAAGCAATAACCAGCTGCAAACCAGCAAAGTGGTCAAGGGTCTGGAAGTGCCAGTTTACAAAATACATAAAGAACTAGATACATATAATTTGCCAAAAATGGCAAGTACATGTTAGTATCTCAGATGTTTGAGGAGTGTGAACATGAGGCAAGGCAAGGGACTGACTCAGTATTTATACAAGCAGTATTACTTGGAGCAAGAGGATGGAATTAAAGTGGAAAGTTCCTGAGTGTGTGCTTTGTTATGGAAAACTATCTGAAGGAAAATAATAGCAGTCCCACCATCACCTGGGATTTCTAACACTAGAATAGAAATTAAACAATAAAATAAAATAAAATAAAATAAAATAAAGGAAACTGTGATACATGACCTAATAGGTCTTTCTTGTCTTTAACTCCCCGTGATTTATCCCACAAGACTAGCAGAATGTACTCCAAAGCCCCACATGTGTGCATACATCTTCTGTTTGGGAATGCTGTATTGGTTTTAGCTCTCTGAATTCATAACAGCACAAAGCCCTCTAATATTTAGATTTTATTTCTGAAGATGTCCATAAATCAGCAGACAATAAAAGGGGAAAAAACGCACCGATGATATGATATCCTAGTATTTCCCAATATCCTTGACACAGCAAATCAACGGTTTGAGTGAACACAGACTACAAATGGAACAGCAATCAAACAGAAATGTTAATGCAAATCTCCTATGCACACTGACACAGTAACAAAAGCTATTCCATTTTGTCATGATCCAACCCTACCAGATGCTAATAAAAGTACAGGCTCACGATTTGTAAACACACCATAGGTGGGACTTTCAAGAGCACCCAGCATCGATCCTGCTGCCACTTACACCAGCCACAGCCACTCTGTGGACACAGGGAGGAAGCTCCTGAAGGTTCCATGAGAGTGTTTGCATTGAAGATGCATTTATTCGGCTTTTACAAGCTCCAGACCCACACAGAGGCTCACAGGCTCCCCTTACCTGAAGGGCTGGCTGTTTGTCATTCCTCTTCGGGGACTTTATTCCACTAACTTGCTGCTGCTGCTGCTGCTGCTGTTGCTGCTGCTGCTGCTGTTGCAGAAGAAGCTGTCGTGCCACCTGGAGAGCCTGTGGGATGAAAGAGGTTGGAGAATTGAGTTCACAGCCAAGAGGACATGGGGAGCCACACAAACAGCGTAGGGGCAAGGCAATCCCTGGTCATGGGGTACCACTCCACTCCTGATGCACCTCCACTGAGGAAAGCAGTGGCTTCCACAAAAATAACACCTTGCTTGCAATGGGGTGATACCTCACCACTGATTTCCCATTTTGACTAAGGAGAAAACAGCAGCAGCTGATGTTCACCTCCCGGGTGGGACTGTTGCTGCACTGCAGGAATCCTGGTGGTGAGCTCCATAGAGTAATTTTTGTCCCCCTGGAGCAGCTCACAGCCCTCCTCAATAATGGGCAGGCTCCTATGCTTTCAGCTTTCCTCCTCTCCAGTGGATCAGGTTGGGTTTACAGAAGAGGGCAGTCATATATCACTGTGCTCCCCTGAGCACCAGAGACTATCAGGGAAGCTTCTGGAAGGCCACGGTGGGAGAAAGAGGAGAGGCAGCAGCAGGCAGAGCCACGCTAAAGGCTGGGAAAGCTGCAAGGAGCTGGAAAGAATGCAAAGAAAAGCAGGGACAGCATTTGCCTCACCAAAATCTGGGACTTGGACTTTGATGATCCCTGTGGATCCCTTCCAGCACAGGATATTCTACGATCCTATGAAAATCACTCACAATGGATCAGCTGTGGGGACTCACTGGAAGGGGGCACAGCAGCAAAGGGACAGTGTGACAGTGGAGGGGCAAGGGACATGACCCTGAAAGCATCAGCAGGCAGGATGTGGGGGAATTATTGCAAAATGTCATGCAAAGCAGAGAAGAGTCCCTCAACACTGGAGCGCTCTGCAAGGCCTGATTTCTCCATCAGGTGGGGAAAAGAAAGCAAGAGGGGATAAAAGAGGAAAAGATGAGGAGCAAGTGCCTGCCCTGGCTCCTTCCTGGCTCCCCAGCCAGGGGACAGCAAGGATGATCCCTGCAAGACAGACTGTGGCACAGCTGAGGCTTAGCTGGCGAGACCCCAGCCTGCTGCTCCCGGAGGATTCTCCAGCACCGGACCCGGGCCTCCTTGGTCTCCTTGGAGACGTTCAGTACATGTGTAGGTGGAAAAGTGGGAAGGCTGAAGACTTCATTAATGTAAAACAAGAAAAATAGTCCCTTTGCAAGATGCCTACATGGAAGAAGAGAAAAAGCCTTCCCCACTCCTACTGTGTATGTTCTCTGAGTGATTTAATTAATACCTATTTAATTAAGAAGTCAGATATGCTTCAGGTTTCACTTGCTCCTTCAAGTTGCAGAGTGTTTAATCTCAGCACAGAACTGCTGGGAAAGGTTTGATACCAAGGTGTGCAAACTCAAATCCAACCACCCCACCCCAGTAAAACATTGTTTGTTATTTTATGGCCTAGACCATAAAATAACCATCTTTTTACTTTTGGAGAGACACTGGTCAGCTCAGTGGACCGAAGAACCACCACCGCCGACCAGGGCAAGCGGGCAGGAGAGACCTTATAATGCTCTGGCAACAAGCCCACCTTTCCAATTCTTTCCAATTTAATAACAACTCTCCACTGGATCAGAAAAGCTCTCAAAGGGTGGATACAATTTCCAGCAGAGCTTGGTATGGTGCAGGTAAAATTAGATTTTGCATTTCAAGTTGGTCGGAGCTTAGTGCACCCATAACACCTCTGAATTGGTCCATGTCCCTGCAATGGGTGCAGGGAGCTGCTGGGCAGGATCTGGGCTTATACACACAGCCACCACCCCACAATGGTGCACCATCAAGAACCAGAAAACCTTACAGCTTACCAAAGAAATGAATGCAACAAAAGAACCCTTTATGCAGAAAGTGCTATAGACAGTTAAGAAGTACCTTATTTATATTGAATTAACTTATTTAGCTATTAAAGCATCTTCAAGGGTGGGCAGAGGCAGCAGAAATAAATCCTGCAAGACTTAAGGGGATGGGCAACAAATACTCACTTATTTAGCAGGGGTGTTGTATGGCTTATTTAATTAATGAATACTTGTAAAGCACTCTGAGTTGCTCAGACAAGAAGCTCTATACAGTACAAGCGCAACATATTATTATATATTATTAAGACTGGCTCTGCAGAAGAATAATTCCAGGTAAATGTGCAATCAAATGATCATTTTAGTTCCCAGTAATTAGATTCAATAGGCCAAAAAAACCACAGAAGCCTTTCTTTAATCATACACTAAACAATCAGAACATCCCTAACCTTTCAAGCTACAGCCTTTTTGAATAAAACATCATCAACTTATAGATATTATTCCAAAAAGAACCAGTCACCATATGTGTTGTCTCTTTGAAATACAGTTGCTATAGCAGACCCTGCATGCATTTCATGTGATATGATCATATTCTATCCGTTCTGGCAGCTGAGAGGTTGCACAATTAAACTGGCTGCCAGAAATTTTTGAAGATTCCCAGAACAAGTAGCCATGCAAGAAATGCCTGCTCTCTACACTCGAGCTGGCCACGAAGCTCCATGTGGCTTGGTGAGGTGGCCACTGCCACCATAAACCATTGCCATGGCTGACCCCACACCAATGAGGGTCCCTGGCTGTGGGGACAGGCTGGCACTGGCAGAGCTCTGGTGGAGTAAAGCCAGAGCTCTGTTCCTGCTCCCGTCCAGCTGCACAGCATCCACATCCCTCACACCCACCACTGTGAGGGTCTCCATTCAAGGTGACATCTACACCACCCCATTCCATGTCTAGTTGTCCCCTGTGCTGGTGCAAACCTGGTGGGACCAGAGATGGCAAGAGGGAAGGAACAGCACCGAGGGTGGAGCAGGGCAGGAAGGAAAGGATTAGAAAGAATAAAAGTGGGCTAGAGGGAGCACCATGGATACAAACAGCCAGGATGGACAGGAACATCAAAGGGAAAAAACAAGGTAGATGCAAGTGAGATGGCAACATGCTGGCATTCCAGGAATTGCAGCTTGACATGGCATTTCCCATTTCTCCTCTCAAGACTTCACTTTTTCACTTACAAATAACTGACAGCAGTAAAAGCTGAGCATCAGATGAGCTTGGGTTTAAAATGTGGAAGGTTCTTTATAGCTCAGATATGGCTCTTAATGAGCATCTGCATCAAGGAGGTACATGTCCTTGGTGGTACAGTGAACCCAGGGATCCCACATCCCTCTGCCTTTCTACCTCTCCCTGCTCAGCCTTTCCTCCCTCCTACCTCAGACCTGTCCTTGCCACTTCTGAGCCTCATCCATACTCCTCACACATGACAGGACACGTACAAGAAAGGTGGCTGGCTCGGGATACACCGACCCTCCCTCCTCTCACACACAAAATACTGCAAGCCCGGAGTTTGCCTTCATGGAATTACTTTGCTGACGTCAGTTCCAGCCCGGTGGACACTCGTACAATCCAAGCCAAGAGGCCTCACACCTCTACCCCCTTCCCTGGTTCCAGGCAGTGCCACTCCCGCACGGAGCTCATCCCTGGATGCCGGCGTGGGAGCCCTGCTGAGGCTGCCGGTGCTGCGCAGTGCTCAGGCGAGGATAGACAGGGAAATTAATTTGAGTGAAGTCAGTCCCACAACCTTCATCAGCACGGAGATTCGCAAGCAGGCCTGTACATTAATAAAGCTTCCTGTGGGAGTAGATGTTGCCTTTGATTTGCATGTGAATTCAATGCTAGTGAGAAGTGCCAGACTGTCAGACATGGAGACCAAAGTCTCTTATCTTTCCAAAAGCTTCTGTAGCAGTTTCCCCACATTTCCTTAATCATCTGCCTTGTCCTCAACTTACTGAACAGGCAGTAGAGAGTAAAGCTGGATTCGGTTCAACTCCTGCTGCTGCCAAGTCCTGAAACAAGGGTGCCAGGACTGTTTACTTCTAGCCAACAGCTCTGCTAACGTGGCCTTCTCCTCACAAGCAGGTGCTCTGACATCTCCAAGCTCTTTTCACACATTCCTCCCCACTGCCGTAGTTACATCCTAAATCTCCACCACGTGTTTGCAAGTGAACAATTGCCAGGGGCCATGAAAAACCAGCTCCTGTTTGTGCGTCCGGATAACAGTGTTCCTCATGGATGGGCAGGTGGAGATACCAAGAGACCCCGAAACCACAGAGGTGCTTCAACTATCTGGCTCTGCATTTACCAGCATTTATCTGCACTGCTCAAAGAGCCTGCAAGCCTGGACAAAGCTTCTTGGGGCACCCAGAGACACCAATCCTGACCTCCAACAGTGAATCACAGAGCAGCAGCAACCATCCTCCTCTCTGCACCAAAACACAAAGGGGAAATCCTCCCACTTACTGGGAGAAAAAGAGAAAGGAAAGTATCCCCCTGAAAATGAATCTTCCGTGGGTTCTGGCCACTATAAACATGGATTTGGAAGGACAACATCAGGAAAAGGCTGCCTATCAACCAAGTCATCCTATGCCTAAATGCAGCATACAGTAAATGAACTCTCAAGGTATTTTCTTATCCATTAGGAAATCACCCAGACATAAGGAGATTTTCTGGTGTAAAACAGAGACCAGTAAAAAGGCAACTGAAATACAGCACTTGAGAGACATTGCACAAACTTGGAATGGTATTTGAGAGTCAACACTGGGTGACACCTAACCCAGGAAAAATGTTAACAGTACATTAACTGTGAGATGAATCAAGCCTGTTTCATTCACAGCGTAAGTGGGAAGCCCCACTGAAAAGCCCTGTCCCTGTGCTTAGGGAAGTGGCAACCATTTATTTTTTCCCAACCACTTAAGCACCAGGAGGGGAAAAAAAAAGTACACGTATTTGAGATGACCAAGACGATTTTATTGCAAGACAGACAGAACGTGACTTGTTTGCCCAGCTGTTGTTTGCCCAGAACACTGGGCACTGTTATCACCCCAGTTACTGTTGTAATTCGACATTTCCATGCAAGCACCTTGACCTTTCAGTTTCACCATCCTCTTTGGGCAATGAAGAATAAAAACGCAGCCCTGCCTCTGATTTCATGTAGCCAGAAACTCCTGATTTGCGAAGAGGGTTGGGGAAGAGAAATACACTGGAAAAAGAGGGTAGAACTTTAAAAATAGAAATGCTGCTTAAATGCCATATACTTGCTTACAGAGTCAGTACATGAGGAAAGCAGTAACAGGATCCAGTCGCATGGAGCCTCTTGCTAACTTGTTCCACCACTGCAGCCAGTACAAGGCAGCAACTCTCCAACTTTTTTCCATCATCCTATTCCTACTGAAGAAAAAATGCTCCAGTTCCTCCCTTCCCATCTGCTCCAACCGGTATTAATATCAATCAGATATTAATGAAAGATGATGACCTACAGCTATAATAGGCCTGGCTCTAATGCCAGGGGAAGCTTGTTTCTGAACCTGAGGTTTATCAGGCACAGAAAGATCAATCCAGGGAACTTTAGGATGTATGGAAAGATATGTACACTGGAGGGTGGGGAGAGGAGCAACAGCCTTGAGGATGCAAAAGAAAGGGGTGTCCTGTCCAACTGCCAATTCCCAGGGCAGTTGGGAAGTAATGAATGGGCTGCCTCCAAAATATCCAGATAAACATTGCAAGGAGGGCACAAAAAAAATCCCACATGTTTTTACAGATTCCTAAGGATTCTGGGCCTTTCCAGGTGGACAAAGCTGCTTATCAGGAAAGCAACTTGAGAAAGGAGGAAGGAAGAGTTCCCTGAAATCAGAGGTGGTCCTGCAGCCATCTGAAATGTCCAAGCAATAAATCTGGAAAGTTAGTTGCCAGCCAACATCATATTCTGCCCATAATTTCAGTTATGGTCATTAAACAGCAAAATAGAACAAAACAAGCAAGCAGAGAGAGATGAGAAGGGAGAGACTTTAAGGGCAAAATCTGCCCTTGGAGCAAACGTAACACTACGCTGGTCCCAGATCTTGTGTGTTGACCTCTGACAGCCGTACCCTTGCAAGCTACCCCTGCTGCTCAACTCCCCCACTGAGGTTCGGGCAAAGCACAGCTTTGCAGCAGCAGGCATGCAGTTCTCCCATCATCCATTTCTCCCCAAATTTCATGCTGCCTTCAGGCCCTGAGGAACTGCCCCATCGGCAGCTCCAGGCGCCTCTCCCAGTGGATCGTGGCCCACCTCCCAGAAGGGCTTCTTGCTTCCCTTCAGTCTCGCAAGGCGAAGTACCTTTGTTTCTCCTGGGTGGGACGAGGGGGAATTTAGACTCAGCCAGCAATCTCTCTTCCTTCTCAGCTCCCATCTGTCCTCACACCCCGCTCCACTCCACAGCTGCTCCCAGCAGAGCGGCAAGATGCAGCTCTCAAGCTCGGAAGCCCGGATGCACCCGAGCTTCAGAGATGCTTCATGTCTCTCCCACTCCTGCCTCCTCTACCTCCTCTCCTGCGACACTCTCTTCTCCTGGAGCAGCAGATGTAGAGGAGCGGTGGTAGGAGGCAGACACATTGGAGGGGAGCCCTGCTGCAGTTCTCCTCCGGCAGGCTCAGGAGCCGCACAACGTGTGGAAACCAGCAAGGAGCGGAGCAGTATGCAAAGGGAAAAAAATAAAAAATAGTGCAAAGCGACAGCAGTGGGTAGTGCTGTTCCTCTGGGAGGAACAGAACAGGGGGAGGTGAGATGAAGCAACTAGAGAATAGGAAAGGAACCAAAATGAAGAGGAGGAATAAAATGTAGAAGATGCAAAAAAGAGAAGCAGATGTTCTTGCAGCATTTATTCCCTCTGACATTCGAGCCCAGCTCTTCCGTCTTCCTCCAGAACTGGGAAATGAGCTGCTACGTGCTCCCTTCCCCACTGCCACCACCCTGACCCTGTGCCACACACAGAATGACACAGCCAAGAGCCCAAACACTGCTCTGGACACCGCAGCAGGGAAGTTTTAGGACAGGACATGGGGCTCTGCTATGAGACACACCTAGGGTGCAACATTACCTGGTGAAGCAATACCTGCTGTCCAGCCTTCTCAACCACCTTGGATTCAAACAAATCCCATCCCCATCTCATCCTCCACTTCCCTTGTTTCATTAAATAATCCTCCTCCACCCACTCTGTTCCAAGCTCCACTGCCGCAGCAGAGGGATGCCCTGAGCCTGGGGAGATGCTGCTGGTTGTCTGTACCCAGCACTTCACTTGGCTGCTGCAAATCTGCAAGGCTGGTTCCATCCAAGGGCTACCAGCCAGCTCATCATGGAGGAGAGCTTCAACAGCAATCCTTCGTTCAATAAATTGTCAGCTGGCCATGAAGACCACAGCAGACTGGTCTGGACAAGTGACTAGCAGCTGATTCCTATGCTGGAGAAAGAGAAGAGACCTGAGGTCCACAAACCCTGGCTTACATCCTGTCCCTGATGTGACAGGGGCACTCTTGGAGCAAGGGAGCTGGCAAAGCGCCTCATGCTGAAGCATCTCCTAGAATAGTTCAGTCATAAGGAAAGAAGATGAGTCTTTATTTTTCTTCCAGCAGGCTTAGTTTCTTTCCTCTGGAATAGATCCTGGCTACCAGTTAAGGAGATTCCCTCCAGAAAAAGGCACTGGAAACAGAAACCCTTTCTTCCAAACCCACAGGGTGGAGCTGCCTGTGTCCCAGCTCTGCTGCACTTTGTCCTCATGGGCACTGAGGTTACTCCTGCCAGTGGGAGGATGAGTGGACTCCATGCCCTTGCCCTGCCATCCCCCAGCTTATCCCATGGCTGGCAAGGTCCCTGCCTGTGAGGCCCCAGCATCACACAGGGGGAAAACAGAGTTTTCATCCAAAAAAACCTATTTCCGTTTTGCAATTTATTCGCGAACTCCACCGATTTCAGGGAAAAGGTGTGTGAGGTATTGTCTTCAATGCCTGGAAACACTACAGGGATGAAAGGGGCAGGCAGCAAGGGACAGCAGGGTGAGAGATCAGTCTCAGTTTACACCAGGAACCTGCAGACCCTGAAGCAGCTACAACAGGGACAACGGCTACAAAAATCCCTTTTTTGAGGCATAAATTAAATCATCAGGCGGTTACACCGCAAAAACACCTTCTGTCCCTTCTTTTAAAGAGTCACAGTCAGGACTCATCAAAGCCACTTAAAAAGTATCTGGCAAAAAGTTCCCAAACATTAAAAATGGTTCTCTTTATTTTGGCATGCCAAGACTCACAGCATGTAGCGGTCTGTACCAGCAAGAAAGGAGGGATGGGCCAACACATCCTGGTAAAATGAGAAAGGATACAAATCTTGGCTCCCCGTTCAAACTGAACCAGAACTGAACTGTTCCTGAGTGATGAAAAAAAAAAAATCATATGGGATTTCCAGCTCATTTCTGTAGGCTCGAGATCAGATTCTGAACTACTGTGTTTATGCAAAAGTGAACCAGACCTTTGAATATTTGGAGGAGTATTCACTGCTGAGCCACGTTTTTCTTGGATGTCAAAAGCACGGGAAGTTCTCATATTTTTTAAAAGAGAAGAGGGATAAGGTGGGGGGAGAAGGAAGAGGGCCTTTTTGTTGCTACAACATAAATAGTATATTGCATACAGCTGCTTGCGCGCTTCCCTGTGTGGTCAACAAAACAGGGAACATATTTTAAGCTTGTTTTCCAAAACACTGCATGACAAACTTGTACTCAGAGGCCCATGAAATACAGCCCCTGACTGTGGACATCTCATCACGCTCCATCAGACACTCGCTGCTGCTGCTGCTGGGTGAATGAAGGAAGCAAAACATTGGGACAGCCCAAAACATGGAAAACTAAAGCTGCAAATCACATCTCTGCACTTCTGTGGCACAACCTAATTTAGAACCGCTTGTAAAACCTTAATTTTAACAGATTCTGGTAAAGCAAAAATAGGCAAGGTTCAGATGGAGGCGACAAAAATGATTAGAAGGCTCAGCAGATACAAGGCAAGATTGATAAGGGTGGGAGTGTTTAGTTTAGCGAGAGATGAGTAAGAGGGGAGATGATAACAAGTACACAAATTGTGACTCGGCCTGAGAGGGTACATCTGGTGCTTTTGCCATTTCTCATAACGCAAGAGAAAGGGGACATTGAATGAAGTCAGGAAGTCACAGCCACCAAAAAAA
>VYXD01008937.1:197627-249331 GCA_013397195.1 Hylia prasina | reverse complement strand
GAAAAAAAAAAAAAAAAAAAAAAAAAAAAGAACAGTGTCAATTTAAAGATTTAGTATAAACTAGTCCAAGCCTGTGGGAGGAACGCTAAGTGGAAAAAGTAAACACGGTCCCCCCAAGAAGTTCCCCTGGAAGCTGAGCAGGCAGCCAGTGCCTGGTACCCGCTGCCCCGCGCCCGGGGAGGTCAGCGCAGCTATGCTAAACTGACAGGTTCAGTTTACAGCAGGCCAGCACTTTGTTTGGATATACTGGCCTTGCTCACCGCCAGCTTAACAACAGATGGCTCGAAAACTTTCATTATGTTGCAGAGGGCTGAACTGCAAACAATCGGGAAAACTGTGAAAAGTTTAACTCCCTGCGAGCCGAGCGGGGAAGCGCTGCCCTCGGCAGCCGGCGTCTCCTCCCGCCCAGGCCACGGGCGCCTTTAAATTAATTAAAGCGGGATGGGATGATTAATCATACCTGCGCACGGTCCTGGGGATGCCTGGGAAAAAGAATTTGCGATTTGACAAGGTCATTTCAATAAAAGTAGCATTCCAGGAGAAAATGGACTTTGACGGATTGCAAAGCTGATTTTAAACCTTCCTCAAGCCTCTGGCTCTAGGAAAGTTATAGAAAGTTTCTGCAATAATCCTCTAATCGGGGTTTATCAGGAGCTTTCTGATGAGAGTTCTTCCATCTACAGAAACAGAGCCTCTGTCACTCATATTCCCACTTCAAACTTTCACCCCTCCACGGCAACAGAAGGCCACCAAATAATCTAACATGCAGATCTGAATATGATTTATCCAAATCTGTGTATAATTTAAATATTCATCTAACTGATTTGATTCATATGCACCCTAATACCTTTTAACGCTCTAAGGCAGGTTATAAATGCACCTTCCGAGGTTTAATTCAATTGACAGTCTTATATACATCTCATCACTGAAAACGCATTATTTTATATTATTCAAGAAATGAACAAATCTGTTTTCCACAAATGTATTTTAAAAGCGACTCTTTCCTGTTATTGAAAGAAAATTGTGTTTATTACTCCTTTAGCATAGTGTAAACTCATAAACGTCAACAGAGAGTACAAGGAAAACTGTCAACTAAATATTGTTTCCTTCATGAGCTGCTCTTCCAAGTCAATTACGCCTTTCAACTTCTGGGGCATTGTATGATAAACTGGCAGTAAAAATCATTCACATTAATATACCATGGTGCCTTGCCTGCAAAAGGTAATTAAAGAAGTAAATGACTCATAAGAATAGACATATTAGCTGCAAAATGAAAGGCAACTGAGCTGCCACATGAAAATATGTACCATTAAGATACTGCATTTTCATATTCCTGTAATCAGCTTCAGTAGACTAATGCTTATTTAATCCAGTTCTCGCCTAAGTCCATCAACAACTGTTTTTTGCTGTTTTCTCCTTGACTGAACATTATGTGTGCAGGTTTGGAATAAATACTGCAATAAGATTTTTGCATAGTCAATTGAAGAACAGGTTTTTTATCTTTTAAAAACTATTTTTCTTTCCCACCAAGAGGAATACAGGAGAGAAGGATACCAAGAAACCCCACGTTTCCTGGGGCTCTTTCAGTGCAGATATGCTTTGAGTGAAATATACACCCCGGTCTAGCACTAACCATTTTGATTTGTGGAATACAGCACGAAATCAAGCCTCATCTTCCAACTTTCCTGGTTTTCATATGGGAAAGGTTTGCCCTGTTAATGGATGTTTTCATTAGGGTTAGAAAAATTAGATGGGCTTTCTCTTTCTTACGTCTTTGACACAACGTGGGGCAAGGAGAGGAATGGCACTGCTGGATTTGTGGAGGAGATGGAGCTGCAGGCTGGGGAGCCACAGGGGCATCACCCCCATTGATTTGCTCTGCCCAGCCCAGCCTCAGCTGACAAGACCCAAACTCCAATCCCACACTGGCACCATCCTGACATCCCACCTTGGCAGCAGGACCGCCAAGCTCAGGCACAGCACACTCCTGATTTTTGGGAAGGGCCATTGCTGGGAGCTCAGCCTGAGGTGCAGATTTCAGTGCCTCTGTAGCCAGCCCAAAACCAAAGCCTTTTGGTCAAAGGTCTTGGGTTGAACTTCCCAAGTCCATCCTTCTCCTCCCAAGGGGATGCCAGGGAGATGGTGAAATTCAGGGAACAAAGTACAGTTTTCTCCAAGAGAAAACACCCTGCAAAATACTCAAACATTTATAACTCATCCTGTTTGTGAGTAGTAATTAAAAGATTCTTTTCATCACAATAATAGCTCTGCAAGGCCAGGATCCAAACTGCTTTTGACTGCACAGCTCTCACAATTATTTAATTTTCTAAAGTATGGGGTGGAGTGAACTCCAGTATCTCAGCTATTGCTATGGTTCTCTGTTGACAAATGCTGACTTTCCTAAACGGCAGACGCCATGTATGTACCATCCATCCTTTATTTATTGTGCCCGACACAGGTTTATCCTTGCAAAAAGAGATTTTTCAATAAAAATCTTCACACATTGCTTCGCAACCTGCATTATATGTTGCTTATTTATCACTATCAGTACGAAATAGTGTAAGACTTAAAATGTAGGATCAATCATTATTTAAACTGTATTATTGCTTCTCCATTTGAGCAGACATCACTTTGTACCCACAATTAATGAGCTCTAGTCCTTTTTCTAATTAAGGAACAAAGGTTCTTGTGTGCAGAGTATAGAGTGACACTGTCTAGAGAACACACATTTAAACAGAAGAGAATCCTTCTAATTACCTTACAATAGGATTTTTCATATCCAGGAACATAATAGGATCAAGAAATTAAAGCATTTCCAACAGCATTTACAAATAAGTCATTACAAAACACTGTTAAAAGGTAATAATGCATCCCAAAAAACAAGGGGACCTTATGGAGACTGGTGCCTAACACTTCAGTATTTACAGAATTAACCTTTGAGCATTGATACAGGGAAAATGCAACACAGAAATTGTTTTATAGATGTGTATACACAGAGACAAATCAAAAAAAATAAAAAGAGGAGTCAGCTATTAGAGCCTAAACCACTTCAGGCTCACACAGATTAGGATCCAAACACATAATTAAGAAAGTCAGAAAGGTAACCTCACTTTATCCAGTAATTAGGGCTGTTAGAAATCGGATACTGTCTCTTAAAAGTGTTACAAATACAAGGCACTACTAAATAACCTGCGCTGCTGGGAAAGTATACTCGCTATCAAGGGCAAAGCTGCTATACACTGAGGTAACAGTAAATGACAGACTGTTGTTCAAGTCCATTAGCTGCTATGTGATAGGAGCACATTCACTAGCACACGACCTGTGAAAAATCTTAGATCTCTTTAAATCTTTGAATTGGATTGCTGCATTAATTCTTAAGAACTGCAATCCTTCAACCAAGTCAAATTACCCTCATTAACAGGGGAAAAACTGCCTCTGCAATAAGTTAAAAAAAAAGAGATATTTATTACCTATAATCACTTTCACGTACTTCACCTGGAAGTGTGACAAACTGGGACAACAACTTCAGAGGCTGGCACCAGTTCAGCTGCTGGTGGGGCCGGGGTGGAGGGGACATGCCGTGCGCGTGTCACCCTCTGCACCAGTGCGCGCTCCTGCGCCGACATTCAGCGTGAATACGTGTGCTTCTTGGGGAAAAACCTCAATGAATGTTCTAAGAAAAGAAAAATCACTAAGAATAAGCACAGGCACTGAAGCGATGTGTGTGTGTGCCACTGAAATAACCGCAAAAGAGGAGGGGAAATTCTTCAGTTATTCAAGGCTTGATTAGAACACTACTTCATAATTAGGCGTGTTACAAGTATTGTCATCAACCAGAAAATTCATGTACTAACTCAAAGGTCTCAGAAGCTGGCTCAAGCCTTCTATTCATTAACAACATCTGCTATTAATGTTTAACCCTCATAAACTTGTACTAAACATTCAGCATTCAACAAAGCTTAAAAATAAATATTTTGTTGTGCTGTTTTATCCGCATGGTGATCTGCTCAGTTCTGCGGATATCAAGAACCACTACAACGGCCAGAGAGATAACGGACAAATACTTGGCCTTTGTTGGAAAGAAGATATTCCTTTCTCCAGTCACTGCTTCTCTGCACTTCAGATGCTACAGCTCCCGAGCCAGGCCAGTGCAGCACAATAAACAGCAATGCAGACAATACAGATATACATGCACCTATACGATGGTATGAATCATTTATTTTGAAGATGAAACTCCCTGGAACAATTTTCAGGATGAGTGTTCTAAAGGATCCTCTGTTTAAATTTTTTTCTGATTTAAAAATGAGTGTTCCTGGAACGAAAGATTCTCTGTGAAATGGGGAGCTGAGTAAGTCCAGGATCCAGAAATGAGAAACAGAGCGTTTCATCTTCATTTTACTGCTGTGAGTCCAGATGAGAGCCCTGATCTCGCAGTCAGATCCTAATGGGCAGATCCTTGGAAGAGTCTTTGGAAAGACTCATTTCCACCAGTGTGGTTTTAATGTAAGCATTGCAATCTGCTTGTGCAGGCTCATTTACAGCGTGGAGACAGAGCTAAGTGGTGAGCTAATGCGACCCTCTAATGGCTCCTGGAAGTGCATCCGGACATCCCCCATCCCCGTCCCTCTTCCCGCGGATGGATGTCGGTAGCACAGCCCCTGCTGGGCCCATCCTGGCTCACAGGGGCAGCCCTGGAGCACTGGTGGGCAGGTCCCACAGCTCCCTGCCTTCCCTGCTCCCTCCTGCCCGCACCGACCCCTGCACAAGCCGATCCCCGAGTTTCCACAGAGCCTGGAATTCCAGCATCAGGCGGGTGAAGATCCCGCCTGCACTCATCTCACCATCATTTTCTAATCTGCAGCAACGCCAAGATACAAACCAAGCCACAAAAGTAATGAAAAATACAGCTCTTTTTGTCTTCAAACATGACATTCATGGCGGATTCACTGTCTGCATGTTGCAGCACGCTCTATTCTTAGCACCGTGCCTTTTAAAGTTAGGCCCATTATTTTCTACGGTGTATCAAGATCAGTATGTATAACATATGCCATATTGTTGACACTTCCCTGGATG
The DNA here is from genome assembly GCA_013397195.1 of Hylia prasina. NCBI lineage: Eukaryota > Metazoa > Chordata > Aves > Passeriformes > Sylviidae > Hylia > Hylia prasina. The sequence goes on along the minus strand of VYXD01008937.1, from coordinate 244,258 downwards.
TACTGCACACCATATGCCTAAAGCACTAAAAGGGGTGATGAACAGAGTGGCAATACTGAAAGGAGAACAAGATACACCGAGCATGTTGAATGAATTCAGTTATATAATTCAGCCAATAAGGGTTTCCNCACACCAATAAAACAAACAAAAAAGGACTATTCATACATTTTAGCAATAAACTAAAAAAATAAAACATACAGTTCTGCTCCGGCTTCCACTTGTCCTTTATTTTACCTTGCATAAATCTATACCCCAAGTCCAATTCCTAGAACTAGGGAACATGTCATCTTGCCCATCTTCAGAGCTTTATTTACTAGTTTCTCTACTAAGAATTATTATTTGAAGAACCCAGAAACTAATGCTCTCTTACACTACAGTATTTTTGTCCAAATCTTCTGGAACGGATTATAAAATTGAAATGTAAGAAGGAACAGCCGAGCTATATTTATAACACGAACGCTGCTCTTCAGCAGCTGATACATACACATGTGTATCCTCATTTCTATGCCATCCCTCAGCACGCTCTAATGGGTACACTAGCTGCATACTCGTCATTAAAATAAAAGAAAAAAGAGGGGAAAAAAAGGAACTGACTCATCACTGAGAACAGTTTTGACAGTACTTGCATGCAAAGCCCTGGAAGAGAGGTTCAAGCTCTTTGGTTGTGACCGGACACAAATCACAAACTTTGGACTGAATTAATGATTAGAGGAAAAAAACCCAAATCTGCAAGCTCTTAGCACAGGTACAGGCTGATGCACAGGTGAACCCAGGTCTAATCCCCGAGTATAGTCCTTGGAGTTATGTGCTACCTGGAGGAAGGAAAAGATCTGGAAAGCAGGTATCACTGCAGGGAATTCCCACTGCTGAGACACTGAGAGGGTCAGGAAAAGAGAAGAGTGATGCAGAAACACCCGACAGGAACACACAGGACCCTTCCAGGGGGAGAATCCACGCTGGCATCAAGCACAGGGGAGGTGTAGGGAAGCAGGCTGCTCTCCTGCAGGAGGAGGGCCAGCTCCTCACAGGGATGCTGCTAATGCTGTGGAGCTAATGATGCCACGCAAAGCTGAAGCTTCCCTGTCCTCTGTCGTTAGTGCCACTATGCACCCACAGCCAATGGATCAAAGGGGCTATGAGAAGATAAGGAGAATCCATTTTAATTTCAAAACATGAAAATTCTGGCACAGGAGATCACTATAAAAGATCAGTTCTGTTATGTATCCATAGTGTGTTGAAGGGGAATGTTGCATTTTAAATGTACACATACCTATTTATCTGAGTAAGCAATATCATTAGCAGAATAAAACAACCTAAAAGGAACATGGGCCTTTTGTTAAAGTGGAAGACAGAATCTTCTTCGTGAAAAACATCAAAGAAAAGGAACACATGCTCATGTTTAAAAACAGTCTACGCCTAATACAGAACATCAAGATGTTAAAAAAAACCCAAAACCAACACAAACCAGAAAAAAAAAAAAAAACTTTGCTTCACAATATTTTCCTTAGAAACAAACTTAGTTTGTTTTCTGCTGACCAGGAAAGGGCTGCCAGTGCCCATTTAAAGCACTGGCTGTGCAATCCACTGAGAACTCAGATAAGAATTAATATACAGAAATTTCACACTGTCAAAATTAGGACAAGTGGAAGTTTTTTGAGTGGAAACACTTGCACTGCATCAGTATTAGGCCAGAAGGTAAACAGAGGAGTATGTTCCAAAAAATTAGAAAAGGAAGGGGTTCAGACTGGCATGCCAGTGCCTGCTCTGAGCTTTTTCTGGAGAAAAACAAAACAAAGCAAAGCAAAACAAAACAGCTTCATTTTGCAAAAGCCGCGACTGTACAGCTATTCACAGAGGGAAGTGGTGAGCAGGCAACACCTCCTGTCAGCATCCCTGGGGCTGTGCCTTCAGTACATCAACACTGGCCATGAGATGTCAAGTGAGGGTGTGAAAAAGCCTTTTACCTTCTGGTCTCCAGCTCGGGGCTGGTCCAAGTAGACCACAGCCAAACTTTCTACTGGCTGTTGGCGACGTTAGTTTGATGGACTTCGTCCAGTTGCTTGTGGACTACTGTCCATATTAGGAAAAAATCCCCACTTGACACTGGCACTGGGATCCAGCCTTATCCACAGACACCAGCACCACTACAGACTTTGCCTCAGCAGCCAGGTTTGAGACACAAGGATCACAGCCATGTCAATGTGCCCGGGATCCTTAATAAACCGAACCACATAAAGGCAAAAAACAATTCTACCATGGCTAATTAAAACATCTCTTGTGCTTGCTCCGTAAGAAAACCCACACAACAACACATGAGCAACAAGCACAAAAGTAAAAAAATCCCCTAAACCACCCTGTGGTGAACTTTGTTTCCTTTTCCGAGCGGCGCTGGTGACGTTTGTGGGGGAGCTCAGGAGGGTAAAAGGGCATCGCCACCACGGCAGCTTTTAATTCTGCCAGGCAGATCCCCCAGACCTGTAATGAGCGTCTGCTTCCTACCCACCAGGCCATTAATCACCCAGACTCCTAAAAGGTTCAATTCATGTGCCCACTCAGGGAACTCATGAGATGCCTGATAGTCATGTGTCATTCGAGAAGGGAACAAAACTGTATTCTTCTCTGAACTGAGGTGGCTCCTATTACCAAGAGACACTCTCCCCTGGGAGCGACCAGAAGAGCGAAATGAAGGAGAGCTGACTCAAAGCTCTGCCTCACAAAGACACATAATTGATGCAGAAGGGAACCAGAGTTATTAGAAATCTGCCACTACCCTTATTTTGGCAATAATCTGGGGAATTGGTGAAAGGGTTTTAAAAGTGGTGAAAAATATCTCCAATTTTTACTAGATAAATCCCAGACAGACAGGCTGCTCTCCAGGAAAGACTGCCCTCCTCTTTGGATAAGAACTTGGCAAAAGCTAAGGAGGTTTTTGCCACCTTAAAATTGGACCATTTCTTCTAATGATTAACTTCATTCTTCCAGGGACCTTTTGAGCAGCTGGAGGTGATGCCTGGCCTCTTATGCGTGCTCACAAATCTTTGGCTTCTCTTGATATCCCCTGCTTCAAAATCTCGATCCTTATCTACTGCTGCTCTTAAAAGCCTGGGAGATACCAACCTGGGTCTTTGTGAACCAGGGGCAACTGACCCCCCCAGGACTGGGCTGAAACGTGACACACAAATATAGCATTCGACACTGCCATTTCCTGCACATGACAGCTGGGAAGAAAAGGGTACGAAAAAGGGAAACAGGCACTTTTGCAGCTTAAAAAATAAATGGTTGTGTTGCTCTGCATTTGATAGAAAATTAAGGAAAAGCAAGCAGGAAAAATCCTGCCCTCCTGCTGCTTCTTACCGCTTTTCTTCCTTTAATTACTGCTCTAGTAGGTAAACTAATGGATAAAACTGAGAAAAATATAAAAACTTAGGAGCACCCCAGCAACTGCTTCACATCCTTGTTATTTTCCTGCCAATAGCCATGCCTCAATAAAAATGTTATCCACCTTCTCTTTTTTCAAATTTTTCCCCTTACAAAATTCAGCTACAAACTAGAGAGTGCAACTAAGTTTCAGGCAGCCTGGCACATTCACTGCCACTAGATGTTTTACCTTTCTCACTCGCACCTTTTGATCTCTCAGGCTTTGGGAACACTAAGCTGAACTGATCTCCTGCTGTAATTCATAATTACCAATTCACAGCTATTTCAGCACTCTGTAGATGCCAGCCTGCTGCTTGGGTATCAATACAGAATTGAAAAATGCTGATTTTTTTTGGCCAGTTGAGACTTTTTTTCAAAATTTTCCCCATTCCTCCACAGCACTACAAAATCCGTGCTGAGCTGCCGCTGTTACCGAGGAGCCAACCTGGATGCTTCGTGCTGCACAGAGCAAAGAGGAGGCTGCTTTCAAAGGGTTTACAGCGTTGAAAAGGGGGTTATGATACATAAACAGCCCTTTTCAGGTTCAAAAAAATCTTCTCTTCCCATTCAGCATCACCATTATCCCTATTGGTTTCCTCTGCCTGCAGCTGCTCCCCAGCAGGCAGATACAAAACGCGGCTCCGCGGGCGACGGCTGCGCTCAGCCCTCTCCCCTTGGCAGGAATGTGTCACCACGATGATCTTGCTCCAGCACAGGAGAAAAACAGCAATGGGCCACAAAAACCAGCCACTGTGGGCCACAGCTCGGTCCCAGCCCGAGGAGGGGGCAGAGCTGCCTGCGAGGGGCTAATGGGGCCGTCCCGGTGGCCACCTCCGTACCCGCAACACAATCTCGGCTATTGTTCTACAGCCATGAAAAATTAGGCTGGATGGTTAAAGTTTCCCACTCCAAGTGTTGATATGAGGCCCTGTAGTATATTTTGCTCTCGTGGCTTACCTATGGGACCTTCAGCAAAGGAAGTCCATGCTGGGAGTGAATGTAAAATATGGGACCGTGCAGGCTGGAGAGAAGGTTTTAACCAGAGTGTTTGAATTAAAGTGTTTCACCAGCAATCCTTCATTAAGCCTTTGCTCCAGGTTCTCTTACAAACTACTAGCAACATACATTCTCTTCAAAATCATCCTCCTAATGTCCTTCAACAAAACTAAAAAGCCTCTTGTTCACCATCTGGATTTTACAGACGGGGCAATGAAAACACAGAGATGAGATGGATTCAGCACCGAATACAAACAATACTCATGAACTACAAACAGATAAACAGTTCTGAACATTCAGAAGTTGAATTAGATGCAAAAAGCCTTTTCTTTTGTTGCTTACTACCATAACTAAAACCCTTTCTGGTCCTCTCTTCAATATAATCAGTGAATTTACAAATTGGTAAATCCTTGTGTTCAATTTTTTGTGCTGAAAACAGAACAGAAAATGATCCTTTTAATCTTCAAACAACCTTAAGACAGAAACACTTCACTGTTTCCCTGTTTGGTGGGGAAACATGCCAAAATACCAACATCCCTGGCTGAAGCTTATCTGTGCTGCAGTTTAACACTACAGGCAAATCCTCCAGATCATCACATGCAAAGAGGTCTCACAACAAAATCCCAGCCTAAAATACTCCCCAGACACTGGAAAAGTTCAGGTCCAGATCCACATCCAGGTTTTTTATCTCAGGTTTATATCTAAACCAAATACAAGGATTCTCTTGACTTCTTCCACAGAATAGTCTTTTAAGACATAAGACTCCAGAACCAATAAAAAAGGTAATTTAACAATATCTCTAGTGTGTCACCAATCATTTAAAGGGCCTTGAGGCTGCTGCATTCCCACTACAGTACAGCAGCTTTCCCACCCTGCTGGTTTTCAATTGACACCCTCTGTGTTGATATTTTTTTCCAGTTAAGCCTGATGGCATTTTTTTAGCTTCCCCTCACAGCTGATGTCCTCGGCTTGTGCCACCGCCGGGTCCCAGCAGTGCTGCTGTGGGCAGTGCCAGGCAGGGCACAGCTCTGCTGGAACCCACAGTGCTGGGACCAGGGGTCTTCTCCTCCCTGTCCCCCAGGGCACAAGGTCGAGGAGAATATGAGAAACTTAACTTTCAGACAAGAAATCAAAAGGGGAAAAAAGATTTTTAAAAAACCTGAAAAAGAAACCCCTATGAGGAGGTTATTGATCAGGATCTCATAGCAATAACTAACTTCAGAAACTTGCCAGTGTATCCATCACTTACTGAACAATCTGGTATTTTTTTTGCCAAAAAGGCAACAAAAAAATGACCCTTGTGTACATTTTGCTGGTCTGAGCCTGAAGACTGCTGGGAAGACGGAATATCTGAGACAAGGGAAACGCTCCCTTCACCTTCACTTGGCGTGAGTGGGATTGTCATCAATTCACTCTTATTTTCAGAAATCCTGGGCACAGCCCAACAGGCCAGGAACTGCTGGCAGACAGAGCTGCAGCCTGAGGCACCAGCATCCTGTGCCACCACCAGCTTCTGCACTGAGGTGAGCACAAGACAGGCACATCTACTCCTGAACACCTACAACCTCTAATAATTATGCAGAGCCCATTGCTCCATCAAACACAACCATCCTGGCTCCCCACCTCAGTTCCTGAAGCAGAGCAGCAATGGGTGTTATTAACAGAAAAGGGTGGAACGCCACCACTTAAAATGCACTTACCTACTGCAAGTGAAATTAACAGTCATTAAAACAAAAAAGAAATCCTTCAAAAAGTTTTCCTTTACAAATACCTAAAGCATACCCCACCACCAGAGTCAGGAGGAAGTTTTCAAATGGGTAACTGCTAAATGAATATATCTGCTAAAGGAATCAGGGGCTTTCGTGCACTCCAAGGTTATGTGTTTAAGCAGGCTTTGATACTTCAATGAAAAATTGAGGTGGCAATGATTTGCAGACTAAATTAATGTTAAATACTTCAAAGAACTGGACAAACAAGTCAGCAGCAAAATTTTTATAGGTTCACTTCCTTCAAGGGAACTTAAAGAGCCAGCATTTTATTGCTGCGAGTTCTAGTCACTCCTTTTACCCCTCAGCATCTGTTTGAAATATGTAGTAGACAATTGCTTTTTTGGCTCTGACTCAGGTGGTTGAAATACAGGACAAACAGACTACTGTATATAAGCTTTCCTCCAGCAATGAAATTTTTTATTAACTCTCTTGCATAGCAAACTCGGCTGCCTAGCTTCCAATCCCTATAGAATCATCAAGGAATGTGGCTACTTATTAATTCCGGTGGTCAAGCACAGGGTGGATATGTTGAGACTCGTCTGCAATACGTAACCTCACATTTCAAAAAAATAAGAGGAAAAAAAAGAAAGCTACAGAGGGAAGGAAAAACATAAATGAGTTCTGTTTAGTTCATCATTCATAAGTGTAAAATTCCAAGCTAAATACTAGCTCTGTACATAAATATGTCAGCCCTGTCAGACTTTCCAGCCAAAGAAAACAAGGCCCACTGTGGTGGGGTTCAGAATTACCCTCAGAGCCATGAACCTGCCCCACCTTCCACTGCTGTGTCAAATTCAGGACTTTTCTCACGTTGGTGCTTCGTAAAAACACCCAGCAGACGCTACCTAAAAATTACTCTTCTCACCCCACCCAGCTGAAGGACTGAGGAAAAGAACAAGGACAGAGGTACATAACACAGAAAGGAAGGTTCTTGTTCGCCAGGAGACTTTATTTAGAATGATCCTGGCCACTTGAAACTCCTACATTTCATTGCTTCTGCATCCTCCACACTGCTTGTGTAATGGTGACCACTTTTGCAAAGCTTTTGATCCCTGAGAAGCTCTGTGAGGTGTTTTCCAGCATTTGGATGAAACTCCCTCTTCAAGTTGTGGTTACAGGCCAATTTGAGCCAACCTGAGGCTGTTGTGGTGCTTTTAGCCTTCTGTTGTGTTTCCAATGTCATAAATACCTAATAGCAGTGGTCAACATTTAAAAATAAACACTTGCCACATATTTTCTACAGAAAACAACTCCAACTGTCTGAAATCTGTATATATTATCCGGTTTTGCATTTTTAGCCAGTATTTAGCACATATATTATAAAATTGCTGGACTTTACTTAAAGCTCCCCCTGAGTTGTGTTATATTGTTAAGGAAAGAAGGCCACAGTCTACAGCTAGCTGTCAATTTGCTCTAGCTAATTTCCACACCAACAAAATTCAATAGTCTTTCCACCAGTGCCATAAATCAGAGAATGACTGCTACATGAAGAGTGTGAAGAGCCATCAAGGGCTGCCCAGACCTCTCTATTATGACATGTCCCATGAGGCTGAATCTCCCTGGTCCGATCCACCACAACCTGAAGCAAAGTCCTTACATAATTTTCTGGTCATCACACCCTATAGGCATCCATTTGACTTGGGTATTTCTTCCAGTTTCTCCAGAGAAAGCGCAGAGCAAGATGCTTCTCATCCCTTTACTACAGCTGCAGCTGTTGGGTAAGGAGAATGAGACTCTTATTTCCTCTATTTCTTACTGCCAGTACAAAGCAGGGTTTCCCTTCCAGCTTTCAGCTCCTGCTTGCTGTCTCCCTGGGAGCAGAGGCTCTCCAGCACCTCCATTCATCTGGCGAGCACTCCTGGAGCTGCAGAATGTCAGCTCACGCAGGGAGCACCCAGCCCCTCCAGCAGCCCCCTTTGCAGACAGATATGATTACAAGCATCCCATGTGGCTCTCCCAGATGGTGGCCAAACTGCACAGATCCCTGAGGCTTGCTCCTGCATGGACAGTGAGCGTCCCGACAGCTTCAGGCACACCAGGTACCTGGGCCACCATCCACCTGCCAGCTGTGGCCACCAGCCTGCAGGACTGTGCCCAGGCTCCCTGGGCAGCTCATCAGGAAGCACTGTAGGTGTGCAGCCTCACAGACACGTGACCACTGCAACTCACCCGTGTCCAATTTCTTAGAAAGGAATTGTTCAAAGCCGCAATCCGCTGGACCAAAAAAGGTAAAGCCTTGTGACCCCTAGGAGACAACCTCAAACCCTCTCTCCCAACAAAGCCTGACATGCACAGGCTCTAACAGGCAAGCAATTTTGGTGCACAGCCACACCAGACTTTTCTATGTCTTCCAAGTTATTCTGAGTCCAAAAGAAAAAGCATCCTCTCCATAAAAAGACAGGTGCTGGATGAAAAAAATGCAGATTCCCAAGGAAATCTTGGAAAATTAGATACACAATCACATTGGAAAAGGCTATTAATATCATTTGTTGAATTTTCCTTCAACCATTTCCAAAACCATTTATCCAAAACAGCCAGCAAATCATGGCAGTGTCATACAGTAATGGTACTCTAACCAGGTGCTTGCAAGTTGCACCCAGAGTAAACCCAGAGCAAATGCTGTATCCTCAATATCCTCGGTAATTAATATCTGGCCTTTTGTGACCACGTAGGTAAGGAAAGGAAGCAAAGTACCTGATCATACAGTTTGCAACCTTCCCCAATGTATGGAATGCCACAAAATCCAGAGAGAGACAATTATATTTTAGAGAGCCCAGTCAACCATTTAATCCTTTCAATGCTGTACTTGGGAGCAATACATACACTGAAACCACAGCCAGATATAACTGGTCCTAGATGCAGAAGGATACTTAAACAGGAAAACACGCAGTATTTTCTGCTTAAGCTGGTTTATGCAGTAGCATGGCATGGCCTGAGAGGTCTTCAGTCACCACCACAGGGCTCTGGATCTCTCCAGCCCCTCACACTTCCAAGGTGCCTGAAGCAATCATATAAGTGCTTTACAGCAAGTTGTGTTATCTGTGTCTTAGGCAAATGAAGCACTAAATAGAAGTACCAGATTAAACACCACACATAAATCTCATAATAAACTGTAAAAACAGTTAAAGACAAAAGCATTGTAATAAACGGCCCCCAGAATTGCCTGATCTTGGAGCCCTGAGCTAAGGATTTGCTTCAGTGCTAGTGCTGCCTTATCCAGTTACACAGGGTGTAAGAGGACCACAGAATCACACACTACCCTGAGCTGGAAGGGACACACAGGGATCAGACACCTGTCCCTGCACAGGAAGGTGTGCAGGAGAAACCTGAGGGTGAGATGCTACAGGACCACAACGAGCATTTGCCAGGCAAAGTTTGTTGTGGCTTTAACACCTTGTGCTTGCCAAGTACCAGGCTGAGAAGGAGAGGGGGCAGGAGACCACACCTCGCTGGTGTAACACGTTGGTGAAAGTGCCTTGAGAGGCTTCTGTCACCCCATCTCACTGAGACAAACTTGGAGCAGGGCAGGACAAAGGACACACCAGGCTGGAGATGGACTGACTTATTCTATCAGCAATATGTCACACACGCACTTGTGAGGGGACACTGATCTTCAGAATTTCTCAAAATTGTTCTAAGGCAGTTATTTTCTAGCCCAAAAGGACCTCTGGAAAAACCCAGCAAAAATTCTGCCTGATTTGCTCATATTCCATTTTCTGGATAAAAATACAGCCTTTTAATTAAAATGTTGCCACCTGTCATCTTTTACCTTTTTTTTCCTTTGTTTTTTGGTGCCTTGACTCTTAATCGTCATTTAAGATTCAATTTCAATTCCCAGAATAAAGGTGGATCCTGCAGCTTGCATTTGGGATGCTCAGCCCAGCAGTTCTGGGAGCTGCCTAAGCAGCAAATCACCTCAGATAGGTGCATAACTTAATAACATTTATCTGATAAAATGCCACCTTCTTACAGGACACCCCAAATAACGTGCTTTCCCTACAATATCCAGAGTCTGATCCATCTGTTTTACCCCTGCCTTATGCTGGCTTAGCACCACTGGAAAACAGCAGCAGTGTTACACAGATGTAAAGCTGAAATAAATCCAGGGAGACACAGACACACCGCAAGCACACCGAAATTAATGTGCTTTTCACTGCTCTCCGTGTACAAACACACAGGGAAAAGGAGGAATAAAAAATTTTCCTTTTCTTCCTGGCTTTTCGCAAGTTCCTGGCTATCATTCTGAAATGTAGATATTCCCATCATGCCTCGGTGTTTTTCAGCCCCATGATGCCCTCACTTTTGATTGTATAGATGAAGTTGAAGTGCACAGGGTATTTACTGATCCAGTTATCTTGTTCTGTGACAGGCAGAATCAATCAATCAAGGGGCCAGCTTTATGCTTACGTATTCCAGGCACATCTCCGCACTTCAGGATACGAGATCACAGTGTTATCCAGCCAAATTTGATCAACAAATGCAGTTCCCCTGTGCCACAGCAATCTCAGATGAAGATGTTATTATGTGGAACTGAGCAAAGTGATAAAGACAGTACAGAAAAGGGAGGAAAAGTCAAGCTGGACCTTTCTGACAGCCTCTATATACTATGGCTGCAGCATCCCTCTTTCCAAGGCTAACAAAAATAGCACATTTCCCAGGAAGCTGTTGCAAAATGCTTTTTGGCCACCCTGTATCTGTTGGTACTTAATGAAAGAAACATTATGCCACAGAGTTTGCTAACATGTTTTTAAATGTTGGACAACAGATTACACCCCTTGCCACTGTATTTATGGAGATATTTATAACACAGGGTCACACACTGCATTTTTCAACTGTTCTCTGTTGAGAACAAGCATATCAAAATCTAAAAGTCCAAAAATGTGATTTTAAAATCACAGCTGGCTTAAGCAACCTTTAAATACTTTCATTTTAAATCCCAGCTACAAATAGATGTAGTTGAATGTGTAAATGTTGAAATCTGTCTCAAGGAGAGTTGACACGATGCTTTTATTTTGCCAATAGCTTTTCATTTGCTACTGCCCTACAGTTTTTTTTTTTTAACGTTATTTAATCCAAAATACCATCTTTTTGATTCTACCTTTCTTTGCATTTTAAATCTTTAATGGGAGCCTTTGGCAGTCCATGGGCACAATTATTAGATATCTGCTGAGAGAAATTGAAAAATTAATCATACTTTCCATTTTATATTTCAATACTGTACATAAAAATTATCTGGTCTTAAAGCTGCATTCTGTGGTCTGTCGATATGCTCTCCCCAACACGGTAAATACTATGCAAGAACCCGTGTATCTCATATTCAAATCTCTCCAGCTAAACAGATATATGGAGAATGCTGTGTTCTCTTTTCAAGTGCAAAATTTATTTCAGATCATTTTTCAATTAAAAGGCATCTGCTGCTATTTCTTCTGTTATGGACTGCCTAAAAAAATCACTGTAAAAAGTACCCTAGACTAATCACATGGATGATACTGAAGTTGTTTATTACCCTTTTATGGACTTGGGTACTTAAATTACAGTTTTTCACAACTGTATGCAAAATGTGTAACATAATCTTTATGCAGTTTATTATAGAAACTGATATATGCATTAATCTGACCTTTGTCTAAATAGACCCTTAACCACAGGGAAAAAAAATCCAAAGGCATCTATCAGCATGTGAGCAGTATCAAAACTGCTAAATCTATTAACTTTGTTTTCCTTTCACTATTATTAAACTGGAAAGCAAAATTCAGCTGGAAAATTATGCCATTTGGGTTCTCTTGTCATCATGTAGTAACTATGAGAAATATATGTGGAATAGCCAAATGGCCAATAGACAAAACACCCACTCCAAGTGACGTACTGTTTTCCATACCACTCAGACAAAATCAAAACAACAGAGCTGTTGCAAACAAAAACAAAATAACATTTCCCATAAGCATTCCAGACAGAGAAAATTTACAGGAAAAGAAAGCTGGGAAAAGACCCAGAGTGATGTGAGCGTTTGTACCTCCAGCCATAAAACCAGCTTCTGGTCGAGCTGGTAAACAACAGTTTAACATTAAAAACACATAAAGGCTCACCATCGATTAATTGTCAAACTTTGGAGTTAAAGATTTACAGCAGCTGAAGGGGTGCTGGTGCTGCTGCCCTGGGCCAGGGGGGTCGGATGCTCATCCCTCCTGCCCTGCACTGGGGCAGAGGCAGCCAAGGAACTTCATTTCATTCAGAAAAGAGCAGGATCCAGCACGGGGAAAAGCTCCAGAGCTGGAGCAAGGAGGGGAAAGTAAACAATCAGGTTGATTGCTTCAGAGNAAAAAAAAAAAAGAGAGAAAATCCAGCTTTTTTTTTTTCTTTCCGGAAAGTCCTTCCAACTCTCAGTGCAGCCTGGCGGAATAACAACTTTAAAAAGTGAAGATGTCGCTTTTTTATAGCTGACTCACATTTATATAACTTTGTTAATGCATCTGCTCCCGGGAAGTTACAGTATCTGTGTTCAGCTGCGATACCTGCCCATAAATCCTGGCGGTGCGGCGAATATCAACAGCTGCATTTTACTATTTCAGCCCGTCAGTTTACACTGTCTCCATCACAGCGAATTCCTGTCAGCTGCACTCTCGCTAACACAATTCCTATGTTTTGCCTGGCAGTAAATGGACGCTCCTGCCCCAGCATCATCTAAACAACTCTGTTAACATTTGCCCCCGAGCGTCTCTCTCTTTGTCCAGTCCCTGTCTTCTAACAGATGTCATCCAAGTCTAATCAAGCATAAAATGGTCATAAATATTTCTTTCTGGTAGATTTCACATTCGCATTTCATGCAGGGACATGATATTTTTCTGCTACCTCCAGGGAGTACCTAATGCAAAAACCAGTTACTTACATTCAAGGCTCATGTTCCTTTAGTAAAATGCAGCACATGTTCTCAGTTCAAAGACATAAAAAGGTGCAAGACTTTATCTTCTTTTGTTTAACTGCACCCTTTTTTTTTTTTAATAACATGTGCCACAGCTTCCATCTAGGTACGACATTGTCCTTTGCTTACCAGGCAAACACACAATGCTGAATTTTGACCCTGCCACTCTCTCAAGCACAAACATTTTTGAATTTCCTACTCCCATCCTTTAATTACTGCACAAAATACAGATTTATTTTTTTTCCCCTCAGCTGTTTCATTTGCCAAGCTATTTAAAGAATTCACGTGAAAAAGGCACTTCACTATTTTGGTTTTTTTATGCAAAATTTTTCAACCTACCTCATCTTCTTTCATTAAAAACAGTTAAATGATTCTAGGATACAAATTTAAGGCTCATGCCTATTTAACAGTTGATAATCACGAGACATAAGCAATTTCCAGTGCTTTGCTTAAAGTTTGAAACTATTTTCAAAATAATTAATTCTTCTTGATGTTAGAATCGTCAGAAAAATTATATTTACCCTTGGTAAACTTGGTAAATAATGTCAGACTGGAAAATAAAACTAACCTTAGATTACTCACAAAGCCATGTGTCTTATCATTATTTCCCCTTTATGTTTGGCACAGCAGAAATATGCCACAGCTATTTAAAGTGAACCACACAACACTTAAGGATATAGATCACAACAGTGAAGCTGTTCTTCCTCTTCCTTCTCCACTGAGCCTAATATTTGATTACTGTTAGTCAAATCAAGCTTTCAGGCAAATAATCTCCATTTCTTAAGTTAATGAGATGTGGTCATGTCGACAACAGCTTGCAGAAACTTTTAATTCCAATTCCTGCAGGCTGTGCTGGCCTCTTTTACAGAAACCACGGTATGAATGAGTCAAATTTGCCAAAATGGCTTATGTAGACAAGTGCACACTTTAAAGAGGCACTAATTAAAAATACCCACTGGTATCATAATTTAAATACCATGAAAATAAACTGTAAAAGTAGCTCAGCTACAATCTTATGACTTTCCTTAGAGCTCGTTTACTTTAACTAGATGATGTTTTATTGCAGATGTATTCCTAGCTAAAAACAATTTTACGTCTTGGAGGAATTCAAGATTTTGATATAATTAAACAATTTATGTTAATATTTGTTTCACATAAGCTATTAAGCAAGCCCCCCAGAACAAGTGCTAATTGAGAAAGATGCAAAGAAGTAGACTGCTGAAGTAAGCAGCAAATTTATACTGTGGATTTACTGCTCTATCTGCAACTTCCCCCCTCATTACAGCCCTCTTTCTCCCTCTCACTCTCTGCTATAAGGCTCCCAGCTGTACTGAATCCCATTAAAACACTCTCCTTGGATGCTGTTATCTACTGCTTTCCTCAAAAAAGGAAGAAAAGGAGAAGGGAGAAGGAGAGGTGGAGCTTGGTATTATTCTCGATGCACTTCCCTGGCCACAACTTCTCCAAAACCCCTTTTGTTCCTTCTGGTTTTTTGGCAGGGAATGAGAGCAGCACAGCTGTAGTGTAACAAAAGCAGACGTGAGACCAAAAATAAAATAAAAAAGTTGGTGCTGAGAGGGTTAAACCCATTTAAGGGGTTAAATATGCAATTACCACTGACTAAAACCAGAGAGACATATAGATAAATAGAAGAAATGAAGTCCCCAGGTTCCATTCAGAAGCCTTCATCACATTACTACCAGACAGAAAACTCTTTAAGTACCATTTTCAGATGTTAAATCATTGTTCGTGCAGCACATATTCTCACTATTCCTGGGGGAACAATATCTGAAGACAGCGTGCTAACAAATGCAATCCAGTAAACAGGCATTTTTCCTCTTGTTGTTAGTACCTTTGTGTTCCAGCTCCCAGCTCTGTCATCCATGCCTTCTCTCTGCTTTGAAGTTAAAGTACTGAATGAGCGTTGTCATCTATTATCCAGAGTGTGCATGTAGATTATAAATAAGAAATAAAAGTGACTTTCAGTACACTGCTTTTGCATTAGCAAGTTGCCTTCTCTGTTACCTCCTCTGTCCTTCATACTTTGCTACCAACATTATATTAAAAATATGACTTTAAGTGTTTCTTCCAGAATGCTATAAAATATGTACACAGCAGAGACGAAAGTTTTATTGAAACAAACAAGTCCAGCAGTTTAACCAGGTTCATGAGTTCAGCTTCAACAGACTGTTTAACCCTTATCTGCAGATGTCCTTCAGGCCCCCGACACATTAATTGCATCCCCAGCTTCTTTTGCATGCACACTACTGAGCACAGAGCTATTAATTACACAGGAGTTTATTTACAGAAAGACCTTTTTCCACTATTGATCAATTATTTATTAATATTTTCTGGTGTAATGATTTTTCATTTTAAGGCCACAAATAAACACTTTCCTTACAAATAACAGCACTTACCTATTTCAACTACATCTGCTTGCACCTGGTAAGCAAATTCATCTGCATGAACAGAACCATGAGACTTAGAAACATTTCTCCCATTGCTTCATCTGCAGGAAGATGTGAGCACAGTCTGCACTTTAAGTGATCAGTCCCTTCCCTTAATCTTCATAGAATCACATCACAGAATGGTTTGGGTTGGAAGGTGATCTACTTCATACCCCTCTGCTATGGGACAGACACCTTCCACTTCCCTCTGCTTTCAGCTGGCTTCAACAAAAACCACTCTGGGTGTCTTAATCCACACATGCTGCCTAAATTAGGGCATTTTAGGAAGGAAGGAGAAAGGTGTTCCAAGCCCTGAGGGGTGGTGGGCAGCAAGGATGTGAGCAGAGATCTTTGTCCTGGCCCTGCTCCAGTGGGGAGCGCCCTGCGCCACCTTTGGGCAGAGACACAGCGGTCTCGGGTCTCACATCATCTGCCCAGATGTGCCTCTGCAAAACTTCTGGGGAAATCCAAGCAGAACCAAACATAGCAGAACCCAAAGCCAACACTGCATGACAAGCTGGAACCATAGAATCATTTATGTTGGAAAAGACCTTTAAGATCATCAAGTCCAACTCTTGACTGCATTGCCAAGTCACAAAGCCAGCTTCATGAAGAGTAAGCACAAGCTGGGAAAAATACAGTTCTAAATAAATAATAACAACTCTTTTACACTTAATAATTTCCTCAGTATTCAGTGGAATGTCCATTTTAGATGACCAAAAGCACTCATGCACCCAGCTCCCCTTCAATTCCATGTTCAGGTCAAAGCCTTGGCAGACATTAGCTCTTGCACAGTCTCTGTGCTGTCTCAGATGAGGGGAGCACAAAGACTTGAGGACCAAAGCTCCCCTGGAGAGAGAGAAAAGGCTGGATGGGACACACCACTGGCAGTCCCCTGGCTGCTACCTGCAAAACAATGGTATCAGCAAGATTTCCCGAAAATAAAGTCCCTTGGTGCAGCTCCCTGTCTCTGCAGATGGCAGTGGCTTTTGGGGCAGAAGGGGAATTGCCTCTTGGCTCTTCTGGCTGGGCTCTGAGATTTGCAGTCCACTTGTGGCTCAGTATAGGCTGGTCAGGTAAGGAATCTGCAGGGCAGGCACAGAGGAGCTCTGCTTCCCTTCATCCCTCCAGGTGTCCTGGATCTTTCTTCCTTTCATCCTTTTGCATAAACAATAATGATATCAGTAGGTTCAAGCACAGTCCAGTGTTTTTCTCTCGGACATATGGGAGCCAGTCCTTTTATAAAATGCTTTTGGTAAATGGTTCAAGTCGCTGTAAAGACTGGGGCAACCCAGTAATGATTTTCAAGGCTATCAAAAACCATGCTGAGTTGGAAGAGACTCATCAGGATCATCGCGTCCAAATCCCAGCCCTGCACAGGACACCCCAAAAATCTCACAATGTGCCTGTCACCTACTGCCTGTCTGGAACATCACCAAGAAAAAAATGAGATGGAGAAAAATGGAATAGCAAAAGAGGCACTCCTTCCTTCCACCATGTCAAAATGGACATGTGATGGTGGTTAACAGTCTTTCATTGGCACATAGCACATCTGCAGGCAGCTTAAACAGCTTGGAGAGCCCCCTTCTCTTTCCCTTAGGCAGGGTAGCAGTGGAATCCTTGGATGCACATGGAATATCAGAAACCCCATGTAAATGTGAAGGGCGTGCTGGTGGACCCTCCACTTGTGCCATGCCAGGCACAGGAGGCCTCCAGCTCTGGGAAAGCACCACGTGCAGGACCTGACTGTGCCTTACCCTGGGGAAAGAGGCAGCCCTTGTTTCCTTGGCATTCACTGCAGGATGCCTATCAAACACATGAGAACATGAAGGGGGGCTTTTTCCCTGCTAGGGGCCAGTTTTCCATCCAGCTCCTGTCCACAGGACTGAACAAACTAAGCCCCAGCCCGGCTCCCTTACTCAGCAAGTTTATGACTTTGCCCAAGATGACTAACAGGTAAATACTCCCAGGTTTCACGAGTTCATTTAACAAGGGCTCTACCTCCCCAGCACAAGGGGATCAGCTCCTAGAGACAAGATGAGAGGAGGTGAAAAGCTGGTCTTAGGAAACATGAGATCAGGTACAAAAGGGATTCTTTGCTGTCAAAGCATAATATGTCAGCTTGTGATAAACTTGAATTGCTTCATATACCAAGGATCACTAGACATTAGCTGCTTTTTATATGGCAATATGGTGCAGAGGTTTCAGACAGAATATTGTTTTATGTTGATCATGATAAAACCCTCTGTAGCTTTGATAAAGCCTACACAGGCTTTTCATTCAAACTAATGAGTGATACTGGCTGTTGGATGCCGAGACACGCTCTTGATGCTTTCCAATGGTTCAACTCATAACCAGGAATCAATTCAGCCTGGATAAGCAAGAGTGTTACTCATCTAAGGGGTTTTGAATGATGATCCTGTTCGCTGTGCTTTCCCCAGGTACATCTGAAAAGGCATGGTGACAAAGGGAGCACCACATGTTGGCAAAGTACATCTCTTTACCAGGGGATCTCCTGGGTGCAGCCTGCTCTGAAGGAACAGTTGGCTCACTCTGTAATCAGCCATCAAACAGCCCCGGCCCGACGGGCGATTCACTTAGCACAAGCCTATTGCTGCTCTGCTTTCCAACATCTGTTTCAATGCTTGTCATCTCCCTGCTTTAAACAAATGCACTGCAGATGTCTTGTCTTGTGGACGACAGGGACTTGGCAGAGACAGGAACAGAGGCCTCCAAATGACAGAGGCGTGGCTAAGGCAATTACTGGGGGGCTCCGGATGGACTCGGTGCGCTGAACATGAAATGAGATTTTCACTCACACCCCCATCCCATGTCCCCCTTTGAACCTCCTGTTTTCTCCTTCAGATTTCAGAGAGTGATGAAGGACAGTGATTGGGATGGAGAATGAAGTGCAGCCTCCTCAGAAACATGTGGCCTGAGTCTTCTCAAAAGATTTATCATTGAGATATGCAATTAAATGGGAACACACGCTCATTCCCTCATCTTTTGTTCCAAGGACAACCTGATACAAGACTGGACATGGAGGGACACAATGTGTGGCAAAGACAGTAGCTTTCCCAGACCAGACTGTGGCCTGGAAACAACAGCAAAGAGACTTTCTTGGGCTAAAATTCTACTTCTGGAAGAACCAATATATGAAATAGGATCCACAACAAGGAACAGGATAGGTTACTGTGAGGGGGTCTCCAGGCACATCCATTCTAGGGTGGTGTTCTCATGTAAATCCAATTTTTTGAGTTTCCAGTAGGAAAACCAATTAATTGAAGCCAAACATTTTGTATTTTCTCAGTGCTACTTTTGTCCCTTTGAATGCATCCTACCTACAGCTGTTCAAGGTTTAGCTGGGGTGAGCTCTGTAGTCAACAAGATTCCAACAATCTCATTTTTCCTTAACTTGGGTTCTTGGTGCAGTAGCTGTGAAGAAGCTGGAACAAGCCAGGTGCTTCCTGGCTGCTCTTCCTGCTGCTCTGTCCTGCCCAGAAAAGGCAACAAGAGTTTATCTACACTGCTTTGAACTCCAGGTGCTGGTCAGCCCAAGATGCAGGCGATCCAAGATGGAAGTGTCCAAGGCCTGGCTGCACAGGGCTTGGAGCAACCTGGTCTAGTGAAAAGTGTCCCTGCCCATGGCAAGGGGTTTTAATGAGATGATCTTTAATGTCTTAACCAACCCAAGCCATTCTATGATTTCATGATAAGACTTTTGGTCAGGCACTGGGGAAAAACTTCCTAATGGAGAGTTGAGCACCAGAAGACCTGGGCAGGACTGAAAGCTCCATTGACAGACTGCTGAGACACAGATCAGGCAGACTCAGCAGTGTCTAAGGCACACTCTACTCCAGCCTTTGGTCTGCATGGAAAGACCGGGGGAAAAAAGGTCTGTTTTTCCACAACCCACAAAGAAAAATGTTAAGACTAGAGAGGAGTTCACAGCAAACCTGGGCTGGTGGGCTGCCCTATCCTGAGCGTGGCTGCAGCCCAGCCAGGCCACCAGCCAGCACTGGGGGAGTTCCTACCATGGGCTCTCCGTGACCTTGGAAGGATCCCCAAACGTGAGCACGGCACGCGCTTCCCTGCCCCCAGGGAGAGGCACATATTTTTGCTCACAGTTTATGAATCTTTGACGTACAGTCCCTATGACACAGCCTTGGAAGGCCGTATCTTTTATTTATTATGCCTAGCAATTGTCCTTGTAACCAATTAGGAAAAAAAAGCAGGTGGTCAACAGAAACTCTGCAAAATAAAACCCCTCGGCAAAGCAAACACCGTACCTTTCAGAGCAAGAAAAAATACTGTAAACAGAGCTAATCACTGTTAAACCCTTATAATCCAGTCCTTGCCCAAGTTAAGAGACTGAAACCAATAGTAAAACACTTCAAAAAGCATTAATCAGAGGGATTGGTGAATCATTTCTCAAGGAAAAGGGAGTCAGAACTATTTTAAACTCCAAACACTCCCTGTGCTGTGAAAAGGGGCTCAGACCCATCCTGCCAGACTGGACTAAGGGACAGGAGTCCCACACCACCTGCTGGGATGGCTGCTCCGGGAACAGCTGCTCCAGGGACCCAGGGAAGGGCTGCCAATATGGGCTTCACCCCGGTAGTCATAAAGGAAGATGTGTGGAACAGCAGAGAGCCCTCTTTTAGCTCCTCCATAAAACAGCTACAGTTACCAGCATTCCCTGCACCTTCTTGAGTATTATATTCAATAATATTAATAGCCTCATATTTACCGTATCTTAAAAGCTAACAATCCCATTGCCAGCACTAATTAAAAAGACAAGAAGCAGAAAAGAAGCAGTGGATTATTTCTTCAATATGGATTCATGCCTAGATTTAATAAAACCTGCTTTAGTGTTATAACCTTACATTTGTTTCAAGAACACTATAAAAGATAAGTCTGCTTTTTGTTGTTTATTGACTTGGAGGGTTTTCTCTCAGATCTGTAATACAGCATTACAGCTATGGGAAGGCGAGGAAGAAGACTTGTTTTCCCTGAACAAAACAAATGCTTTTGCTACCCAAATATCATATCTGGGATGAAGAAACCAGCACAGCGATTGAGAGAGAAGAACAGGCACTAAAATGAAGCACTGGGGAGATTTAGCTGTACCAAGCCCTCCCTATGACCTTACAGAATGCACTTTACCTACAGCCACAAGTGAATGCCACAGGCAGCTGCTCCAGAGGATAGATTTTGGGGTTTCTTCCAGACACAGAGCTCCCACACCTGCACACTCAGCACACTGGATGCTTTCAACTTTAGCTTTCCAACAAAATCCAAACCAGTTGCTTTCCACACACACCTGTCCATCCTGCTCTGAGCCTGAAGAAGTGGGATGACATAGCAGAGCGGGTATGCAATACAACACAACAAAGACAAGATAAACTGCAGCCACTCTCCCCAAAACCAGAGCTATTCCTAGGTGAGCTCATCCGTAGATCAAGTTTCTCATTTAAGCAGAGGCCAGAAGAATTCTCCTGGAGACTGCTGAGACTGGACTGTGAGGACCTGAGTGCTCCAAATGCTTTCTTATCCACGAGAACAAACTATGTTCCATCTTGTTTCTAATTTTTGCTGCAAGATGCTGGGCCCCACTACTTCTGTCAAGTTCCATTCTCCTTCCCTGTGCCTGTCTGACCTTTCTCTACAGTAAATCAATTAATTATGTGGAAACAGAAATACAAAATGGTGATGGTTTAAGAACACAAATGCTCCAGCTTCATCCCAGAGAGAGCAGCCAATCCTGCCAAAGCTGGGGGTCTGCTGCTGATTCAGGATGCCAGAAGGTACTCGGGAAGATCCACCCTCTGCCCACACAGTCCTTGGGAACAGCGAGGGACCTTACCCCTATTTCTGCACGTATCTCACTGATTACTGGAAAAAGGAGGAAAAAAGCAAGAATGTCAGACAGTCAGTGGTCTTACAACATTTCACTGGTGTTGCAGTTCTTTCCTGGCAGACGTTTCTCGGTATCGGTGATAATAACAAGGAAAATTTAAGGAAAACTTGATTTGAGCACGCCAACAGCAACCACATTCCTTTAGCTTGTGATCACTCTAGCTCAAATAGACAAGATTTTTTTTCCCCCCTCCCTTGCTGCGCTTAATTTCCAGGTAGAGTTTGTTAAAGCCTGAAATCCCACCTGAACTTTGGAAAGCCTTTAAAAAAAAAAAAAAAGAAAAAAAAAAAAAAGAAGGAAAAAGACCCATACACAAATATTTGGCTAAGTGACCCATAGCAAATTGCGTAATGCCAGTTAAAAGTTGTGTTTTCTAAGTATCAGCCCCAGAGGTTTTATCTGAAATAAAATCCTGATTACTTCAGATTCTGGAGGCAAACTGTGACCTTGCTCTGCATCTCCAAATTTGAAACATTTGTGTTGTGACCCTCAATAGCGATGCCTCTTGCTAGAAAGGAACGAAATCCTTTCAAAAACTTGCTTATTTTATTTAGTAAGGTAAGAAGGCCCCAAACATGCATATAAGAATTAGTTCAGCCTTGAAGCTTGATCAAAAGAGGTCACCTAAAGTTGGAACTGCAGTGCTCTACCACGCAAAAATGACCCATCTCCAGGCATGCAGCTGCATGTCCCATGATGTTTCTGTCTGTAACCATCCCAGCCCTCAATCGTGTGGTCATTAAATGAGAACCAGTATTAGGTCAGCACACAGAACACAAGGCATTATATCCATTTCTTGCATCCTTCTCTTTGGTTTGCCTGGGACCACGCTCTGAGAGCTGGGGGCAAAGGGGAGAACTGCGCTGATGAGCTTTGCAACACATTGTCAGAGAGATTAAATAGCCCAATTCTCCTCAACCCTCACTTTACCAGTCCTACTTTCAGTAGCCTGGAAAAAAAAAAGCAAAACAGAACAAAACAAACAAAAAAACCCAAACAAAAACCCTTAAAAGAAAAAGAAGAAATATGATTCAAAATAAATTGAAAAGCCCAACTTGTAATAAACCTGGCACTTGCCCCAGGCTTCAGGGATGTCTGAGACTATACACTCCACAGACACAATCTGTAGCTTTTATAGGGAAAAAAGAGATATATTTGCACTATTTAAAACAGGTTGCAAATATAGTTTATGTTTTGGAAATGTAGGGAGCACGGCTAACAAAATACAGAATGCAGCAACAAAACAAGCAACACTATCCTACAAAACTGTCATTATATAATGTCACTGTTTACACTAAGCCTCCAAAAGATACCTTCTGTTAATTTTTTTTTAATTAATGGGGTGCTATGCAGTTAAATAAACTCATGAAGAGTATTCACAACTTCTGCATTTTTACTTCAAATCCCAATCTTTATTTACAGCATCACTGTTATAAATTACAACAGTACTGTTAACATTCTTCTCACTTGCTGGGATACCCAGTGGAGCTCCCCGAGAGAAAGAACATAATGCAGGAAACCATGGCATTTGATTCTGTTCTTATTTAAATATTTTAGAGTCAGGCAAAAAACTCCACTGAAATCAAGGGCTACGCTACTGAAAACAGCTGCAATTCCACTGCTGCTCCTCAGGCACTGCCAAACAATCTCCCTACACGCAGCGCGTCTCCAAATAAAGTTAAATTAGTTCTAAAATATCAGCAATCCATGCAACTTCATATTAGTGTGAAATTACTTAAGCCTTAATTCAGCAAGGTACTTAAGCACATTCCTAATTTTACAGGCATGAGACGTACCAGTGACCTTAATCAGACTAGTCATGCACTTACATTTAGGCACATGCTTAAGCATCTTGCAACGTTAAAAGCCACGATGAGGAACAGTTCCATGTGAATTAAAGGCTGCTTTACACCTTGGTAGGCACACTACCATTTTAAGTTTCAGATAAATATATCTATATATATATTTGCTACAAATAAGTGGTTGCACCACTTATAAAACAACCCTTAAAGTATGAGGATCACTGGAGGAGGAACAGTCTTTAATAATCTGAATAACATCAATCACTTGAAATAGACTTTTAATTCATATCTGATGCTTGCTGGAAGCCTTTTTCAGTGTATACACGTGCTGGCTAGCATCTTTAAAGCATTCCTTTGTGGGTTTTCCCTAAACAGCACTCCTGAATGTGGAACTTCATTGCTTGTGAGTAAGCATAAGCAAATATAAGGGGAGAGTGCACACCTACGAAAACAGCTGGGAACAAACACACCACTGCTGAATTTTCACAGAGATGCAAGGCTAAAAATCAACCCAGCAAACATATTTCAGAAGCCTCCATCCCTTCAAAGAGCCCACAGAAACCTAAACGATTACTGCCTGATCCTAATTTACCAGGTGAAGTAAAAGCAGCTATTGTAAAACAATAAATAAATACAGAAATAGACATGGACAGCCTACAGAGGACTTCTGGATTTGGATGTGCACATAACCCAGGTGATTACATGTCTAATGACCCAGCTTCAGCATGTCCATGCTTGTTCCAGCACACACAACAGCAGAGCTCTGGGTGCCAATGTCAAGGTGCTCTGAGGACTCGGGTTTATGCAGTTATTTATCAAAGACCTCAGAAGCAAAATAAAACAAAACCAAGACAAAGAGAAAACAATAATCTCAGCAAGTGCAACTAAGTAGTAGTTTCCCCTTACCCTTCAACAGTTAGAGAAAATTTAGGGCTTGTTGGTGTCAATAAGTAGTTATAACAAAGACATTAGCAATAGTGAGGAGAGAGAATGCTGCATGAATGTTCTCAGCATGGTTCATTGACAACTGATCTAAAAATTGAATTATTAAGGGAAAAAAAATCATTGATTCTAAAACCCAGGCAAGGTAGCCAGCCTATGTTAAAACTTATTTAATTTTTCCAGCGCTGCTTCATTCCTAAGCTCCCAGAGCCACAGCTTTTCCATTGAAAAGCAAAAGACATTTTACGCACAATTTTCCCTCTACTAGAAAGAGGTATATTGTGCCCTTCAGTGAACATAAAATTGATATTATCGTCTCTTAGTTTATATCTCACTACTTAACCTTCAGATTAAAAGTTATTAGATTTGAATGACTAAAAAGACATCATGTCACCTTCCGTTCAATGCTGGGAGATGGCAGAACTTGGGGGAAAAGTCTGAATCATAAAAAACACAGAGTTACTGGGAGCATAAAGTTGTTTTTCACAATCTCTGATGAAACAGCAGAAGCTCTACAAATGCAGTCATCTTTTCACCATGTTGTAATCTTCAATTATGAGGGTACTACAATACAAAATCAGACACAATCCAATAGCC
This sequence comes from Hylia prasina, assembly GCA_013397195.1. Lineage (NCBI taxonomy): Eukaryota > Metazoa > Chordata > Aves > Passeriformes > Sylviidae > Hylia > Hylia prasina. The sequence goes on along the minus strand of VYXD01008937.1, from coordinate 219,452 downwards.
TGCATGGAGTTTGATCTATACCTTCAAATGGCTCCTTCAATAGCAACAGCAGTTTAATAATTAGGCTTTGTGTCTCTTCGGACAAACTGACTCAACACGGACGCTCCCTTAAAGTGTAACAAACAATTTTGGTCTAACCCAGTTATGTCAATATGAAACAAAGACTTTATCTTGGATCTAATTTAGCAGTTTTGCTCTACAGAGATAAGTCCACATCATGATCAATGGGACCGTAAAATTCCTGATGCGGTTTGTAACCTCTCCTCACGGGTTTTCAAAATAACACGAAACTCACCAACCAAAAAAAAAAAAAAAAAAAAAAAAAAAAAAAAAAAAAAAAAAAAAAAAGGCCTTTCTTTCATTTACACTGCAATATATTCAGATTTCTTTCTAGTCAAATTTTCTTTTTGATGTGCCCAATTAAAACAGCCTCTCAACAATACACCAAATCCCCCACTTCTTGTACATTTTCCTTGTCTTTGAACATGAACAAAATCTGAAGAACCCACATATTCCCTCTGGAGTTCGATTCCCTCCATCTAACACTGCACATCTCAACATTTCATGAAACAACCACTGCCAAAGGGCCCAACTGTGGCTTCCTCACACAGACACCACAAACAGCCCAACTGCAGGCACTGACTTGGGCACAGACCATAACCTAGTCCAAATTTCTTTTGTCTATCAAACCTTCTTTTATATATGAACAAAACTGTATTTTTCACTTGCTGGCATTTACTGGAATAAAAGTACAAAACAGGATATAACGCCATCGTTTTTTTTCCAAGGAAAACCCCCTTCTTTTCCTTACTTGGTGGACACATGGCAAAACTAGTATTTATCTAAATTCTTCATAAAGCTTGAAGTGACACTTCATAATTACAGTATAGTTCAGCTCAAAGATGAAGTGAAGAAAAGAAACTTCCCCACAATTCTTTACATAAACCTCCTCCTTCTTTCTCCACATACCAGTTGCGTTTGTATTTCTATTCCAGTTTGTCATAAACACGGCCACCTTGTAACCCTTTTTATCAAGCAATCTATGCACTACCTCAAAGTACACTACACTCCATCAGACAAGCTATAGGTTTACATTATCCAAACATTCTGATTCTGCCTGCTCAGCGCAGGTTGTCAATAAATGCAAGCAATTGCAAAACAGCAGTGTGTGTTTTTTTCCTTAAGAGAACACTGATAGGAGCCTGCCAGTTCTGCAAAATAAACCCTTTGCAATCTCTGCAGCTAATCTGTCAACAAATTACTATTAAAGTCATACCTCCTGAAAGTTCAAAAGCATTCTGGATTAGACAAAGACACTGAGTTTTATACTCGTGGGGCAGTACTTGAAGTTACGGTATCAAAGTGGATCTGGCTATTGATGTGGAGAGGTTTGTATTTCTGCCACCATGCAACACAGCACTTGGTGTCTTGCTGCTATACATCAGGATTCAACTTTGTAATCATTCTCTTTGTTCGATTCATAGTCTTGTTTCACTGCTAATAATGTGAAGAACACTTTAATGAATAGTCCTGAGGATAAAAATAAAATGCAATAAATAATATTTATTTTATAAGCTTTAAAAAAGAAGAACTGTCTAGGACTGAGGCATCAAACCTTCTATTTGAGTAGACGTCAGAAACCACCGAAGCAACTACAGCTGTGATCGTGAACATTAAAAGGCAGTTTGTCCCTATGAGTCTTTATTTATTACTGCTTAGTAGGTAGGAGTCACCCCATCATTACATCCCTTCTGCCCAAACTTCCCTCGCCCAGCCTGACCTTCAGCTTGTGGGTCACTCCAACACCCATTCTGCACCTCCCAGATGTTTTTCATTATGCCCTCAGAGCCAACAGATGTTGCCAGACTCTGCCTGGCACCCTGATCCCTGGTTTTCTGTTCTGTCGCTTGGTTCTGCCTCTGTGGGCACTCTGAGACAAAGCTCCTGAGCCTGACAACCTGACCCCCACACCAAATCCCAGCCTCACCTCTTCAGGAGGTACAATGATCAGGTAACCTTCACGCCTACTCCAGACTTTATAAGCAGGTCACCAAACCCTGCCCACTCCACCTCATCCTGACAGTCATTGCCACGAGATGCTCACCTCTGGCAGTCAGCAGCATTCAGTGGGAAGGCCACCTCTCCCAGCCCCACCAGGAGCCAAAATACTGTGAGAAAAGGTTCTCTTTCCCTTACACTTTGGTCCTGAGGGTGACTTCTATACGCATTTCCACTTTTACCCAACTCTTCCACAGAGATACTGTCCCTGAAGAGTCACTTGTATTGCTTTGCCTTTATGTTACCAATATAAACATCAGTTGGAGTTACTTGGCTTTATTATAAATACTAGAACTCATCCCCACATTTGCTACTCCCAGCTTAACAGTACGTTTTATGAGATTTCTAATGCTAAAATAATTGAGCATCACATCACTCTTTGTCTCCTTGCATGGCAGAATCACCCTAACATGACAAGGGAAGCATAAAACTTGTCCTACAAATCCTCCCTGTACTCACAGCAAGAGTGAACACACCATACACTTCTCCTGCAAACGTATGAACATCTGTGGTGCTCCATATTTTTCCATGGTAAAATATTTACAAGTTTGCAAACCCATTAAAACTTCCTAAAAAAACCCTGAAGTATTTCTGTTTTCCTCTCTCATACTAACAAAGCTATTAGTCCTAATAAATTCATAAATGCCACCAAAAATGTGACCCTAAATTCAGCACAGATGCTTTCACAAGCCATTGTACATGTAGGTTTCACTGTTCTGCCATGCTCATCATGGAACACATAACTAACCACAGCAGCAAAGCTCAAACTACCCACCACTGATTTTTTTTTCCAGACAAAACAAGTGCCAGGTGGCAAAATGAAAAGATTTCAATGAAATGCTCTTAAGAAATAGCTGTTTAATTCAGAACTCATTCATTTGTATTGAAGGAGTGTTTTGTAGAACGCATTCTGTTAAGTGACCTGAGAGCATATGTTGTATATGGAGAAACATCTAAACATTATGCTCCATGTTGTATGTGTATCTGTAAATGCTTGCATTAGCTGTCTGAAAACAACAGGGTTTTCTTCTTTTCAGCGTTTAAAAATGTTTTCCAAACACCAAGATTGATATTTTTATGCTAGCTCTGATTACCCTCTTATTGTTATCAGGATTGGGTTTGTTGGTTGTTTTTTTAATAACTGTTTTAAACTTTGCAATCAAGTTGCTTTATAAAAGAGAAACTCCATGGAGAAGTTAGTCATCAAAACCAATTAACAGCAGAATTCAAACACAGAACATAAAGGTCTTTGAAGAACTTAGAGAAAAGCAAGATCCCCAACCACATTCACTGTACTGGCAGAGGATAAATAAACTCCAAGCTAAAATCAGAGCTGTGTGAAAGCAATCCTGAGCCTGGCAATCGCGTTCCCAGCCCTGATACTCGGGACTGTGCTGAGCACTGTTTGGGGAGGGCTGGAGGACTGGGAATGAACGGGTGCCACCCCTTCACTGACCCAATGGGCAGCTGAACAACACCAGCCATTACGTGCGGGGTGACAACGTTATCTGAGACACCCTGAGCTCTTGGGACAGCTATGGAGAAGCCCCGGCACAGGGTTAGTCAGTGGTGGAGGAGCAGAGGTCTGAGCCATTCTGGTCCATGGTGTGCACATGTCTGCATGATGCCCCCTCCCTGTTTCTCCCTGCACAAAGCCTCACTGGAAAATTCCACAGTGCTCCTATGGAAAACACAGTGTAATTAACTCATTTTCATACGAAGCCTTTTTTAAGACGAGACCTTTGTGCTGAACATATTTTACTGTTCCACTCTTCTACTGTCCTATATTAATCAAAGCTGTAACCCCTGTTGTCTTTGCACTACGAATCAGAATGTGCCCCTGGCAAAGAATGAGGGAAAAGTCAACAGGAATTAAGTTTCAGTGCAACTGTTTACTCAACTGTGGCCTGCAGTTATTGAAATTTTATCCGTGGTTTTGTGTGACTACTGCAGTAATGAATTCAGCATGGCTGTGATTTTCTCACTGATGGTATTCTCACTTCAAGTAAAAACCTGTAGGACGAAATGATTGAAACAACCAAAGTCTGTGCATTTAGTATCATCCATTTTTCTGACTTGCTTAATTATGGCAGCTTTCTGTCTTAGGTTGGTAAACGCGGTGCCCCGCTTCTCCTCAAGCCTCCACTTTGCTTTGTTTTTGAGCACAGGTTTTTTCTTCTCCACAACAACCTGCTAAAAAGATCACTGTACACTTAGGGGAGTCTTAACCAGCTGCTAATCGCTTATTTAAAAGGTTTTAAGAATCCTTATTGCATTAGAGAAAGTGAGGGTTAGGCATGAGTGTATTCACCATGGCTCTGCTGCAGCCTTTGTTCCCAAACACGTTAATGATACATGCCCAGCACTTGGGTGTAAAATTTCCTCAGAGGGCTTCAGAATTTTATCAGGGACAAGAAAAATCCAAAACGTATTATGTGGATAATTTACACTGGTGAATTTGGTCACTTCCCAGAAAATACACTAATTAGAATACCAAGGCAAAACGCACTGATTCTGATTCTTCCAAGTTGAGGAACACTGACATGGATGTACTTATTTATTTATTCTGACGTTTTGCGCAGCAGATACCTCTGCAGCCTTCCTCACTAATAGAAAACATTCTGTTGATAGAGGTTGCTAGGTTATATTAAAATTTGTTGCAAAAACAAAACTTAACGTTAGTGTATTTTCCGCCCAGTGACATATTTTGGAAACCAGTTATTTGTATACAGCAGTTCACCCAATCGCTGCCACCAGACTCAACACATTCAGGCAACGGAAGCAAGCCCTGATCTTTGGGTGTTTCCAGGGAATGATTAAAAAGGAGCCCCGGAAGAGAAGTCCAAGGTTTCCCTTTACACCAACAACTGCAATCCCCTACGGGCAAAAACGCACAGAATGTCACAGGCAAGTCCTAAAAGCATCCTCTGCTTGGCAAGTACAAAGGGTTTGGGGAGGGGAGGGGGTTTGTTTCAAACTGCTTCACGCTTTTCCTGTAGGTAGGAAACTTGTAATGCATCTTTACAGTACCTGCTGTTGCTGGAGATGTGCTAAATCTGCAGCCCCAATTTCAACGGAAGGTGTCTCGCCGTTTGATCTCACTTCCCGCAGGCTGCACTCTAGTAAATGGTTGCCACCGCTCGCTCCATTCTGAATGGCTGAACCGTTACTTTTTGTCTCAGTCCCAGATTCTTGCATCATGACTCAAAAACCTGAAATAATTTAGGGGAGGGGAAGGGGGGAAAAAAAAAAAAAAAAAAAGCAGCTGTTAAAACAGTTGCTGTATATAAGGAGACATGCCCTGTTTTAAATCCTGCCAAAACTGTAAACATATGTCATTTTCCTTCATACGATTTATCTTTCATTAATGGTTCATGCTACTAGTTTATGTTTATTTATCCGTTGGTACAGCTATAATTTTAGTAAGTTAGTTCTCTTCTAAATATAGTATTATTTGCTCAACATCTTTTTTCCCTTAGAGAAAAAAAAATATTTTTGAACGAACACACAGAATCCATAATTAAATTTCTCTAGTTACATCTGGATGCTTCCCTTTGAAACGGATGAGTCATTCTTGGCAACATATGATGGACAATATCAAAAATGTGATATACACTGTGTAGGGGCATGGAGGTGAAGCAAAGCATTCACTATTTTGGTTTTCACTCATACCATGATAGTGCCGAATTAGCACCTTTTATTACTCTGAAGCAATTTAGGCTTAATCTGGGATGTGCTGAACCATCATCAGTTTTCATTTCAGGAGAACTGCTACAAATGCTCACAGAATTAGTTTTGTTAGCCAAGTTTTTGGCCATGGATTTGGTCTGGATTCAGATGCTCTTATGGCATTACAGTGAGGAGCCTCCCGTGTTACTTGGCTAAACATCATCTCAGCAGCCACAGCTCATTATCTCCCTCCAGCCAGCCCTCTCAACTGACTCTTGGTGTCAGCCTGTCCCTGGGTGCTTCACACTGTGTTCACCACCACTGTCAGTGGGCCACCAGCCTGCAGTGAGGATGAGGACAAGTACCCACCTCCCTACACCAGAACCCCTGGAATTAACACACCCTCAGGAACCAACATCAGCATTTGTGCACAAAACTCCCCCACAAAGCACATATGCTGGTTTTCAGCTGCAAACTGCTACCTCAGAGATATTACGATAACTTGTTTTATAAGTATTTCCACCTGCAAAGCCCCAGCTCCCCGGATTTAAATGCCATTAACCTGTCTGGCTTCCACCAGCCCATGCCTCCTCTCCCCCTCACCAGGGGGAGGTGGGGTATGGATAAGCCAAGCTGTGTGTCCCAAGCGTGCTGCCTGCCCCACACAAACCACATGGACATGTGAGCCAAATGCCCCTGTGCAGGGTAGTTCACCTCAGAAGGAAGATGCTTTACCTTCAAGGCAGAACCCATTTGAATTCAGTAAACCAAGCACTTGGATGGTGGTAGGGCAGATTTAAACATTCTGATTACATTTAAATAAATTTCAGCTGCTCTATGGCAACTTCTTTCAATCTGTTTTGTTAAATCTTCAAATTATGCCAGGTGACAAAAGGGCTTGGAGACTCATTATAAAGATTCTGTCAACTCCCCTGTAAAAGCTCCAGAGATCTAAACAAACCTACAGCTTTCCCAACACCACTAGGAAATGCTTTTGGATTTTAACATGATCCTGCTCTGATACACACCAACTATGGTGTGTTTTTCATTTTCAGCACTGTAAGGAAAGCCCATAAGCATGATACGGTCTAAATAAGTGTTTACATCTAACAGGCAAGGCTGGATTACACACCAGGCAGTGACTGCATGGCATAGGTTGCTTTGGAAAAAGAGACAGGAGTTAGAATCCACAGACAGCTCCCAAGTCACTCAAGGATTTACCAGGCAATTTTTATATGCTACACTGCTAAAAAATGGATTTACCTCTTTTACCCCATGACAAATCAAAAAGAAAGAACTGATGTCATTGTCTTCTGCTTCCACCCAAATCTGGAGTCAGGACTCAACTGGAGAAAATGGAACTCTACATTAATTTACTCCAGCAGCAGATGAGGACAAGGATGACCACAAGGAAAGACTGGGTTAGAGGGTTAAACCAAAGACCCATGACTTTGACTGTTTTGGAGCATGACAGTAATGGTGGGTGGCATGTCCCCACCTCATGGACTGAAGCTGATGGAGGAAGGACACACTCAAGAACTGGGGGAAGGTGCCCCCAGCAGCCACTGAGGTGGAAAGAGATGCTGAAACCCATGCACCAGATCAGTAAAGAAGTACATCTCATTTTCCAGCACTTCTGATGCAGCAAATGGGAAGTGAGAACCTGGATAAATAAGCAGTAGGGTCAGAGGAAGCACCAAGCAAAGCTCTGACAGCAGCAAGAAGAATGTGTACCACTGAGGAGCAGATCCATCACTGCCTGATCACGATTTGTTGGCTTGCCCTTCTGAGCGAAATATCTCCAGGACACAGAAAATAATTCACAACTAAACTGGTCAAGAAATTATTTATTGTCTCTAGGACTGCAAAATGGTCCTGGAAAGAAAAAACAGTAGAAATTGCAACAATTTTTCTAACCTATAGGACCCAGAAAAAGATGGATTATTTATTGTGTATGGTCAGAAAAAGATCATAGTTCTTGAGAACCTTTTCCTTGACAAATTTCATGTTCTGTTTTACCTGAACCCCAGTCAGGTATCAGTACAGCTGCAGAGGGCCCTGGTCCCTCCACTGGTTGTGACCACCCTACAGATCTCACCAGAACTGGCAGCAGCTACCAAAGAAATGAAGCTGGAAAGAGAGTTTGCCAGGGGACCACGTTTAAACTTTCAAAAAATTATTTTAAAAGCAGAAGCGAACATCTTTAAGCAAATTTTTCTTTTAAAACAGCAATTTACAAGCAGTCAACCTCTGTATAGCTTAAACTAGATGCCTGTACAAAACAAAAGTGCTTTGTTAAAATACCTCCGATAGAAAACTGGTATTTCAAGGGGAAAAAAAGATAAAACTGTTTATTTCTTCACTGAAGTCAAATGTGAGTTGACATGAATAATCACAGTTTGGTTTGATCATTAAGTGTCATGTCATGAAAAATCAACCTGTGAGAGCTTTCTGCAAGAATGATTATTATTTGTCTTTTTGAGCACACCTAAATGAGCTGAGATGATCGTACACCGAGGATGGCTGAGATAATTGTCTCTTCCCAGCACAGAGGAGATGAACTTACAGGAGCCTATTACTGAAGTTTGTCATTCAAAATTGTGAAAGAAAAATGCAAAGCAAGGTTGACTTTATGCAACATAATTAGGTTCTGTGGGAACTGAACTGAAACTCCAGGTGAAGTATCACAAACCGTGATTCTGGTCTGAATACAACCACTAAAGTGCTGGAGAAGCTGTTATGCATAGTGATTTATTATAAGAAATAATAATACTCCACAACTGCTTCCATGATAGGCAGGAGACCTGGTTCTGACTTAAGAAATTTAATGGTAGAAGAGTCCACGTCCATCTCTTGTGTCCTAGAAAGGTGAATGATTCTCTTATCAATTCTGCAAAGAAAAATGCATTTTTAAAGCTTAAAATATGTGGGTTATTACCAATGCAAGTATCTTTCTTTTTTCTATATATATATGAAAATTATATGATGTTTCATGTTATGAGGGATACAGAATGACTCTGAATTATTAAAGGTGACACAAGATGTTTTTCCCCTATGAAGGGACCAAAGATAGGCTGCAGTACCAACAACAGCTTGTGAAACCTTTTCCTGAAATCCAGGGGCACGTAATAAAAGAACTGTTCTGACTTAATGTCAGCTTGATTTAAAAATTTCAGAACAGTGATCAGTTTCTTCAGATTCCCATTTTAAACTGCACAGAACTTTTTCTAGCTTTGATGCACAGTCAAACACAAAGTCAAAGCCCTACAGCTGGGACCATCTCTTTAGTGAATATGTTATGTTCAAGGTAATGGAGCAAAATTTCAGTGAAGCGAAATCAAAAGAAGGCTCTCTGTCAACAGGAGAACAACAGCTAATCATCTTCCAAATGACTTGGACAGAAGCAGGGCACAGCCAATTTCTTAAGGACGTGGTCAAAATTGATAAAACATAGGCCAGATGTGAACCTTGCCTGAATCAAAATAATCTTTCTGATCACCCCAGTGTCGGTGTTCCGAGGTAAAAAAATAGAACCTAAAGGAATCTTAATTTTGACAAAGTTCTTTGCTAATGCATTAAACGTAAGTCCATAAAGTCCATAACGCTGCCAAGACCAGATGCTGCCGACACACATCTCAGCTCCACTGGCCTATTAAGATGAGCAAGGTTAAGCATGGAGATTAGTAGGCAGGAGGTGGGCGCTGAAGTGTGCCACTGCTGCAATTCTGCTACCAGTATAGTTTCTGAAGACTAAGCAGCATTGTTTAATGTCAGCATGAGGGAGGATTTACTGACTGAAGCACCTGTCAGAATAAGGACCCACTCCAAGTCTGAAAGACTAAGGGACTGATATTCAGATGTCTTTAGATGCCTCATCATACACGGAGGCATCTGGTGAGGCATTTTTAAGATTCCTCAATAAGCATCAATCTATATCTTTTAAGTATACCATCACATTTAAAAAATCATCCCTGGAGTCTTCTGGCCTTAAAATCCCTGTTTATATATGACTTCCAGACTCAATGTGGACTACAAATTCACAATGTAGCCTGTGTGTTTCAAAGTTTCTTCGAGGCTGATGATTGTATTTCAGATGTTAGTACTTGGAGGTGTTTACAAAGACATATATGCACATAAGTATCATTAAGCATTTCTATCCCCTGGGATCAGTGGTAGAGCAAAAATGTTGTCATAATACAACCCTTCTCTGCCACATTTGTGAAAGATTTTAAGCTAACAAAAAGTTCAGTCTTTATTCCAGGGCAGTTAATTAAGGTTGACCAAGTCAGGCAGAAGTAAATTAACTTGGCTGATCAATTATTTATATGAAGCAGAATAAATGCCCTTAAAGAACTTGGCCCAGCCATGAAAGGACATGTAAATTAAACACAACACAGATTTATAAAATGTATTTCTACTTTTATAGGCAGAAGATTCAATGCTAAAATCAGTTTTAAGTGAGTGATCAAACCACACAATCTAGCCCAAAATTCTCCAGCAGGCATTCTATCCAAAAGTACATGGTTTATAAATAAAAGTTCTACCTATTTGTCACAAGCAGCTCCCCAAAACAGGCTCAGGAATAATTTTAGGGCATTTACCTGCGTAATTATTAAAAACAAAACAAAAAACAAAACCAAAAAAAATGTTTGGAAGAATTCCACCACAACATCACACCGCGAAGACAGGATTTTACCTCTTGAAAACGAAACACGCTCCGGAGTGCGACCAGCAAGGGAACACAGAGAGCAGGAGCAAAGCTGCTGCCTCCCCACAGCACAGGGACAGACAAACACCCTGCAGCACCAGCCTGGCACTGCCGTGATCCACAACAAGGACCCCACAGGAGACCCCTGCCCCACTCACAGGTGGTCTCTTTTAGTCCCGGTGTCTTTGGAGCAAGTGCCCTGCCAGGGAAAGCATCTCAGGCTCCACATGCCACCACCAGTAGTGTATTTTTCAAGGAATATGTTTTGATGTCCCCCAGCTGATGCCAAGACACCCATCTCCTCCAGCTGACACCCTGTGCCTAGGCTGGCGGGGCAGCCAGCAGCACCATCCCGCCATCCGTGAGTTCAGTAAAAGAAAAAGGATTCACTAGTGGAAATTAAAAGCCTTGTGTAAGGTAAGGCTCGATGTGCCGTGGGGGAAGGCGTACAGATGTTCAGCTGCTCATTTACTAAATTACACCATGTCACAATTAACTGTGAATCAGCCAGCTTCACATGAGCAGCTCAAGGGCTGCCACCATGCTAAGTGCAGAAATAATGCCGGGGAGGGAAGTCCAAACTAGCCAGGTGGACCAGATGACTTCTCTTTGCCTGTGTTTGTGGTTAGCACGACTATTAGAGAGAGCTATCCCAACATATGGCATGATTTAACTAAATCAGATCATGCTGAACTCACCAGCCTTTCTCAACTTACAAACCCCTCCGCTCTCGTCATTGCAGATGGGTGAACACCCGTCATGCTTTTAGAGTTTTCAGTAGCCGTCATTTATCCTGCTGACAGGGTGTATTTTAGGTATAATTATGTACTAACTAACTATAGATCAACTGTCAGTACATTAGGGTACTTTCTGGATAAAACTTCATGCTTACCCCCTTTGAAGGCCACTCGCCTACACACTACTGGCGGTTGCTGAATAGTGCAGGAGTAGGAGAAAGGAGAAGGGGGTTCGAAGTGCAATTAAGGATCATCTTTAGGAATCAACCAAAATAGTAGCAAACAGAGCAAATCAGGCTTCGCTGTCCTAAAAAGTGATGCTGAGTCACGTCTGACAGCGGGGTTTGGAGGAGGAGAGGCAAACCTGGAGCAAGGCAAGGGAAGGAACATGCACGGGATGTGTGGAAAGAGGAAACAAAGAGACAGCGATGAGGTGAAATCCTTTGATATTTCCTCAGCTTAAAGAGGTAATTCAATGCATTAAAATGGATCCTTGAAATTTCAAAGGATGAAACTCGCACAACAAAGATTGTTGAGAGTGCTATTTTCTAGGATTAGAACAAAAACGTATTGGGATTTGCTATATGATCTTACATCGCTGAGCAAGACTGTACACTTGCTGTTATGCAAGCACCATCTTCCAATAGAGAATTTTCATAATTATAACAGAAAGGCGTAAATTTTCTAATGCATGGCAGTTCAAAAAGTAATCAAGAGAATGAGCCTGAGGGCTATTTTAATGTATGCAAAGCTAGTGACCCACAGTAAATGGGAGGTAGGCTTCAATGAATGCAAAGTAATGCACACATACTAAAGACCTGGTCTGATGAGGGACGGCTAAAATTAACACCCAATTAATTTCCGAATTGACAAACAAATGAAAGCCATAAATCTACTTTCTCATTAATTTTCTTGTGGTATAATTTAAAGCAGTAATATGAGGGCAAAAACTGAGCATTATCCATCATAAATATCAAAAAAGATAGCACTGTAACACCATAAATTATGCATATTACCTGTTGTTAAAAATGATTAATGTATTATCAACTTTATCGTGCACTGTATATGTCTAGACGTATCTGAAACCTGAAATTTCATTTAGTGCTTAGGAAATAAAGGGTCCAGAAGAAATGGGATTACCCACAGCACATCCTTGGCTCTGCCTCCTGACGCTCTCACCTCGGCTGGACTCATCCCAAGCCTTGGGCCGGTGGAGTTTGAGCACGTGGCAGAGGTGATGTGCCGGCTTCCCCAGGAAGGGAAACAAATCACACTGCTCCTGGAGCATCCCTGTGGCCCACGGCCCTGGCACCTGGTTTACACAAGGCTGCTCCCCTTCCCTGCCCTGCTGACGCTGGGGTAGAGCTACTTGGTGATGCAGAGCCACAGGGAGGGGACAGAAGTAAAAGCAAGGAGCAGGAAAAAGTGAAGCTGTAACTAAATTCAGTGAACGAAAAGCTCGAAAGTGGTGGACTACAACACCTTGGCCAAAAGAAGGGCACCGGTTGCCTTACCCCTTCCAGGTAGGTCAGGATTGTGACCAGCCTGGTTTGTTACCACCTATGGGTTTATGTTCACTTGCCACCCTCAAGTCTCCTGTCTAGAAGCAGCCAACCACAATTTTTAATTTATTTAACTATATGCAATGGCACAAACGACTTCATTGTTTGGGTGTGTGGCTCACACTGTCTGGGCTCCTTCTTTCCAGCAGCAGTGCATTATCACCAGGGCCACAGCAACCTGAAATCATTTGGAGGCAGCTCAGTGAAAGGCTGACTGATGCTCTGCAGGAGCTGAAATTTAAGACTGTTGCAGTGAGGAGAAGGGAAGGGGAATCAGGAGCCTAATCCCACTTGTGCCACACTGACTTACTGTAAAATCATGGTCAAACAACTTAAGTTGTCAGAGAACCAGTCAGGGCAGTTACCCCCAAGGAAGTCTCTTCTGCTGAGGGTGTTGCTGACTACAATCAGTAACAACAGAGACTAAGCAAATCCAAGAAGAATTAATTGAAACAGACATTAAAAGGTTGCCATTTGCTCCGTTCAAAAGAGCTGGAGTTGGTCACCAAGAAAAACCAGTGCACTAGAACATGCCAAGCTGTGAAGACAACAGGTCTCACTCCCCTCCATGAGGTAAGACTCAAAGCACTAGACAGACAATGAACAATTCAACTTTCCTCAAATCAGATTTTCGCATTCTCCCTTCATTTCACACATGCACACAGAAGTTACTCCCAGACTCACCTTGGATAAACAAACCCCCTTTGCAAAGCCAGCTCTATCTCAATCTATGCCTCTCAGCTTGACAGCTATTAAATCCATATTCAGCATGAAGCTCATGCCATAGACGCATAAAAGCTCTAGAGCTGGGCCACTTCCAAGTGACTGGCAAATATGATGTAATCATTTACATACCATCATCGACAGAGTGAGGTTCCTTCCTCTCTCTTGGGGAGAGCTGTCTTTCAGCCGTGAGCTTGACAGAAATCATCCTTACCATCACCGGGATCATCGTTTATTTGGAAGGAAAGGAATGGCAAGTGGCCAAAAAATCCCCCAAACCAAACCAGAAGCCACAGTTCACTGTACCATGCGACTCCGTGACTGCCAGCACATGGGCACGAGCACCGTGGCACCAGAGGAGTGACTCCTCCAGAAGGAAACTCACAAGAGCAGCATGGTGAGGGGCAGAATTCCCTCTGTGCTGGCCCCGTGGTCGGTGTCCCTGGGGAAGTACCCACCTGCTCATCCCAGCCCAGGCATCACGGCACCCTGCAGCTCCCTGCCGTTCTGTGCAGAACAGGAACAGAAACTGCAGAACTGTGCTCACTGCCAGGACTTATTTGTTTGCATGCACACTGCTCTGAGCTTGCATCACAAACTCTTGCAGTCTGCCTCACAGAAAAACAGGTGACTGTTCAACCAAATAAAAGACCAAAGTTGCATTTAGTAAATACAGTCAGTTGGTGCCAGACAGCAGCAGGACTGCTACAAAAGATAACATGAAACCTCGTACCAAGTGCTGGCTGTAGATGAATTAGACTCCCACCCTCCATGCACATCTCAACTCTCTAGCAGCCTCCAGAAGTCAAAAAACCACCTCAAAGCCAGGTGCAACTCTAACAATTCTGCACAATGCTGTTTCACTTCACTATTTTCACTTCGTTCAAGGTAGCAAAGGTTTGATTCATGGCAGTAACATGAGTCAATTAATGACCAGCTTGTCCACTTACTTCAGGTACCTCCTGCTCCCCCCTCCAGCCCTGACACTGCTCCAGCAGCCCAAACGAGCAGTGTGTTTGGGTCGGTGATCCAAACTGGGGAACACACTGGATCACATTTTTATGCATATTTTGTTGTCTTCTTCGCCAAGGGATGAAGAGGACAGTTATTTAATTTTATCCTTTCTATGAATGCGTATCCAAGTTATCTTAATAAATGAATTCACATATAAAGGAACAGACAACCCCTTCGCATTTTAACAAATGAATTCACATATACAGGAATAGACAACACTCACACAAAAAGAGTTAATGTTTCCTTCTCAAGGTCACTCAAAGAGGGTTTACTCCCTTTGTGTGAAAAGCCCTAGCCATTTACTGTTACTGCTAACAGGTCCTGCCTGGCATTTGAAATCCAAGCCCCACTCAGAAACAATAACAAACAATAATTTTGAAAAACAAAGATGGTGTGAGCCATTTTTTTCTTGCTCGTTTTCAAAACAACCCAAAAACAACAACTACCAGGATGGTAATTAGGACTCCCAGAAACCAGAGAACAAACAGGCAGCACAGAGAAATTAGCAGATGTAAACACAGTTTTCCAGTTATAAAAAGAAGAAAAGCAGCTTCATCATCTCACTTGCAGGAGGAGGAGCAACAAACCACGTTTTTAAATTTGGTATTTTTCTCTCCATTCAAAAGGCTCTGCTTCTAAAACAGATTTTCCTCAGATCTCCTCTGAAGTAAAACTGAAAGCTTTGCCTTTTCCAACTCCATCGAGGGCACATGCATCAATTAAAATCCAACATGAGAAAAGAGGGAAACCGAAAAGCCCCCGACCAAACGCTGACATAGAACACAAGGTTGTACTTTTGGGGTGATTACCTGGTTCATAGCCCTATACCTTTTTTCCTAGACCTTCTACCTCCTTGTTTGCTCCATGCAGGATTTTCTAGCCATCAGCCTTCTACTGCTGTGCTAGTCGTCTTGCAGGAGTGCTCTCTCCCTTCTGAAAAAAGCAAACAACTGGATAGATATCATTACACTAAGGAAATCTCTTGGAAAAACCAAACAACTTGCTAATCTTTCTAGCCCCTTCACCCAAGTTAAAGATAAGCAAAGCAAACCAAAGTGAGTTTCAGCCACATTCCAGGGACAAGCTCCCCTTTTTCTCCTTTATCAAAATCCCAGCATTTAAAGGTTTTTTTCCAGACCTTGCAGGATAAACTGCTGCTCACACCCGCAAACAAAGCAATATTTGTTTAATAACTGATTGCTGCCATGGGTACAGTAAACAAGGGGCCCAGCATTTGTGTTTATGAACAAACACATCATCTTGCAAGAGCAATTTAACATTAACCAGGTGGAATAATCAACAGATTTCATAGGTGACACTCGGGGCAGGACTAATGTAAACAGAGCAGGGAGGAGAAAGGGGCCACTCTTAGGGAATCAAGGTTGAGGCAAATGCATTACAGAGTAAACAGCTGGGAAGAACTCAAGACAAACAAATAGTCATTCTTCTGACATTTCGAGAAGCAGAAAGGTTGTACGTTACATGCATCAGCTGCTGACCACCATGAAATCAAACCAGTTGGGGACCAGGCCTTCTTGTTTACACAGTGCCATGTTTGCTTATAAACAACAATTTGCTGTTACCAACCTCGCATTACTCATTGCATAAACGAGCAGATCAAGTGAAATCCTGTTAACTCTTCTGTGGATTGAGGGTTTTTTCCTCCCCTTCAACAACAACAAACAAAAAAGCCTTTGCAGTCTTGCTGTGCAACCTCAAGACAACAGGCAGCAGGGGAAAATACAGAGCTGTGCATCTGTTCCGATAAAGGGGAAAGAAAGGAGCTGAAAACACTTGAAAGTGTTTCACAAAACAAGATTTACCGGCCAAACCACTGATGTGAGAGATCCATTTGCATTAAAAAAAAAAATCAAAACCCAGAAAAACAACAACTGCAAAAGGTGGGGTGCAAAATTTTCATTTCACTCCTAGAACAAACAAGCAAAACAACAGCTTCTGACACAGCCCAACCTGCCCAGCAGGACCAAGGGCACGTGTCATTTACACACACACCCCCATGGCCATGCCAGGGCCCTGCAGGAGCAATGAAGCCATGGTTCAGCCCTCTTCCCCCTCCTTTCTCTCTCCCACCCTCAGCCCCCCTTGCCTCTGCCTTCCATCACCATTCTCTGATCTTTGTAGATCTCCCCAGCTCCTATTTGTTAACCCAGAAGTCCCTTGGATGTCTTCTTGCAACCAAAACCTCTGGCCCCCAACTGCTCCCCACCCAACACCCCTCTCCTGGCCCCAAGGCTTTGTGACTTTAGACCTCAAGGTGCTCAGGACACCCAAATCTCCTGGGTCTGCCACCTTCCAGAAAGCCTTTCCTCTCCCCGTCTCTCATCCCTGTAACACTCATGAAATTTCCTATCGCAGCATTCCTCCAGGGAGGTTTCTCTAAGTTGTCTATCCTGAACACGGATTTCGGGAAAGATCTGAAGTACAGGCAGAAAAGACGGATGGTCCCAGTGGTAGAGGTTAATCCAGGGCTCCGGGTTACATTCCTGCCCTGACACAATCCCTGCATGGGACCTCCAAGGGTCTCTTCAACCCTCTCCTATGTAAAATAAGCCCTGTAAGATGTTGTACCAGTCAGGTGGGGTCAGTGGATGTCGTGGTGGGCTGCACCAGGCGTCCTTTTTCCTCCCAGTTGCACCATTGTCCCTCCCCGGCTCACCCCTACCTTCTGATGAGCACCAGCATCACCACCAAGCACTGAGGAAAACCATCACAGTCTCAAATCTATGAAGCATCCAAGGTCACAGCTGGCCCTGGCACTAATCTCCCCTCCCTTGCCATTTCATGTGCAAACAGCATGATGGCCAGAAGCCTCCCCCCTCATCATTTTTTCACAAGTTTTAGAATATTTGTTACTTTTTTTCACAGCACAATCCTGGACATCCACAGCTGGCCAAGAACCTTCGTTTTCTTTTTCAGAAAATATTTAGCCTTTTGTTGAAGAAAAAAAAAAAAAAGAAAAAAAAAGGTTCAAAACCATGAAATCAGTACAACCTACTAATAAGACAGGTATTTAAATAAAACCCAAATGCAGTATTGTTCAGGCAACTGCCTATTTTTTAATACATCAGGTTGACAGCATAATAGCAGGCAGGATGAAAGGTGCGACTCGAGGACGGGGTTGGCGTCCGCACACCAGGAAAACAGAAGTGCTGCCCCATTTCCTGTGCTGCAGCAGAGTATTTCTGATGTCTGGGGCTGCCGGGGACTTAACTCTGAATTAATGATTACACACAATACCCTCCTTTCTCCCCTCCCTGCAGGACAGCGAGGGCCAGCCTCACCGAATGACTGTGGGCAGGCAGGCACGGGTCACGGGGGATTTAGATATTTCACAGCAGCTTCAAAAATTTAGACACCGCAACCTGAAGGCTTCTGAAAACATCAAGCTTCACATAAAAGTCCTGATATTTCCCTACTTGAGACAACTGCTCTCACCTCAGCCGTGCTGCCTGTTCCACGCTCCTTTTCCAGCACGTAAAATCACAGTTTATTCAGTACAAAGTAACTACACTATGATAAAAACTATAAGCATATCATTCAAATGCTTTATTGGTCAAATAGATGGATGCTTTTATTAGTCCAACCTTTTTTGTAATGGAGTGCCACTGATGACCCAGTGTTAGCCTCATTCCCTGCTATTAATCACACTTCTAAGAGCTCATTTTGCTTTAAAATCTTAAGAAATTGCTATAATTTAAAGACATGGTGTCTACATAATGGGAAATGCTTCACAGATTGTATCATTCCATATAACACAGAATTTTTATGGCAATGCTGACCAAGGTATTACAAAACTTGAATAAAATATTTTACAAAGAAAATCTAAATGTAAACTTCCTTTTGCATTTGTGGTTTGCCACATCCATAATGTTTTAATCACAGCCTTTTGGGAGTTGCAGTTTTCAACTGCATGTGGCTTACACAGATTAACACTACAAAAACACTCCCTGAACAAATATAAATAGAACAAAACAAAATTAAATGAAAATTAAATAAGATACAAGGATGGACCATGAGAGAAAGACTGCTCAAGCTATACTTCTACCATTTTCACACAAGGCATTTATCCTTTTGTCGACTACATTATCTTCTCCCCTTTTTGCACAGGGAAAACAGATGATGTTTACTGTGAAAAACTTTTACGACAAAGTGCAAGCATCTTACAAATTTACCTACACAGAGAATTAAATTAATATAATGATGGTCCTAACCCATATTATTAAAATGTACTTTGCAAAATGTTTTGACAATGTTGACTGGTGCAGGAGGGAAAACACATTTAAGACAATTTCAGCCAAATGCAGAAGCAGAAGCCTTTCATTTTTCAAATGCAAAGTAAAAAGCATCTTTAAACACCTTCTCATGAAAGAAAATGCAGTGCAATTATGTTATATGGCACACACAAAAGCATGTTCTTTTCCTCAGTTCTCTAACAAGATATTAGTACCTCCTGGCCTTAGGAATATTATGTGTAAATCACATCATATTCATAGTGTCTGAATTAATTATAATAGGAGCTGGAGAGAAATGTTAACTTTCCAGGTTGTTGCTAAGGATTAGCCCTTGTTTACAATTCTGTATTTATAGAACAAGAAAAATTTGTCAAATGAAGGGCAAAGAGGAAAGCAAGAACACAAATTTAGCTTTGATTTCAAAACAAATCAGATCTTGCAACCATTCCCTGAGAAGAAAACTACAGTTTTTAATGTGAAGATGCAAATGAGTCTCAGAATATAAAAATGTTTTATAATTCTGTGCATTCAACACTACTAGATGTTATTTAAAGAATTTATGTTAACATTTCTCATCCTCGCGCAGCAAGTCCAAGATGCTGCAAACAGCATCTATTTAAAATGGATCGTGTTGCTGTGGGGCACAGGGTAGCTCAGGAGGCTGATGCAGAAGGGAGCAGGGCATTTGGCCCCCTGGCACCAGACTGGGATTCATGGACTTCTCCAAAGGGGTTGACAGGGCAGTGGGCAGGAGGAAGAAGTCCCTTGCCTTGAACAAGCAGGACAAACATGGCATTTCTGGAGAGCCCTGCGAGGCTGGATGGCTGAAGGCTCAAAGTCCATGGGATGGGTCCCCGTGAGCAGAGAGCCAAAGCTCTGCAGGGACTTGCAGGTCTCGGCCACCTTGGCAGAACTGGCCAGGGAAGTTTGTGCTGCTCGCTGCTCTGAGGATAAAGAAAGCACTTCGGCCTCCAGCACTTTCATTTCTTTGCACAAACAAAGGCACACCCACTACAATTAAATTGCAAAACCCTTTTCATTAGGACTCCTTGTTTTCACACACTTCAAGCCTTCCAAGACCTGCAGTCCTGCTCATGCTCCCATCAGTGTGCGCGTGTGTGTGGAAAACTAAGCAAGGGCTCTTTGGTGGTTTCAGCTTATGGACAAGCAAATGGAAAAATGCTCTTTCCCCTTAAAAAAACCCCATAACCACCAACTTCTGAGCAGGGTGACTTGCAAAAACACTAAGCATCCACAATGGAGAGCATCTAACCCCCCACAAGAATCAGGCCCATAACACAATATAAAAAATGCACTTAGCTAAGCTTTTGTGGAAACACAGATGGACTCTTTGCCTTGCCCTGTCCAAGGGCTGTGGCTCTCAGATTACAGCAAGGACAGCAGAACCCATCAGGGAAACCAAATGTGCCTGTGCACACTGGTTTGTAAGCTAACACACACACACACAAACATGCTATCCAAGCACCCAGCACGCCAGTCCACATCAGCCAGAATAGAATAAGCAGGACAGAAGAGGTGCCTTCACTCCCAGTTTTTGCCTTGATGTTTTCTTTCCCAGGAATAGCTCCAGTCTCAGCCCAGAGCAAGGATTCCACCCCATCACATTTCTGTGCAGGAGATGTGTACATGCAGCACATGTTCCTCAACAGCCACACACATGGATCCCAAGCACCCAAAAATACAGTTGATCCTCTCCACACTGGCCCAATAGAGAAGCGGGAAAAGAAGTGTGATTTTTTTTTCACCTCAAAATTTCATCCTGTGCCTGAGAAAACTCCCTAAAAAAGCTCTGTAGAAACCAATTTGTTTCTAACTCCCCCAAAAAAGCACATATGCCTACTTTTGAGTCAGGATGCAGGAAACCAAGTTCTTAATCCCTCTTCTGCATTCACCCATGGCTAAGGAGCAATGCCCACCTCTAATCCACCATCAGCCATGGCTGGGAGAGGGCAAGGCAACAGCAGAGAGGATTTGTAGGACACCAAGTGAGCCTCTGCAGTTATCCTCAGCCAATGACAGTGAACAATTGTGAGCACTCCTGTGGCTGCCCATACCTTTTTCCATGCATGATGCCAATGGAACAAAAAGCCTCCCAACAGAGAGCACTGTGGCCCCGTGACCTCTCCAGAACCAGCTGTTCAGCCCTGTGCTGGGAGGGTCCTTCACTGCCAAGCTCAGCAGAGGCTGCTCCGTGCTCCAGGAAATGGCCTTTCTGGTGCTGAACCCCCAGCAGCATGTGGAGGCCGTTTACAACCAGAAGTGAGTGTTTAATGTTCAAATTCTGCACTGAAGACTGTATTTGAACATCTCCAGCCGCATGCAGGTGCATGGTCCCACAGATGTGCTGGCTCCTGAACACTGTAGAGCTAAGGCATGTGGCTTCCTGCTCCAAGGGCTTGTGAAAGAGAAGGATACACTCTATTTACAGCCTATTCCAGTCAAGACTATTCAATGTCAGGATGTGCTGTAAGAGGGTAATTTGCACCCTAAACTGGACTGCACGATACCGCAGTCACAGACCGTATGATCTCTTCCTTTAGATTGAAACTGTTTGCACAAGTCAGAGCAGAACAAGGAGAGTAACAAAACATACAGTGTATTTTGTTCTCCACTGAAGCCACATATTTCAACTGCCTCAGCCGAATTCTTAGAGTAAACACAGCTTTAAAAGAAAATAACTTGAATAAAGAGCTTCTGGAAAGTTCTGACTGATTATGCATGCAAGAATTCTGCTACTGCTTCCTCCCATCATCTGAAAAATAAACCAAACACCCAACTTCCACAACTATGTACAAAAGTGCTATTTTTCTGAAATATGTTACAATACTATCTGAGGTCTGCAAGTTATAATGAATGCATCTTGTTTTGCAAAATACACAGAGGAGCTCAATTAAATGAACAACTGTAAAGGAAATAGAGCTGATAAAGGAATTAATGCTCTGTGCGCCAGATCATAACATAACATCTAGGATAACAAAGCCATGTCAAACATGCAACCGCTGAAGACTTTTAAAAAATGAAATAACAAAGTTAAACCCCAAAATATTTAAGCACACGAAGTCAGGATGTGCAAAAGATAT